>JALIRH010000016.1:7072500-7205000 GCA_023055505.1 Callipepla californica brunnescens
GAGAAGAAATTAAAGATGATAGCATTGAAACAAAAGGTAAATGATTTAATAATATATTCTTGAGTAATATGTATTCTTGAAATACTAACGAGCAGAATATTCGTTTTGTTACTACTCCCTGTGCTGGATTGACTGAATTGTTTCTTTTTGTTGTATCTTTCATGTGAAAAAATCTGTCATTCACAATGAAAATTAGTAATCTGAAGGTAAGAAAGAATTTGTCCCCTGGTCCCACTACAGGATGCTGTAGCCTGGTTAGCTATCAGCTGAATATGTGTAGGTTTTTTTTTTCCTTGAGGAGTCTAAATTGGCTGCTCTGAGTTTTCTAGAAGAAAGAACATAGAAAGTGAAATAGCCTGGCTCCTGGAGAGAGAGCTGGAGAGAAAATCTTGTGTGTCAGAGAAGAGTGAGGTTCCAAAAGAAGTTCTTCTGCCTGCAACTTGGAAAGTATATGAGCAATGTCAGCTGGGAGGGAAGAAGCAGCGATGGAGGGGTGAGACAAACAGGCCAGGTAGTCCTCATCACCCACCAGGCGTTTCATGGCTGTGCTGAAACAAACCTGAGAACAATCTTGGCGTGCAGGCATTGCCAATGCACCAAAGCAGACACTTCCTGAAGATTTCTGGAGAGGACACTGGGAGGCGTGGATGGTTGTGATGAGGAACTGGATGATTGCTGTGCTAGCTGAAGTGGTGCTCGATAGGAAAGACTCAGGGAAAGTGGAGGAAGAAGTACTTCTACAGTCTGAAAATAGCATTCGTTGGACATTTTGAGAAGGAGCTGTAGTTTGGGGCTTGCAGATGGCCAAGCTGGGCTGTTCACTGTTACTTTTTCCTGGAAATGTTCTCTGTAAGTTGGGACTGATTGAAGGGACATCTCTGCTCTGGTAAATGTTGTTGCAAAACAGAAAATGCTCTGAGAAGTGCAGCCATTGTAGCTCACCATCAGTGTTATTGTGACAGCATGCCATAGGTGCCTCTGGATGCTACCCCACCTTTGTATAGCTTTTCATTGCATCCTAAATTTTCATCGGTACGGTTCTCTGGAATCATCTTTGTTTTTGCTAAAAATATCTGAGTAGAAACTGTGTACTATTTCTGTTAGCACTGATCTTTACTGAGATTGCAAGAGATGTACCTAAAATAACAATTTATGAATTATTTCGAGGCCAGGCTGGGCTTCGTCAGCCTTTATTTCTGAAGAGGACAAAAACAAGTATCCCAAGCATCTCATTAGTGTATTACTGACTCTCCGTTCTATGGGATTCTGCTTTTTTAGTTAGTGTATGAAGTTACTGGTAGTGCTTTGTAGTAACAGTGAATGAGCACAGTGTGTATTGGAGCAGCAAGTGGTTATCTCTGTTGTCTTTGAGCTCTGACCTGTTTCTTAACTGGCAGAATTTTTTTGTCAGAATTAGAAGGGAAAAGAACTGGCGAGCTGAAGGGCAGTGCTCAGGAAGCCATGCAGTTACCTTGGTGGTCAAATCAGTGGTTAATGTTGAAGTGGAACAGAAAGAAACTGGGAGGGCACAACCTGAATATCAAGTTGAAATAGATTGTTAAATAGTCCTTCCAAATCTTATTTGTTAATTTTGTAATTATACTAGTTGAAATTTCACAAGCCAGTCTGATTGCGTAGCTTATCTCAATTTATATTTAAATCTTAATGGAATATATTTCAGCCTTTTTTTAATGACACAGTGAAAAATGCTGTCCTGTGAAAGAGTAGGGGTCACGCTTTCCAACGTGACTTACAGTCACCTGTTTGCTTTTTCATGTTGCTATTGAATTTGTGTTTGTCTCAGGATTAAAGTACAAATGGGCATACATGAATAATGGTATCTTTAAACTGTGAGTTCCTAAAATTAATCAGGGCCACATAATTGGTTAATAAAAAGATGTCTTGAAATTTTAAGGATGCTGAATTGTGGAGATATCATATTACTGTTGATTAGAAGTGAAAACAGTGTTTCATAAAGATCCATACAGAGATGATGGTGGGTGTATGTGGTGGTGACAGAAGAGGAAGATTTCTCCTGAATGGAGGTTGGGAGCTGCTGATGGGCAGGGAGGGAGAATGCCCTCCAAACTGGTCTTGGGAGCACATAGGGAGCGGGCTGTGCCCCAGGGGCAGGGAGGGTTCTGGAAGCAGTGCTGTCTTTCAGACAGACAGCACTAAAACATTGGTGTCTTCAGGCTGTTTGTTCCCTATGTGCTAGACAGTATGTGAACAGGAGAAATTAGTCCCCATCCTCAGCACGGTTTGTCCAGGTAGCAGAGCTTTTAAGTGCCCTCAAAAGCTTGTCTGTGACTGTTGTTTACTCACAGGAATGTATCTCAGGTCACCTCTGAGACTTTAAGGTGGCTTGTATATATTATTTTTTGAAAGGCAAACTTTTGTGCAGTTTTCAAAGTGGGCCTTCTTCTCTAAAAGAAATTATTTGTACTGACTGCATTTTGATCAGATTTTCCAGATTACTCTGGAGATCATTTGTGATGGTCGTCATTATAAATAATAAAAAAAAACCAACCCAAAACAAAAGGTTCTTTAAATATATGACTTTGAGCAAAGTGAGCTAAAGTACAAACGAGGTTTGTTTTCTCAGTTAATAAAATGTGCTATTAATGGGACTATGAGCAAATGTCACATTGACGTACTGTTATCTATCAGATCAAATCAAGGCATGAGAGGTAAAAAAAAAAAAAAAAAGAAAAGCACCACCAGAGCAACAGTGTAATAAAAATGTCATAGGATCAGTGTCTCCTGCTTTGTAAATAAACATCTGTTCTTTGCCTTGGTATTTCTTTAGCAGCCAGAGACTATTATCCTGTGATGGTTCTCTGGTTCATTGACAGTGTCACTTAAACAGTTAAACAGTAATTCAAAATGGAAAATGTTCTACCCATATTCCTTAATTCCTCGGTGTTTTGTTTTCCCCAGTTTGTATTTATTATTTATTTATTTATTCATTTTTTGGTTGTGTCAATTGTATTAGTAATTGCATCTTATTTTTTTGTTGTGCAGGCAAATACAGAACAGCTCACAAACCTCATTCCAAACCAAAAGTATCAGATGCTTTTGAGGTAGATTTTCTAGCAAATGGAAAGGACACAAAATCAGTGGGCCGATTTCAATCTGAGGAGGAGCTGTGGGCTCGCTTGGAAGAGCTTGAGAGACAAGAAGAGATACTCGGTGAACTTGACAGGTATAGCAGTGCATTCAGGTTTAGAGTTTAGAAAGCTACAAGATGTGTTTGTGTTTGTGCACAGATCTGTCTGTAAGTGCAAATAGGTGACCAGAAAGATGAGATTAAAATTGAAGTTGGTGGAAGATGGGTGTAATGTGAACAAAGCGTGTACTGCAAGGCCAAAGGTGCTGAAATCTGCCTCCATGCAGCTGTTCCCATCTAGTTCTATAGGATTTTTTTCTTTGAGAAGGTAGAAGAGGGGGAAGTAAAATATATTTCCCACAGGCTAAGAAAATCCTTCGTTTACAATGTAGGAGTTAGACATTTAATGTTTAATGTTTAATGACATCCTTAGATCTGTTCTCTTCCTAGAGCAATACATATGTCATTAGCCAGAATGTCACATTTTTAGTTTGTCCAATTGATATGGAAAGGATTTGGACATTCTTACTGTGTCTGAAAATAAGGTTCCACAGTCTGGCTGAAAATGTAGCACCTGGGAAAAGAGAAATACAGGCTTACTGGCTGTTTTGTATGCCCGTGTCTCTCAAGAGTAAGAATTACCTTGCTTGGTTCACTTGGATGCTTCTTGTTTCATAGGATGCCTGATGCAGTTGAAACAAATGGAGAAGATACAACCTCCTCGGAAGAGGAAAAGGAGGATAAGAGAATGGATCTCAATGGAAAATCCAGAGCGGAAGACTGTATTACTCAGGGCAACTTCCAGAAAGAAGTAACAAATTCAGACTTGCTTGTTCGCCATGTTAATGGCTCAACGTATTATCACAGTGATGATGAAGATGACACAGATGTTGGAGATAGCTCCGTTCCAACTATTTTTTTCTCTCATACTGTTGAACCTAAAAGGGTTTGTACATAAACGTTTATATGTTTCTGTGAAGATATTGCATAAAGCACATATACCATTCAGGTCATCTAAAAAGAACACTTTGTGTTGTGTAGATACAGTAAAGAGATAACTGTAGTTTAAATTTATTTAATATTTTTCTTTTAAGGTAGAAACCCACTGTTTACATTTGAAAGTTTCAAATGTGGCATTAAAAGTGATCTTAAAATGCAAACATGGCTATACGAGTTTCAGGAAGATCTAAGGTGTATCATCCTGTATATAAGTTTTGAAAATTGCTTTATTTAACATAATTAAACTCTTAAACAGTTCATAATTTGTCATAAGCTATATATATATATATATATATACACACACACACACACACATACATATAAAATATATAAAATAATATATAACAATATATAATATATAAAATAATAAAAATATATTAAAATATATTAAAATTTACAAAATAATGTATATTTTTAATATATAAAATCCATGCACATAAGTACATAGAAATTCTTTATCCTGGTGCAGGTGGTAAGCAGTAAGAGTTTCTTAATGTGAGTATTACTCTTTGTGCATTTATTTAACTTACCTATGCTTTGTCGTCCTCAACTGCTTGGATAGGAGAATGTCAAAAGTTAGTTCATCCTCAGCGTGGTGATTGTCAGTCTGGTGATGGTCTGGAACATCATTTGTGTTCAATTTTCAGGTAAGGATAAACACAGGAAAAAATACTACTTTGAAATTCAGTGAAAAGAAAGAAGAGGCCAAACGTAAAAGGAAGAACAGCAATGGCAATGGCCACAGCCATGCAACTCATGAACTGCCTAACATCAAAACCCCAGCAGACATTTACAGGTATGTACTTCATGGCATTGGCATGTGAGCTTTCCTTTTAGCAGAACTTTTCATTTGAGTTCTCCTATAGCACAAAAGTGAGCCTACTGTTTGCTGAAGCAGCTGGAACTGAATTTATTGCTTATCAGTGAAAGCTTGTGGCTTCTTCGTGGTTACCATGCTTCTGTATCCATAAAACATTTGTTAGCTTGGATTTTCTTTTCAGCTGTCAGTTTGTTCACTTTTTTGGAGCTTCTGAAATTTACTCCAATTTGCCACTACATATCATCTGCATAAAGTAATATAGCATTTTGTTGTGTTTTGTCATCAGTTCCTTGTTGTTTGCTTCTGTGTTTGTTTTCAAACAATCTGACCAGATCTATCACTTTCAGTACTCCTCTTATCTCACCTAATAGTTGTTGCTTTTGATTTCTTCCTTCCAGTATCCTCAGGTCATACTGAGGTCTTCTGTTTGCATAGTTTCTCTTGCATTCTTCCTGCTTAACTTCAGTCCATTGCTGGCTCTCTTCTCTTTAAAAATATGTATATTAAAAAAAAAGAAAAGAGATCAACAGCAGAATATCTGCACTTAGAGAGCTTCACAAATAACACTGAGTTTAGAATGTAAGTCCAAACAAAGATTAAGGGAGAATGAAAGCAAGTATTTTTAGGTCTTAAAAAATGAACATGGTTACCTATTAGTTGGCTGAGTAAGCCTCTGTGAAAATCACACGGTTTCTGTGTGGTGCACCTAAGCCTCTTAAAAGAATAAAAGTGTCACAAAGTATAAAAAGATAAAAACTCATCCAGTAACAACAGTTACTGTGGCTGAAGATGAGGTAGAGGATTCTTCCATGGTGCTCTCCCTCAGCTCTGCAAAGGAGCTGCATTTTCTGTAGAGACAAGCAAGTGTTCCCAAGAGTATGTGATGAATAAGGCTGTTAAGAAACAAGTAAAACCCTTACAACTCATCCAGTCACTGGGCTCCTCCTTCATGAGTTTGATAAAATTGGCTCTGTCTTCTAACGCCGCTTGTTCTGCTCCACCCACCCTTGACTTCTTCAAGTCATAGAGATGGAGTATAAACTGTACGAAGAGGCCTCTTTATCAGTTACAGGCTGTTAGCACTTGAAGAGTGTCCTCATGTTGATCTGATCTTAAAAGCTGATTTTTTTCATTTTTTTATTTTTTAATGGAAAGCAGAGGATTATGGCACTTGTCAAGAAAAAGCTTCATGCATTCCATGTGCGAGTGAATGTTTCAAGTATTTGTTTCTATATTCTATGTTTGACAAGGACTTCATTCTGGAAACTCTCTACCGTTCTGACCTTCTGCTTCTCTTTACAAACACGGCCCTGAAAATTGCTTAGTTTACCTTTTTTCCAACTTCTCTCACTGTGACACTACTTTGTTTTCTGTAACACTTTTCAAAGGGCTGTAGTTTTCTGCTGAAAGAGTATACCAACTTAATGCTTGAATAACAGGCGTAGCAGTGTTTGCTCTGCAGAATTGGTTCTTGTACGCTGGTAAATAAAATGCCTCCAAAGGTAAAGTATTGTAATTCTACAGTGAAAAAGTTGGGAAAGCACATCATAATTAATTTGTACAAAAGACAAAGTAAGATCACTGTAAATTTGTCATCTGATCCTGAAATGGTTTATTAAAGCTAACATTTTCCTTTATAGAGTCTTTGTTGATGTTGTGAATGGAGAATATGTCCCTCGTAAATCAATTTTGAAGTCTCGAAGCAGAGAGAATAGTGTTTGTAGCGATACCAGTGAGAACAGTGCTGCTGAGTTTGATGACAGACGAGGAGTTCAGAGGAGCATTAGCTGTGATGAAGCTACTCAGAGTGACAACAGCGAAGGCATACTGGAGGAAGAGGAGGAGGCGGGGCAGCAGCAGCTACCAAAAAAGCTTCCTCCTACTTCAGGGACAACCGAGGTACAGTTTTTAATTAATTATTGATTGTTGGAAGAGATAAAAACGAGAAATCCAAAGAATATAGTTGCTTACACCATCAGTTTGTTTGATTTCCTTAAAATGATATTCTAAGTCCTGCCTAGTTTTGCTTCAGAAGGACGTTTCAGGTGACGGATTTTTGTCATGTTCATCCCAGAGGCAGAGGGCAGGACGCGAGGCAGCTGGCTTCCCCCTGACCTCAAACTCTCCTGTGAAGATCCAGCAGAATAGTTACATGCTGATGTGCCCTTGACTGAGCCATCCTGAAAATTTCCCTTTGGGTTATATAAACAGCTTAAAGAAATAGTAATAAAAGAAAATCTCAACTGCATTCTTTATGAGTGGGAAGGGATTGCTCTTTGTAACTTGTATTCTGTCAATATTTTGCTTGTCCTATCCCATGCCAGGGTCAGTGGTGGTCCAAAACACCCATTTCCATGCTTCTGGAAAGTTCAGCACTTAATCATAAGGAAAAGAGAATACACCATGTAAGGGAAATTATATCATTGCCCGGTGACTGGATGAATACAAGAATTAAATGTAGCTGCTGGTCTGAAATTCATGACAGAAGAGTATTCATTGCTTTTATTTTGTAAAAACTTAGACCTAAGCTAAGAGTCAAGTGAATTTTCAGTACTACTCTAAATAGAGTGGGCAGGGTCACTGAAAACACCTTTTTGAGAAAAAACGTTTTTTACAAGGAATATATTCCTCATGAAGTCTGTTATTTATCATTGCTTTTCATACAAAGAGCTCCATACAATCTATACGAATACAGGTGCAAGGTGTGTGGTGGGAGATTGTTCTGTAGGGTTAGCAGTACACATTGCAAATTCTCTGGACCACATTTGCTACGTTTTGGTAAAACATCCGCATGCGCTGCTGATGTTTCTTAGTATTCCATACCGTGAAGGCAGAATGATTGTTCTCTAGAATATAATGAGTGTCTTTTCTAAGTAACTGAACAAAGCACTCCTGTTAAAGACATGCCTTCTTAAGTGCCATTGTTTATCTTTTGGTTACATTTTGGGGGTGTTTGAAATACGTTATTTCTCCACTTGCCACACACAAGGTGTTTTTTTTTTCTTTTTGTTCCTAGTTTTACCATGATCTTTTAGTTTCTATTTTGCTTACTTTTTATTTTTTTTTTTAAATGAGGACGTTGTTAGAAGAAGGTAATTGTGTACAGGCACGGCTCTAGGCATACTTTGGCTACTGGAGCAGAAAACAAACAAAAAAATGCTGTTTTTTTTTTTTTTTAAGTCCTGCAAGAAAAGAATGGCTGTTTTGTTTTGCTTTGTTTTCCTTGGTAACTGAGTTATGAATAAGCAAAACTAAGCGTAGTTAATAAATCTGGTGTGCATTCTTTCGTGCCCAGTATGGTCATCAAACCTTGGATGTAAACTGCTTGTCCTTAGGCATTCTGAATTTTGTGTTTTCACTCCATCTGCGATGATCTGTTCTAAAATAGGTTTATAAAAAATAGTTCTGAGTTACTGTCTTTTTCAGATGTTTTCCAAGAGTCCCAGCCATTTCTTAGTTAAGTACAAATAGTCATATAAATTATCACTTTTAAACATTGAATGTTTATTAGACCTTTTGTAGAGAGAAGTAGTTGGAAGCAAGTTTGCTGTTCTCTTAAGTATAAATTGCTTTGACTGTTTTTTGATCATATTTGGTAAGGAGAAAGAACAAACAAAATATACGCTTGCCAATTTGTATGCAGTGTGTCAGCTTGATGCAATTAGAAGATATTAAGTCATAAAATATGACGTATGATGGAAATGCTGACATACTCCAACTTTGCAAAATCTCCATTTGTTATCCAAAATGAAACTATATATTACATCAGCTGTGTTATTTCTTGAGCATGTGTCAGTGAGGAAGGAAATTTTTCGATCATTTATGCAGTAGGATTGAGATTAAGTAGTACTTTTAAGACATTGTCTTTCATTCAGTCATCCTTGAACATGCGATATTTTGAGGTTAATTACAATTTGGTTACTTATGCAAGGAACAATCATTGATTTAAAGATATTTCTTTACTTTTGATTAAAAGAAATAACAATCCTAATCAGGCTAATATGGGGTAATGACCTTATGGGCATAGCTTCACATTTGCATTTTATTAGCTCATTTTGAGTGTTCTCTTCTGTTATAGGCATTTTCTGGAACTGTCATAGAAAAGGAGCCTTTGTCTCCCTCCCTAATACCACACCCAGTGATTGCTCACCCTGTTCTGCCTACCATTCTGGAGCAGAAATCAGAGGAAGTTTTGTCCAAAGCATCAGAAGGAACTACAAAGAGGATATCAAAATTCAAAGCTGCCAGAATGCAACAGACTAACTAGGTTCTGCCTACATGCCCAAGTTTGAGTACTAATGTCTGGTTTCACATTTGTTGAGATAATGTAAATCTACATGCATTACATGCTAGTTAAAGGGTCTCCTGCGTTGGTTTGGCATTGTTTATCTTTCAAACTTCTGTTGGCAACGTTTAAAAAACAGTTTGGTGTTTGAACAGTTAAATATTCATCTTTTTTTGTTGATTTCCCTGTATGCTGTCAGCACCTTTGTGTATGTTTGCCTTACGATAGCAGCACTCGGGTTGTTTTTCAAAAAGTGTTCCTTCCATACATTGTTTTTGTGTTTAAACCTAAATACAGGCAGTTCTGTGCCAGCTGTGATGTTCTGCATACCATATGGACCGTTTTAAGGAAACTTTCACATTTCAAATAGATTCAACAATTACGTTGCATTACTTGCTTTAGCATTTTAAGACACACTTGTATTCCCATTGCTGTAGGTTTTGCAACTAGGTGTCTGCTAAAAGTTTTTTTTCCTTCTATCAAACCTCTCTGTGCAGATCTATAAAACACTGGGTTCACGTACATTGCAGGGAAGTTTCTTTGATGGAAAAGGGTATTTTGTAAAATTAAATTTTCAGTAAAAAAGCTGTGAAAGTTGTGCGTTTTCTGTTGTACTTTAATTTGGAAACAGCACAGAAAGGTTTTTATTTTGAATGCGTATTTCCAACTTGGAGTGTTTGCAACCACATGGATATAAAAGCAGCCCATTCTCTTCTGCCATTGTTTTTTAACCTCCCATTAATGAATGTCCATGGAAACTGAATGCTCTTAAGGAGAGGAGCATAAACTCAGACTATGATTACAAAACCTCCCAGTTCTTTTATATATGCAGAAAACATTGTAATTGTTTTGGGAATGGCCAGAGGCAGTCAGCACTAAGGAAAAATGTCTTAGTCCTTCAGCTCCGTTTCAAAATGTGTCAGTGCCACACCACTTTGGGTACAGTTTTGTGCCCAGTTTTCTGGGCTGTGCGTGGTCCTTCCTGCCATCCCTCCCTCGTGCTGACATAACTTTTGTTGGGGCCACTCCTTGAATGATAGATAATAGTAGCTGGGTTTCAGAAACAAATGTCTGGTTTTGTTGTGTTGGTGGTGGTGGTATTTTTTTGTTTTCAGTGGTTGTGCATGTTTGTTTGAAGCTAGTGAGCTGCCTGATCTTTCTCAGCATGTTTGTGTCAGCACGGAGACGGGTGCAGCACATTGAGCAAGGACAAGACGGCGTGGAGAGATGGAGACACTTCCAGTGATACTGTGAGCTGACATCATCAAACCACAGTCTGAAAGTGAGGCAGAAAGATGGACAAGGTGTAAGAAAGGATTTGCTCTTGCTACAGCTCTGTGACTGGGAGCATGCAGCCTTGAAACCCCCAGCATCTGCTTCTCTATACGTGAGAGCCGGATATCTCCTTATACTGCTCCTCAGTCCCCCTAAAATAACTGAGCCTTGTGCTTATGGATCACAGACAGCAGCAGCGATGACTGCGAGGCACAGCTCCCAGCCCTTACCCACCGAAAGCGAGAGGCTGCGTGGCCCTGGGGTGCAGGAGCACGTTGCACTGACTGCAGGAGGCACCCGGGGTCGGTGCCCGGCTCCTGCTGGTAGGAGGAGGGGCTGCGGTTTCAGGCAGCTCCTAGAATCATGTTGAAAGTGTTAATGATTAACTTGATTCACGCTCAAATGTGGATTTTTTTTTTTTAAAGCATATTGCATTAGTACTAAAATAAGCCATCAATGCCAGTCCACCCTCTATTCACGGCTAAATATTTAAAGGAGGTTATTTATAGCTTCTTTAATGAATTCTTGGCTAAACAAAATGAAATTATGTCCTAGAAAAGTAGAAGCTATTTTGTAACCAGAACAGTGCAACTGTAAAATATAGTGCCATGAATATGTATTTTAAATAACAAGGGGTTGAGATCCAAGACTACCAGACATGGGTAATTAGAGGGAAAAGGAGAGAAAGAAAGGGAGAGAGAGGGAAAAAAAACCTCTAAAAAGATTTATTTAGATATCTCCTGAAATACTTCCCACTTTTAGTTACTTGAACAAAACCAAATGCCCCTTGTCACCATAGATCAGTTTCAAATCAAAATTAATTCTTTGCTTGTTTTCTTTTTTTTTTTCCCTCCCTTTTTTCACATCCCTGCTCACGGGAAAAGGTGGAATAATTGCACCTTGGGTTTTAATGAGTTACGGCCTCGGTTCAGGGAAGCATCCTTACTCAGGAATGCTCTTTGGCATGTGTTCATGTCTTAAAGACTTTGCAGAGAAGAATGGATTTAACCACATGCTTAAAACTGAGCACATGAGTGTTTTCCCTAATAGGGAGCCTGGATGCATGTGTGCCCTTTTTGCTGTATATTTAATTGTCAGAGGGTTTCTGGACTGGAATGATCCTTCCTATTCAGTCTCTTCACTTGGACTTTACCATTAGATTCACCTATGAGAAGAAGAAATAGAATTGCAGAATCACTAAGGTTGGAAAAGACCTCTAAAATCATTTTGTCCAACCGTCCACCTAGCGCCAGTATTGTCCTCAAACCGTGTCCTGAGTACCACGTCTGTGCCTTCCTGGAGCAGCTCAGGGATGCTGCCTCTACCACCTCTCCCTGGGTAGCCTGTGCCAATGCTTGCTGTTCTTTCAGAGAAGACATTTTTCCTACTATATACATCCTAGGCATATATGAATAGCAGTAGGGTTTCTGTAGATGCTTGCAAATACTCAACCAAAAATGTAACCTGAGTAAAAAAATCTCCCAAAGCAGGAGAGGAAGTATAGAAGATGCGAAGGCCCATCTTGGCGAGGACTGCAAGTTGGTGTTTTGTGCCACACAGAAGCCAGCGAGTCAACGCGGGTGGCCACCGACGCATGGAGGACATGAGCTGTCTTAAACTCGCTGCCAAAAATTCGAGGCACGAACGGTTCTTGGTAGTAAATGAATGTCAGTAGGAGAAATGTCAGTAGGGGAAAAATGTCTTTTTCCCCCAGAGCTGGAGTGGAGAGATAGTCAAACATTTCTGGATGGCTTTTCCAGCTGCAGGAAGGGCTCACTGTGCTCCGTGTGGAGCTGCCCATGCTTGCACCCAGCGTGGGGCAGAGGAGGGTTTGGAGTCATCCTGCTGCTCCACGTGAGGATCCTCACCCCAGCAGCGGGAGGGACAGGGCTGGGGCTGCAGTGTTTGTTGTGGGGCAGCTGTGCTTGCAGTGCACCGCCCCATCCCCACCGTGCCGTGATTGCCTCCGTTAAGCACCGCAGATCACCTGCTCCGTTTTCAGCCTCATTGAGAGGCAAACCAGTCTCCCAATCTTTCTAATTGGCCGCAAGTAAGCTGGGCACCTGTCTGCACGCAGCAAAGGGTTCGCATGG
Source organism: Callipepla californica brunnescens (assembly GCA_023055505.1). Classification (NCBI taxonomy): domain Eukaryota; kingdom Metazoa; phylum Chordata; class Aves; order Galliformes; family Odontophoridae; genus Callipepla; species Callipepla californica. Next base: position 7,085,082 of record JALIRH010000016.1, read on the forward strand.
GGAGCTTCCCCCGAAGCAGAAGCTGGAGAAGGTGTGCAGGTGCAGCAGAGCCGCGTAGTGCCAGCACAGAGGTAAGCTGGCTTCGAGTGCCTCTCCCCTGTAAGACTAGTTGCACTTAGCACTTTTCATTGCTCACTTAGAGCATCTAAAGCAGCAGATTTTTGTATGTTTCAAGAGTGTCTAAAACAGCTGTTTTAGCTGTTCATTTTAACAAAGTGATTTATGTTGCAAAAAATGAGCTGGGATTAAAAGAAATCAGATGTGTGTATTTGGTATGCAATATTTTTGTATTACAAATAGCTCCATTCTAACCCACATTAACCCCATGATATGTGAATTTTGCCAACTCCCGCTGAGTCTTTTAAATCAAATCCAGTAAATCACTCTGAGTGTTCTAATTTCTAAACAAACTAGTCTTCCAATAGAAGTACTTTAACACTGTATTGCAAATTAGACAACCTAAGATAAATGGAACATCTTTGTTGATTATGGAGTTTAATTGATCAAAAGTGCCCGATAGAAAGTATCTGTTGCAAATCCTACGGGACCACATTCGCTACTCCTGAGCGGCACTTTGCCGGGCCTTGAAAATATACATTATTATCCAGCAGAACTGAATTCTTTTGTTGTTGTTCACTTTGTGAAACGCAAAATCTGTCATGGTTGGAACAAGTTTGTGCAGCCCCGGGCGCTGTGTGGACGGGTGCACCAGAGCCCAGTGCTGTGTGGCAGGAGCAGGGCTCGCCTGGGCCGGGTGTGCAAGCGGGCGTGCAAACTATGCGGGCGTGCAAGCGTGTGGCTGTGCACCAGGGCCCTGCTGCCGCTCTGTAATTAATTCTGCGTGCCAGTAGGTAGCAGTGCTGAGCAAAAGCAGCAACGGAAAGCTGCCAGTCAGTGATTATAATTTATTATTCATTTCTGTTATAGGTGGGGTGTGCAGACAGTTACAGTAATAATTACCAAGACTAGAGTGTTTCCTAGGCAACCGTTTTTTTTCCTTCATTCATGCTGTTGCAGAGAGTATGCCTGTAAAGCATGACATTGCTGTATTCGGAGGTTTGTTGCCCTCCTGCTGCTCCAGGTTTGAGGTTAGTTACAGCATCATAAGGTGCTCTCAAGCATAAAAAGCTCAGGCTGGGATTAAAGCACACAGGGAACACTGTCACTAAGTCTTCCCTTCTCCTGTTTCACTTTTAAGTAACAAGGTTATAAAAATGCAAATGCCAGCTCGGGGTTGTTAATAACTAATATCGGTGAGAATTCCTCCAAGTTGTAAAGCATGTTTTGTAAACACACCCGGTCCGAGTGGGGTGGCTCCCTGCCTCTTACGAAGGCCTGGTGGAAATACAATTTGCAGAAAAGGGACTAGTGGCTTGATCAAACCTTCCAGTGTTTAGCATCGTAAATCAATATGAGCTGAGGAGAGGTAGTGGTGGTTGTTTATCCCCTCTGTGGTAATGGCTGGAGGGGAGGAGGCTCTGTGTCCTTCCTGAAGGAGCAGGGACAATCCCTGACGTGGTGGCAGCACAACACAAACCACATCTATTGCCCGGGATCTGTACACAAGCCATGTTGTGCTGCCTGGTAGGCTCACTAGAGTGCTTGTTTTCGGAAACTTAGGCCGAGAGTTGTGCAGTGGTGAAAAGTGGCATTTTGCCATCCTTGTTGTGCAAAGCGTGGGACTTCATGGTGCAGCATGGCACCAGAACGTGGAATTTTTACCCACTAACATTTTGAAGTAAGACGCTAAAGCGTGGTTACATCTGGAAAGTCGTGTGCCAGCGGTGTGCTGAAGGAACACGTTGCTCATGGGGGCAAGCAGCTCAGGGCAGCGCCTGGCCTGGGCCCTGGGAAGGCCACTGTCTGCCTTCTTCCAGGCCTGAGCTGTAGGCGAGCATCCTGCTGTGCCACACAGCGAGCAGTGCTCTAGCACGTGCCATCAGCACACAAATCCCAAATATTCTCCGGCCCTAGAGGGGACGTGAGGTGGGATAAGCTGGAGCACGATGGGCATAGGGCCCAGGGGCCGGAGGAGGCCTTGCCCTCGTGGGGCTCTGCAGCACTTTGGTTCTCACAGTTGCAAATTATTTACACTTGTTCCCTCAGATTTGGGTATAAGTTTTAAAGAAAGCTTCGAGTTACCTCAAAATAGCTTAGTAATTATTTTAATAACTTGTATGAGCAGGAACAATACCCACAGTGTCAATTCTGGCTTTCAAAATGTTTTTTTCGGCTGTTCTGAGGAAAAGAACAGTGAACAGTTCAACAGCTTAAATACAAGTGAGTGGATCTCCGGAGATTAATCTGTCTGGTGTTCCTCAGGTAAAGACTTCTGCACAATTTAACAAAGGAAATAATTTTCCTATTTTTATAATGCATGTCTCTCAGTGGTATAAATTACTAAAACCACGCTGCTTATCCTCAGTAATGTTATAGATGCAGATAATTTACTGTGTATCACGTTATCAGTTCATTAAAGAGATGCAATAAAATCATTATTTACTAAGAAACAGCAACCCTTGCAATATCTTGTCAGAGAAATTGGCTGATGCAAGAGGATCATATTTAAGCCTATATTCACAATAGCCCTTTAAGCATCTCATCTGCTTCCCACTTGAGTTTTGCACAGAGCCGGTGTCCCCGTGTCCCTCGGTCGAGCTGTGCAGGCCGTCGTACCGAGCAGGGTGCAGCCCCGGCCCCGCAGAAAGGTTGCAAAAATATGAAGGGAGGTTCGGCGTTTCCTACCCCATCCCCCTCTTCTCCTCTGCCTAAAGATTACTCTGCATCCTAGACAAAGGAAATATTTAAACTGTTAAATCTGAACAAAGATACAGTCTGCGTATGACTTCTCTGAAGCCCTATAAAAATTCTTTAAAATTGCCTATTCACTCAAATTTACTGAGTGTAGCAAAAATGTCAAAGGCATAAAGTCAGAGAAGATTGAATAAAATAATGCAGAAAGACAGATTAGTCATGCACAGACCCACACAGCCTTTCACAGCGCACAATACCACTTTTTATTACCGCTCTATCTTTACAAAGACTATGTTCAATACATAGAGGATGATACATGGTCAGTCATGTAATCTGCCTTTGATTCCAAGACTCATTTATCTGGGCCCTTTTCACAAAGACATTGATGAGAGATTTCAGTGTTTTCAGCGCATTGTTTTATTTATCATATATAATGGCTGGTGGAAAAAAATAGGAATTATGTCACAGATACTGCATAAAGGAGTTGTATAAAAGACTCTGTGACAAACTTTGGTAAAACACACAGCAGCTCAGCTCAGACACACTCCTTTTTCCCAAACCCCATCCCTTCTCCATGGTTCTGGCAGCTGTCACCAGCCATGGAGGAGCGGTGCTGCCCCGCGTATCGCCGTGCCCAGTCCTCCTCAGCCTCCCTGAAAATCACCCTTTTTTATTCTTTTTTTTTTCTTTCTTATTTTTGCTTTTAAATTTGAGCAATATTTTAATTGTTATTTTTAGCGATGGGGATTTATTATTTATACATTCACAAAAGAAAAGAGTCAGCCGCAGTTTTGTATCTTGCAAATTTAATAAAGAACAGCCCTTAAGATAGAATTTCTCAGCCTGCCAGGATTGACAAAAGCCAGCTAATGCAGAAATGTCAACAGCAAACCTCATCAGCAGCCCCACCATGCCTTGCAATCAAGGGAAAGCTACGGCTTTACATAAACAATAATATATAGCTATCTAAATATCTCTCTGTGTGTGTGCGGAGCCATGGGCCGTGCGGAGGAGGCAGAGATGTGGGACGGGGACTAGGGCTGGCTTCTGGGTGCACAGCTGGGCAGCTGGAACACGTCCATGGGAGGGCATGGGCACCACGCGTGGAGTGCACAGCCAGAACTGCGTGGGGAGGGGAGCAAGGTGCTGGCAGTGGGGCCATGGGGCAGAGGCTTCAATAAGGGCCTGAAGTGGGAGTTAGTCGTAATTCCAGCAATCTGAAATGCGGAGTGAAGTCTCTGAGAGAGCAGGTGGAAAGGTTGAATTTGGAAATTGTATGGGAGCAGCGTATGTCCGGGTCTGGATTCTTCCACAGGGAAGATAAATCACGGCGGTATCCTTGACAAATATAGTAGCTTCCACTCAGGGCGAGGTGTTAACCTGCACTTAAAGCCGAGGCGCATGATTTAGTAGCGTGAGCCTTCACGGCTAAAGAAAAATCTCTTGAGGAGGAAAAGCCGAGGCAGAGTTGGTGGGATGCAGACCGTTTTGCTGGGCCTCGGGGGACAAAAACCATAGTCGTGCTGAAGAACATTTGCTAGGGGAAGGACCTTTACTGTTTCACCAGGAGGTGGCTTGGGTCAGGCTCAGCTGCTGTCGCTGATGTGCTGAAGGAGAGCTGCTGTCTGGGGGCATGCCTCGCCATGGGGCGATGGGATGGGGTGAGCTGGCACCGTGCTCGGTCCCTTTAACTGCAGGGAGTGATGGAAAGCCCAAAGCTGCCGCCCTGCGAGGTTGCTATAATATAGTGCTGTGCAGCTGCAACTTAGATCGTGAGGAAAACAAAATGGGCCGACTGAAATGGAAACTTTTGTTACTTATAATGTTAATGAAACCAGTTTATCAGGCAGTGCAGAGGAAGTGGAATATTTAGTGCCATTTAATGTCTAATCATCAGCATTTCTTTGAATAAATCACATTACATTGTCTAAAACCTGAAAAGACGAAGCTGTAATAATTTTTAATATGTTGTAGTTTCATTAAAGGGACATCCTGTTTGCCACAGCCCCCTGCATGGAGGAGGCAATGTGCAGCACGGGTACGCGTGGCAGTTCTGTCCCGGCCCCGGGGCTGCTGTGCCACCACTTGGCTTTGGTGAGGCCGGGAACTCGAGGAGCTTCCAGTGGTATCGCTGTGCTCCTTGGATTTGCGTTCTGCTGCCTTGCAGTCGGTAGCAGTGTTTTGTTTCTCAGGACTGTTTTCTTGGCTAGTATGCCTTGGCTGTGTGTGAGAGGAGAATGCTGTGGGCTCGGCACGTCGCCGGTGCTGCTGTCCCCTTGGTGTCCCCAGCCCTGCACTCTGGTCCCTCTGGGTCGTGGCTCTTGCCCACCAGAGCCTCACCACTGCAACTTTGGAGTGAACTGCAATGGACCTATAAGTCATAATAAAGCGAAATGATGACAGTTGTCTTCAGATCCATTGATTAATGGAAATACGGGTAGCTGGACACAGACTATATGGTTATAAATGGCGCTGTCAAAATAAAATAATTATTGTATTAATAAGGAAGCTGTTCAGCATTGGCTGTACTGTACCTCTAACAAAAACTTCAGCCCTCGATGTGTTTTGTGTTGCGTGATACACCGTGTGTTTTCCCGCTGAACGGCTCGGCGGCGTACATTTTAATACAATTACTGCTTAGCACTGCGAGTCCCTCGCATCCCGGCACACGCTGCAGCTGCAGATGGATTTTTTTATTGACTTAATACTAGTTCTAACTAGATCCCGCAGATTGACTAAGCTGGTGGAGCACATACCACTTTGAGGCAGGAATGGGAAAAAACTAGCATATCTTATTGTACCTGAAACACTCTATGATATGTACTAAATATTATGACTACTGCGAGCCCTGCAATAATTGATTCACCCACACAGCCATTTAGTCTGTGAGCTGTTCGTTTTACAAATTCTACAATCTTTTAGAAATTCTTTCAGTGAAGAAGATTGCTGCCTGGCCTCAGATTCATTATGGTGATTGAATCCTCTTCAATAGAGAACTGTTTAAAGAGAGCACATCCCTGTGTGTCTCACTCAGAGTGAAGGCACATAGGTTAAAAGCTTGTCTGGGTGGCATAATTCACTGCTGCTGTGCCAAACAATCACATCTTATTGTGACCTTCATAAGATACAAAAAGGCAACAGTATGAAGCTAGTCTTTTTTTTTTTTTTTTTTTTTAAACCACAGCACAATTTTAGCTACCCAACATCTGAAGCTACCAGAATCCCTAATTAAATAACCAATTAATAATGTAGAATAGAAAGAGCTATTTTTTTTCAGACACAAAATCATAATTAATCAGAGTACAAAAAGCTGCCTGTCTTTATATCAGGAAAATATAGACTAGGTATTTAAATATTCTAGCACACCTGAACCTTGGCCATCCGTCATTGTTATGACTTAAAACATCTCAGGCTAAATTAGGTTTTGTTTGTATAGAGCAGTGAAAGTCAGATGGCTTGAATGACAAAATTAGAACATGCTCAAATCACTGAAACAAAACTGCATGAAAGGAAAGATGTGCAGGAGGAGTGTTGCTAGTGTTAAGCTGAAATCCTTCTTTGTGGGATTTTTTTTCCTCTCCTCAAATTATTGTTTGCAACAATAGCAAGCAGAGAGCAGCTCCAGGAGCTCGATTGGTGTTCCTTATATATGTATCTTTTGGCACATTTATATATTAAAAGAAATAATATCGTCATGTATAACTGAAGCATAACCTCTGTTATTTCTACTTAGTCAAGGAAATGCCATAACAATGGATATTTTTCAAGGAAGAATATCTTTGAAACACAAGACTATAGTCATTTTGTATAGCACACAAAGGTCATGTTTACTAGGAATATATTTACATCATTTTACATGCAAAAGTTGAGGCTTCTTCCCTTTGGAACTTTGCGGTACATTTTGGTAAATTGAACCAAACAGATTTTAATAAATATTTGGAGGGGTTTGGTTGTGTGGGCTTTGTGCTTTAACCTGAAGCAGTCGTGTGTCCTGCGGTGTATGGGTGCAGAGGCTGTGGGGCCAGCCCCACAGGTGGCAGATAGCGGCCAGATGAGGTGGGGATTGCTATGGCTGGGCCAAATCCTGCAGCTCCTAATTGGGCCTCCCTCTCGCTGACCTCAAGGGGAGACTTGCTCAATTAAGGGCTGCAGCGTTTGGCCCTTCGTAATTGTTTCCGAGGCATAATTGATGAGAGGCTGTTAATGGCTTCCAAGCTGGAGAAGTGTTTAACTTTGCAGCTCTTGAATCTGTCTTGTTTTGTGCACGTAGTGGGCCTTGTAACACCTGTTTTTAGGAGGAAGTAGTTCTACAAATACGTGAGGTAAGCGCCTACCTGACCTTCAGGATGCAGATACGTGTGTGCACACCTGCGTAGTGCATACAGTGCATAGAAATGAGCAACTTCCCTCAGCCTGCTGCTTGGAGAGAGCAGGAAATTCTGTCTGTCTCTTTAGAATTCAGCATCTTTCCACGCAGGATCTCCATCCGTATAAAATTCATTATTATCCTAGTAATAAATAAATTTTGGTGACAGTTATACTATAAGACTTTGTGCAGCATTTTTTTATTGATAAAACAGCTATGAATCAACATACATGAACACAATAAAAATGTACAAAGTGTACGTATTAGAGTTCAGACTTTGTCAATAGGGCATTACATTGATCCGTTCTCTTTGGTGTTATTTGCAGTACTGCACTGAGCATCTTGCCGGAGACGCAAACTTGGTTGAATTGCCTGAATAAAGGAGTGATGTTAGCATAGTTCTGAAGGCTGGCTGTGCTGGGGTGCTGGTTGTGGGGCTGTGACTCTCTGTGGTAGGGTTGGTGGAAACAGCACAACAGCAGGGTCCCACGGCTGACTTACATCATCTAACTTGCAGGCAGAGGAGGTGAGGGAGGCTTGAGATACGGGGCAGCCTTAGCTCTACAAAACCCAATCAAATGAGATGACCAGTAATTAATAATAATTAGGAAAAAAATTGCTTCATGTGATGTTTTTTTTTATCCGAGCATATGAATGGGTAGGAGGGAGGTGGTCCCTCGGGACTGGTTCCCATCTCACAGCTGCGGCCGTGCGGCTGCTGAGCTGAGCTACCACATGTAAAGCTGTGAATGTGGTTTTGAAGAAATAATAGCCAAAGGAATAATTGTGAAGTGGCCCAAAATGCCACATAACTTCACCTAACATAGATTGTACCAGACGAACCTGATATCTTGCTTTGATAAGATCATTGATTTTCTCGATAAAAGAAATGAAGTAGATCTCATCTCTTGCAGTAAAATATTTGATATGGTGCCATATGGGAAATCATTAAGACAAGTACCTGAACAGCAAGACCACAGAGAGACAAGGCTGACTTACATTGAACGGTGATGCACTGGTTTGGGGTGAAGTCACCAGCATGTTTGAGGGTGAGGGATGTGCTGCTGGACTTTGCTCCTTGCACAGAGTGGAGGCCATCATGAATAGAGTGGAAAATCAGTGGAGCATATGGGGGAATGGGCTGCTGCCCATTTCTATTGGGACTGGGAAAGACTTGGAGTCCATAGGCCCTGAGTGGTTTTACACCCGGTGGAGATAATGGGCTTTAAAATGCTGTCTGTGGAAAACTGGAGAATATCTTTTGTTTTTCTAATAGCTTTCTTATTCAGCAAAGTTTTCTGACGCTGCTCAGCTCTGATTTTCAACTTTCTTGTTCCCTTTTATTTCAGCTGAATCACCTGTTGCTCTGCTGTTTCCTCCTTATGGGAGAGAAGTAGCATTTGATGGCAGTGCAGGGTGCTTGAGAGGGGCAGTAGTCAAGTGAAGGGACGAAGGGAACCAGCCACCCTTGCTCTGAATTCTTGACATTTTCTCTACAGAGAAACAAAGAGCTGTCAGTCACTCCAGCACAGAGAACGCAAAAGAAAGAAACTCAGCAGCAGCTAAACAAATGAATACAAATAAATATGCACGTGCGTTCTCTGTGCACAGGTACCTGAAGGGACTGGAGGCACAGAAACCAACCCAGATCCCGTCTGTCCTTCACAGAATGGGCTCTGCAGCCCAACCGGTGTGGGCCTCCCTACTCTGTGCCACTGTCCCTGCCATGCCCCTTCCCACTGCGCCCACCCCACCACGCCTGCGATGGGTGCAGACATGCTGGGAGCCCAGGCTCCACAAACTAGCAAAATAAACTATTTGATTTCTAAACTTGGATGAGATGAGATTGCAGTCCAGGTACAAAAACCCACAGGCCAGAAATCAGAGGACTTGGGCATGTTGCTGAGCAGAGCCGACTGAGAATAGGCGGATGGTATATAAATAGTGGTTCTCTGTGGTTTTGGTGTCTTGCTCTGCAAGTATTTGTGTGTTAAAAACAGTAAGAACAAGACATCTGAAAATTAGGATTCGATGTCAAACTGTCAATACCCACAAGCATGCAGCCTTTCATTAAAATCTGTTTGACGTTTTCGTTATGCACAGAGAGCCAAAAAGATGCCAAAAGGATGTGATATTTGTGATCGCATCCCCCTGCTAATATAAGGCGCTGCAAAGGAGATTGTATTAAAACGTTCCTTGCAAAAGGCTGAGCAGCTAGAGACAACAAATCCCCAAAAAGGCTAAAAATGGGACTTAAGCACAGTGTGGGAATTCTGGCTGTGCTTCTTGGCAAGGCAATGGCTGGTAGCCCCTTTAGCTCTTTGTAGTTAACCGGAATGATAAGCAACTTAGTAATTTCAATTTGCCACAGAGATCTTCAAGCCCCCAAATATGCAAAATTTAATCATTTGGGGAAAATCATGTAATGATCATGTCACATGACCTGGGCAGAAGAGATATTATTTTGTCACCACAATGTGAGTAAATTATCTTACTGGCAACTTGCTTAAAGGTCATGGAGATCATCTGATGCATGAGATGGAAATTTCTCATGGCAAAACAATATTGACAGCTTATCAAGCAGGGAGGAAAGTACAATGATATAATAGAGTGTAAGGTAAGATAACACTCGCTACCGACAGTAGAAAATATGACATGGCATTTCAATTTTAAGGTTATAGGCAGAATGATATGGTGTAGATGCTTAGACGCACAACAGGGCAACTTGCCTGTGGATAGGCTAAAATGAATGTAGCTGAACATATAGGTGTGTAATATATATTGTATATTAAATATAATACACTAAGAAAGGGATGAATGGTGGTATCAAAGGGAAGGAGGAAGGTAGGTGTCTGTGTGAGTGGCTTCTTGTTGTGCCTCCCACTTGCTCAGTGTGGTTGCTCCAATGAATGTCAATGGATCCATGTGGCATTGCCCATACTTTTCTGTGCTTGTTCGGTATTTGTAGGTGTTCTGTTGCTTTTCTTTGGTTATACACCTGGTCATGCATATCTTTGTCTTTAGTTTCTGTAGTGCAGGGTAGGAAGTGGAGTGACCAGAAACCTACTGAGAATTTGCAGGTACATATCTATACACATACATAAATGAGAGATTTGACCCTTAAATGCCCACTAAAGTTTTCACATCTTCTTTTCAATTCTGAATTATGACAGCTGAAAACCAGAATCACAAGAGAAGAGGAATACTCCTGAGAATCTGATAGATCAAGAGTGGTCATGCCCTTTGTTAAATGTGTTTGAGTGGTACATCATGCCGGTTGTGCCAGCAATTTAAGGATCCAGCTTTGAGTGGCTCAATCCTCTCCTCCAGGGATACTCCAATTGTATCTTAAATATCTGGGGAAACTCATTTCACCTTACGTGTGAAATAAGCAAAGCCAGTGCCCTCGCTCCCAAGCATAAAACTGGAGAGGAATTTGCTAGCTCAGAGAGACGAATATCCTGTCCATAGCAGATTGCCTGGGAGGATGTGCTGCACCTGCCTAAGGGGCTGTGTTATTTTTTTAAAAGCACAGCATCAGAAAGTCAGAGGAGATAAATCCCTGCAGAGAAGGGATCTCTGCATGAGCTGGTGTTTCTCCACGTAGTCTTATCTGGGTCAATCAAGGATATTTCAAGGCATGACGTTCAGCATTCCAAGAATGGGCAATGTGATCCCATTGATGTATTCACTCACTGGTAGTTTTCCAGCTTGTAACTCAAATGAAAGATGTACATTATTTATTCTCTTTTTCATCATCAACAATGGAGAAAGCTATTTTTCACCTGCTTAGATGCCCCTCTTCCCATTACTGAGTGGATGCTTGCAGTTAGGGGTCTGCATACATCATGTTTTTTGTCGTGAGGGTTTTTAAGGGCTTAAGCCTTTGCAACCCACTGTGGCTTATTGGTCCTCAGCTCTGGCTGCCACTAGACTCAGTGGCCCACAGGTAGCACTGGAAGGATGCAGCTCAGCCCTTGGCATCACAAGAGCAAGAGACTTTGGCTGAGTCACACATGAAAATAGAAATCCAAGAACATGGCCAGAGCTGGGTTCTCAGGATGTTTTGCAGCTGTTTCACTGGTAGGTCCTTGGAATTTTGAAGGTTTTCATTTCTCAAAGGAAAAAGCATTACCAGGGAGATTTCTTCCCTGGGTAGTTAGTTGAAAATGAGCTATAAAATATTTGCTATCTTTTATAATGTCTTCAGGGAAAATCAACCAGATCAACAAAATCAACTAGACTGGTTTTCCTGCAGGGCTTGGTTTGGTTGGCATAGTTTCACTGTTCTTGAGTTTGGCTTTGAGTCTTTGGCTCCAGCTTAGCTGGGGCTGGGAGAGGAGCAGTTAGCCTTTTGCAGTGGGAGATAAAGAAGGGCTTGTATAGTGTATTTCCTTGTCCACCATCAAATGTGATTTGAATAGAAGTTGGTTTCTCTTGGCTTTGGAATGTTCCTATCTGTCTAAAAGCACAGCGAACTTCTCAATGAAGAAAACAGAACCACGTGCTTGGTTTCTACAATTTTTTCCCTTCATTTTATTATTATTTTTTCTTTCTTTCTTTCTTTATAAGACTTGCACAGCTCCAATTTTTGCCAAGCAAGTTTGTACCCCTACAGAGGAACTGTAGCCAAATGCAGGCAGTGATGTTGTGAAGGTCTCTTCTTCTCAAAACCTAATTGACGACTTGGACAGGGGTAGCTGTCCTTAAAGGTTTCCAGTATCACATCTTCAGGAGTCAACTTGCTGGGAGCAATGCACTCATTTGTGTAAGGAAAAAGATCCCTTAATGTGCTATTAAATTAAACAATGTCACTGCTATTGCAGTAGAGCTGAGCGAATAATCCATAATGAATAATTTATTCAACAAATTTAGCTGCTTTCTCTGCTCACAGACTATCTGGAGACAGATCACAATTCCCTCCAATTTACTTATTATTTGAAATTACTGATGGATAGCTTTGTAATTAAAAAAACAACTCTGTGTCTTGATCACAAACAACTGCGGGTGTCTGATCTTCGTTAGTCAAGGTATGCGGGTTGATTGTGATGGGTCAGATAAATCACATGGTATTGTTTCTGCCTGCTCATTGGATAGGCCTATGAGCATGTCTTGCATGAGAACACAAAAAATTCTGTCTCTGCATGCAATTTTGAAATTTGTCTTGTGCAAACATTTGCCCAGTAAAACTTGATTGCTCAAAAGTGTGCAGAAAGCAGATCTCAGGGGGAAATCAACGTGGCTGCAGTAAATTCATTTAAAAATGTGAGTGGATATTTGCAGAGTTTTTTTTTTTTCTTTTTTTTGAAGCTCCTACCCATTCCTGCATGACAACATACATCTAATGGATCAAATATACCTTTTACTTATTGAAGATTACTGTTTTGTCTTCTGTCCAGAAGGTCATAGAGTCAGAAGGAATCTCTGGTCATGGTATTACAAGCGCTTGAGCCTAAACTCATGGTTAACTGCAGGGCTGCCTCTTAAACCTGTATGTCTTGGAAGGATATTTTGGTATCTCTTTGCTCTGATGTCTAGAAACCTTTTTCAGTGGTGAATGTTCCATATACTCATGGCTAGGATGCACTCACTGGCTGCTGAGCCTCCATCCATTGCTCTGGAGCAGTCCTGAACAATGTGTGGATGTCTGTTGTCCTGCCCTGCGTCCTCTCCCGGCTGGAAAGCAGGGCTGGCTGCCACTGCTCTTCCAATGCCCCTGTTAAAAATTCACCTGCAGTGTGCTGCACTTCCCACCTTCTTTGTTGGCATCTCCTCTTTCTCCATCACTACCTTGCTCTGGTGGGGAGATCCCACAGCAGTAGTAGTGGTACACTTGGTGTACCCCAACCCTAAGCCAGTCTTTGAAGCTGACTGAGCCAATTAGGTTCAACACACTTTTTCTTTCCCTAATGTTTTTCTTGATTAAGAAAACAAAATTTAGAGGACATCTTTGCGAAGGCATGTGTAAGTGTCTCAGAACCGAGGGTTAGTGCAGGAGAGAGTGGGCTGATCAACTGATCTTCTATGAGCTCCGTTTCAGTACTTCACTCTTCCCAATAGAAGAGATGTCTTTGTTTTTGTGAGTTCAGCTGGGTTGGATCACCAAGATACTTTCCTCATCTTTTGCAGTATTATACATATTGGTATCATCTTGAAGTAGAAAAGTTCATGTGGCAGCTTTTGTGTTTCTCCATGAGGAGCCGAGCATGAATAACAATTAATAGCGCACCAGCACTGTTTCAGATATTCACACCCTATTAAAGCAGAGAGCAATTCCAGGGAGAAATACCACTCATTGGCTGGGAGAGTAGTGCTTAGTGATGACAAACAGCACTTCAAGCTGAAATGTGGTGAGATAGGTCAGGGAAGGCTCTCCTTTCTAAAGAGGGATCTTGTTGTATATTCGATGCTGAGGAGGAAGAATGTGCCTATTCAGAAAGGACCTTCAGAGGAAGTGGTGCTGATACTAATTGTGCCCAGTCCATGCCCACCCTCTTGGGTCCAAGGCGCCCTCAACATTTCACCCTTCATGTCACATGTGGAGATTTCACACCATGGCTTGTTGCAACACAACTGAAAACAGTGAAGTTTAAAGAGTTTTATTTTAAATTTGCAGAAAAATAGCAGGGGCACTGGGAAGATGAGGAGGCATTATCAGTAGAGGGTGGGGGATCAACAGCTTTCCCATCCCTCCCCTGTGTTTCATGCCCAGGTGGGGCTGCTGCTTTCCCAGTAGAAATAGACCCCATAGCCAAAGGGAAAACAAAGAATAGCTCTTGTTTATTTTTGCAGAGTTTTCATTAGTACAGTAAGGAATTAACATTATTTAAAAGGTTTTATTGAGGGTCACTGGAGCTGGGGCAGCTTGGGCAGCACAAGGGGAAAGTGGTTCTCTCCTCTCCACCCAGCACCATGTGCCCAACCCTGGCAGTACTGAGAGCGGTGGTTGAGGAGCAAGAGGAAAAGCCTCTGGGTGATGGAGATATGAACTGAGGACATTTTAATATTTTTCTCATTGAAAGTAGCATTTGTTAATTTTATCCTCTATCCTCAATTGCTTATAAACACAAAATGAAAGCAGCATAATTCTTTAAAGCCCATTGCAGGCTTTTTTTAAAATGACCTCTTCACCTGCAATTACAAATAAAAGATTATTGAGCCAAATGGGATATATTAGTAAGAACATCAGTGATATAATTTTGATCACAGTGAATGAAATAGTTGGTAAAATTCATTTAACAGCCTTTAAATCACTGGCTCCTGTGTTATTTACTTCTGAAGGCATAACTCACGCAGCTTCTTCTCTGGTGTATTCCCACAGTATGTATTTATCTCACCTTCTCACTTGAAGCCTATGTAAAAAATAGATCTCTCGTTGCCAGCTCTCTTTTCTTTTTCATTTTCTGGGCCCTCGCTCCCCATGCAGGCTGTAGAGCTGCTGTCTGTGGTGGGATCATGGTGGTGAGATGGGGGCAGATGGACAGTGCTGTGCAGACAGAGGGCCAGCCAGGGCATGGTTAGGGGAATTATCTCCACTTGGAATGATTGGAAGGTAACTTCCCATTCCTTGTTTCAAGAACCAGACGAAACAGTTGAAATCCAACATAAAAAGAGCAGTTTGGCCTTTGAGTCTGTCTCTGGTGCAACTCTTAAAAGTGTCTGAGGACAGAGGAAGACCTGTGAGCTGCACACTCCAAGAGAGATGGCCAAGGCCCTGCCTTAGCTCTGCCAGGTCACAGATGAGCTTTGTGTCCGCTAATGCTCTTAAGTCGGTGGATTTCAGGAAACAACAATATGGTCCATTAACAAACATAATCAACATCGTCTCTGCTGGACCAAGGGCATGGGATACGCTTGCTGCAATATGGCCACTTTGAATGTGCTATTCCCTTTAAATCAGTGCAACATCAGGAGGTATCACATTGGCTCAGCCGTGCAGGAGGTGGACATCTGCCAGACATAACTGTTATCCATCATCACCCAAGTATTTACATCAATCATTGTATAAACATTTATGTCTGGAGCCCTTCTTCTGGCCACCATGTAGGTTTAGATAGAAGCAGAAGTGCAATGTGAAAGGATCCCGAGCACTTCCTTTGCCCTGTTTGTAGGAAATTCATTGCTTTCTTCTCTCCTGGGCTGACCTCCAATTTGTTTTCTGTTTGAAGGCTAAGGCCATGTGGCAGATATGTTCAACCCTCAAAGTCTTCTGACCTTTTGAACAGTGGCAGTCTAAATTTCAATAATGCAAACACTTTTTTTTTCCTTTTTTTCCTTTTCTTTTTGAATACTTATAAATGAGATATTATATTTCCATACATTTTATTTCTGGCCACATCTGTGAATCTAATATTGACCTGGAGTTATCTGTGATAGAGAAGTTATTAATTTTGACAGATATAAGGGAGAAGCTAATATCCTCCTTTTACAAACACCTAATATTAATCTCCAGTGATGTAAACGAGAACTCCAGAATGGCTTGGGGTGGTGCTGGAAATGATATGAGATCGAAATTTGATAATGAAAAAGGGAAAGATTCATTTTAGAAAATTGATAAAATGGATAAAAAATTGTATTTCCTACGAAATAAGTATAGGAAGCACAATTTAGATTTAGCATCCATTATTCTTCAATGGGTGGTATACACACAATGGAAATGTTGGGAATCAGATTTTACTCCAATTTATGTCTGTACATTGACTCAGAATAGCATTCATCCTGTGATTTCTACTCAGAAACCACTCAACAGGGCTGAATCTGGTTTCATGGTACCAGGATGTACCTGGTTGGCTTGGGCTGTGGATGTCACAGCAGAAGTGTTGCCTTCAATAGCTCAGAGGCCCTCAAGATGTGTTACAGTCACACTCCCAGACCTGCCGCTGCTCTGTGACATTTTCTGCCCTAGCAAGCTTTCTGCGCCTTACTGTGCTCCATCAAACAACTCTGTGAGCTGCCAAGGAGAATTCTTCGAAACACTGGAAGGAAACTCTTCCTTTAGCTCTATATGTCTGGAGATCTGGCTTCAGATTTTCCCTCTGGAGAAGTTTTTGGCCTTTGTTTGGGATAAAATTCCAGTATTTTATGATACATGGGATACTTCGTTTCCCCAGCAATTTACTGGGTTGTCCTGGGGAAACTGCCAAGTCTGAGGATTCTGAGAGTGTTTGGAAGATTTTTACTTTATGGCAGAGAGACAGTTTGATGGCCTGGTTCAAAAGGAGCTAAGATTCACACAGCTGGACTGTTTATTTTGATTGATTTTTTTTTTTTTTTTTTTGTTATTCCAGAAGCAAAAGAAAGCTATACTGCTAATTGCATTCAGACATTTTGCTGTCCTTTTTATACCTAAGGAGCATTCATGTCTTGTATCTATCTGTACAGTGCACACGTAGCTGATAAAAGCCCACCTGTTTCCACAGCACTGGGCAGGTTTGGGGGCTTTGATGTTTCCGTGGCACAAACTGGTCACTCACTTTGCCAACAAAGGGGTGCTCACTCCTGTGTCCCCAATAATTTGTCATGGAGCTGAGTGCCTGTGGCAGAGGGAATCCAGGCTGGTATGGTGAATAAACAGTTTGTTGTAGGGATGGGGAGCTGTCTGGGAGAGGTCCTCTGTAGTTGCACAGCTCTTTGCTGTCACATATCATAACAGTGTTTGTATATGTATTTATTGCCAGCCTTATCTCAGAGTTATAGATTTGATATTGAGGCTGTCAGGGAAATTACTGAAGGCACCAAAAAGCCTGCCTATCTCTCAGATCAAAGTGGGATGTCATCTAGAGTGCAGAGGTGCACATGCAGGATGGCAAGGAGTCTCCCATCCTACAGAGACAGCCTTGATAGCAGCAAAGACTGAGCTGAACTGTGGTGGTAAGAGTAATGGGGAGCATGGTCACAGGGGATAGCCCCAGCCTGGGCACTCCGCCCTGCTGTTCTTCTAGGGTCCTTCCCCCACAGTTTGGGAATGGGAAAGCTCAAACTGTGCAGTGGCAGCACGAGGCAGCCACCTCCCCAGGGGCAATTTGAGTATTGGATTAATATATTTAATTGTTGAGAGTCAGTTTAGGCTTGTGAGTTTAACAGGTTTCCCTGTCCCTTCTATTGCAGTTTCTCCTGTGCTGGCTCTTACCCAGCCTTTCTCGCCTGTGCCCATCTCTTGCAAACAATGCATTGCAGCAGAGAACATTGCCTTCATTGCACTGTTATCACTGCTGTCAAATGGAATGGCTGATATCTTTAAAAAAATCAGTGCAGACACTTTATCTCCCACTGCGAAGATGAAGTGAGTTGCTAGCCAGTCTATGGGCAGTCGTGGTACCAGGCTAACACCTGAAGCCAAAGTGACTTAAAAGCCAAAGGCCTCCAGATAACACTATCCTACTTTCCCATCTATAGTGCTCTCCCCTTGCAAACAAAAACAGTTGATAAACAATTATGAAGAATCAGTGCCTGAATCTTAAGTGTTTTCTGTAATAGTTAATATAACAACTATGCTCCCCTTTAGAAAATGAAGCAAATCCCAATTAATTATGTACAGCTCTCCAGCTTTCACGCAAAGAATAGGAACATTCAAATAAGCGCTTTGGTCTCCTTATCACCTGTTAGATTATAGGCATCTCCCAGCTCTCTAATGATTATCTGAATTTTGGTGCTGGTGTTTCTTTTAAGTGTGCATCATGTTCTTTCATTCTCTTAACATTGTTGATAAAAATATAAGAGAGAAGAGACAGATGTCCCTTTGGTGATTTTAATGTCTTATCTGCTGCCCTAAAATGTCTGAAAGAATTGGCTTATGTATTAAGAGCTCAGTTCTTTAGTGTATGCTCAGAGAGGAGAGTGGAGAGATGTAGGCTCAGATGTGGCCTGACCTATCAAATCAAATTGGTGGCAAGCAGTGATGAAACTCAAAAGATCAATGGAATCCATATAATGACTCTACTGCTTAGGGGAATAAGACAACCCCAAACCTGCACGAAATCCTCAGCTTTCGATAAGGTGGTTTTTTCTTTGTGTGTGTGTGTGTGTGTTGTATTTATTCAGGATTAACCTGGAATACATGTTTTACTCCTATCTTTGGAAGTGTTTGACCTGCAGAAGATCAGGCTAGCATGGAGACCCACAAATACGATTTCATATTTCACTGACCTTTGTGGTCTCTACCCATTGTATTGTCAGAAAGATGACGAAGAAGTCTCCAGCATAAAGTGTCATCAACATTGTGATCTGAGAAACAACACCTACAGAATCTATTATTCATTAAGTGTAACCAATATATAATTTAAAACAGTGGGTTTTGTCAAATAATGTTAGGTCAGCATAATTTTCTGCCTATTACTAATATCTATAACATCTTTGCCTTAGTCAGCTCTATTTAAATATGCAATCATTTACAGCTTTTGACTATATGTGTGCACACTCCCAATTTCCAATATTCAACTACTACAAATTTTATGCTGACATCAATAGCAAACTATTAAAGACAGTATTTCATTATTGGTTTTTCATCCCAAAAGTTATTTACAATTATATACTAAGCACTAATATTAAAGGAAACCATTTAAATGAGGTGCTATCTGCTTTAACAATATGTCTGTCACAGAATGAGATTGTGTTTAAAGATTTTATCAAGAAATGGTTGTTTGCTGAGGTTATGTTTTGTCCATGAAATATGCATTTCATATCTCTTTCATTTCATTAACATAATTTAATTTGTGCTTTGCATTTTGTGCATAATACATATTTGATTTACAAAACAAATATTTCCATTAGAAAATGAATTTCATGCAGGCAAAAAAGCAGAACCAAATGATGTATTGAAGGAAAATAAGAAGAAATGAAATGCATTTTCTCAGTCTATTAAAAAATCTATGGCATTGACAGAAAGTGCACTTAGTGCTACATTTAAAAAATAGCACATATGTCAATGTATTAACAAATAGAATTGGAAATACAAATATTTCCCTATATCAAGCCAAGAATCTCTTTATTTTAATTGAGTTGATTTAAAAGCCCAACTACAATTTAATTTTTATTTCATGATGTGGTACACTGCCTGGTGCTATAACATCCATGTAGAATTGGCAGTCAATATACAAATATATTTTACCTTTTAAAAACTTTCTATTGACACCAGCAATAAATAATTTAATGGGCTGAAAATGTGAAATCATTAATTTGCTGATGGTCTTCGAATATTGGGTAGCTGGCTGGGGGTACACATAGCTGAGTGAGCCAAAGAGGGATGTCTGTTAGACTGGCACGAGAGGACCCCTGGAGATAATGCTGCTGATGAAACCACTTGCTATTTAAATGTGGTTTAATGTTCCTATTGAGGTGTTATGCAGGGGGATGAAGGAAAGAATCAGGCCATGAACATCCCATTATCTTCCCATTAAACAAACTGATCAGCACAGAGGTCAGTGTGTGACTCCTTCAGAGCCTGAGGTGAGCATGGGTCCTTCAGTCTAGCCAAGCTGTGGGAGCATTTACCATTCCCCTAGGGGCTGGGAACTGGGATTCTTATCATCTCAGGAGTCCAGAAGCCACACATGAACACAAGTGCCAATCGCTGCAAGGTTGGTAAATCTGAAAAAAACAGCATCATTCTGCTATGGAGAGTGAGTTTAACTCTACTAGAAACTCTATGCGGTGAAGTAAGGAGACAAAATGAAGAATAACTCCTTTGCTTAAAACTAAGAGAGATGACTGGGGAGTTTAGATGGTAAATACTTTAGCTGAGCTGGAATTATGCCAGGACTTTGGGACTTATATCCATACTCCCTATGAAAAGTGCTTGGGATAATGATTACAGGTGTCTGAGGCCTCGGCACTGTATCCAAGGCTAATTGAATTGAGTAGGCATATGGGCTTGACAAAACCAAAGGGAGGCTGAGTAAGGAGAGGAAGAAGGTGAAAAAGAAAGCAAAGCTGTGAGGCTGTGGCATCCTGGTAATTAACTCAAATGAAGCAAGGCTACAGGCCCAGCATTCAGATCCTGTAGAGCGTTGGCATGGTGCAGAGATCCCTGTGGCCCACAGGGCTGAGCATCCTTTTTGAGGTGCCAGAGCACGACTCCAGCAGGTCCCCAGCAACTCTGGCTGCTGCTGACTGGTGACAGCCGTGCCAGGTGCTTCACAGAGCGCTTTCTCAGAGGGCCTGACCAGCAGGCAGGAATGATGTGGGCCTTTTGCATGCCCAAGGGTGCCAGGGAAACACTGAAGACCACTCCACCTACACCTCATCTCTCATGGAGACGTTATAGCTCCCCTTGTACTTCTTTGCTGTTTTTTTTTTTTTTTTTTTTGGAGCATAAACACAAAATCTTCTAGGGCAAGAGCAGCTTTTACTTTATTGTGTGTGGAAAACCACAACTCCAACTCTTGTTATTTGTCCCAGAGTAGAGTTAATGCTTTCAAGAGCAATGGCTGCAGCCCTACAGACTGCTGTGGGGGTATATGCTGAGGTGAGATGAGGGGCAGTGGCCTCGAGTTGTGCCAGGGGAGTTTCAGGTTGGATACTAGGAAAATCATCTTTTCTAAAAGAGTGGTCAGGTGCTGGAATGGGCTGCCCAGGGAGGTGGTGGAACCACAGACCATGGAGGAGTTCAAGGAATGAGTAGGTGTACTGATGGATTAGAGGGCAATACTGGTGGTAGGTGGACAGCTGGACTCAATGATCTCAGAGGTCTTCTCCAAACTTGGTGATTCTGTGATTCTACATCTTCCAAAATGAGCCACAATGCCGTGTCTGCAGCTCAGCCTGGAGCAGAATGAGTAATGTAAGCCCTAGCAGTAATGAGAAGCACCACCTATATTCATAGGATATAATGAGGAAAAACACCCAAGAAAGTTTAAACATCACACCTCCCTCCCTGACAATATCAGTGTGTCAGAGTTAGGATAAAACTGTTTTGAATAAGAAATAAAGTATGTCTAAAATATTAAAAGAAAAAAGCTTAGCGCCTGCACACACAAAAGCAATGATCTAAGGGAAATCACCAGTTGCTGTTCTGTGAGGTATAAAAATAAACCCTTGTCTCTTTTACTTTTACATCCACTGACAAGTGACTATATTAGCATTAAGTGAAAAAGCAGATGAAAAGTAATGTCTTTTATTTAGCTCCTACCTGAAACATATTTAAGTTTTCTGCAGCAAGTGAGATTGTGTTTGGGGGTTTGAAATCATGTAATAAGACGCTGTGTGACATTATCTGTCCACTGAGCAGTCACTCCAGTAAGTTACACTGCCACTAAATCTTGCAAGTGAAGTTAACGCAAATAACTTCACACTTCCAAATTTTTTTTTTTCAATTTTGTCAGCGTGTCTATCTGTATAAGATTTCGTGCTCATTCTCAAAAGAAGCCTGTTAGGATACCTGTCCATCAACCAGCCTAACGTACTTGTCTCATTTTTAATATGCCAAAAATGTTGAGCTGTGTATTGTTTCTAAATGAAGCACATGTGTGCTGCAGAGTAGAAACAGAAATGTGCTGATATAGGAAACTCTACTTGTTTGTTAGCAGTGATATTGGAAAAAATCCATCTTTCCTAGCAGGACAATCTCATCATATTAAAAGTTATGGATTTCTTGCTTAAGCATTCTACACTAGTGGCAGAGCTGTATAAACTTGCTTCTGCTTATCAAGCGAGCCAACAATACACAAAAAGAAAATTTAACATCTTTTAACATTTCTGCCTTCATATGGGAGTTCTCCTGAAATGAGTTCTTCAATTATCCTGATGGATCTGTTTAGTGAGTTGGTACTGTTTCCTGGCTTATAAAAGCCCATGCATTACTATGCAATACTGTGTATGTGGTATTGAAATGAGATCAACATCACTGCTTTGCTACATTTTAAGCAGAAGTTAGCACGTGTTATAGAAATAACAAAGACTTCAGAATCAGATATTCTAGTGCAATGTATTTTAAATCCTATACTGTTTTTGCTGGCAAATTATCAGAGGTATGTGAAAAATGAATTGGTGCCTTCTTTCTTAAATAACTAATGAGAATTAACTGATATTGAGTGATGATTAATCAGAGGATGTGTTTTATTTTCCTTTACCTGAGATAACAAAGGAAATGTGGTTTATAAAAGAAGATAAACGCACCCAAGTAAAATTATTAATTTCCAAATAAAGTTGCAACATTACTCCTATGTGTAGGAGATAATATATTGCCCTGTATATGAAATTCCCTTCAGGAAAACTTCATTGACTTCATCTGAGATTAACTGCATATGACGTCCAAGAATGTTTCAGAGCATCATTTATTGCATTGACTGTGCTGTACAAGTATGCAAAATATTTACATCTTGACTTCTCCAAACTACAAAGCTGTTAAAATTTGTCTGCGAAAGAAGTTCTAACAAAGCAGCCTGGAGGTGTTCCCTCTGAACCCAGCAGCCTCAGCTCTGTGTGTGTCTGTATGTGTGGGCATTTGCATATGTGTGTGTGCGTGCACGCACAGATTTTCAGTCCTTATACTGTAAAAAACTTTGGAATTGTTTGACCCCGTAAACACAAAATTCATGTATTTCACCCTGGGACAAATGCATTCTTTTTAAAAGCAGCATATGGGCAGCCTTGGACCGATGTTAGTTTATTGTCACTGCTTGATAACGTTTAATGGAAAAGATACAAGAGTGCCAAAGAATTTTAATTATTTTTGTGATAAAGTTATATGTTCGGCCTTGAAAAAGTGGAGATAATGCTGGGATTCATTATTATTCCCAGTGTGTTTAAACAGACGACACAGAATGCAAACAAAAGCAGATGAAATTTGAAAAGTATTATCAATATTGCAGATAGCAGATGCCCTTTCCAATCAGAACAAGCGTATCTTCTATAGCAACTTTATGGTTGAGTAGTTTATTCATTTCTATTAGAAGGTTGTACGTTTCTAAAATATGTAGATGGTATCTAGAAAACCAACCAACCAGTAGGGTCATTTTGCTTGTTTTCCTAAATTTATTATTTCACTTTTGCAGGCTTGATCTGAGGTGCATTAACATGGGAGTGAAATCTTATTGTGTCAAATCCTATCTTGTATATGACCTTTCATGTGTTTTGCTGTGGTTCTGAGAGGGAAATGCTAAGAGGTGTCTATTCTGCAGGGTTTTGCCGGTGTTGTATTTGTACTGCTGTAATTAAAGCTAGACCCATCTTTCTGTAATATTTTTTCTTTTTTTTTTTTTTTGGCCTTTTAGCTTGAAAGAAAAGCGCTGCTGTGGATGCAGCGTCTAACTCAAAGTTATATTCTTGTAACAGGTTTTAAGGAAACATGCTAAGCAGTGATGGTTAATTTCAACACCCGTGAGATCAAAACATGTCTGAAATGATAAAAAGCTCTGCAGAAACAGGGATTTCACTTCTCGGGTAGAACACCAAGCTCCCTGCTAGCAAACCTCTGCACTGCAAACACAAAAATAATGGTGTGGGGATTTTCCAGATGGGTTCCTTCAATGAGAGCAGAGGGCACAGGTGCTGGTGCCTGCAGCAGGACCCACGGCCCAGGGGCCACAGCCGCTGTGCCACGCTCGGGATGGAGCCCAGCAGCAGTTTGGAGAGCCATCACCTGTGGAAACCAGTTTTATCAGTGTAGTATTGTTTAAGGCTTTTGTTCTGCAGTTTGCATTTTGAAAGAAAACAGCAAACATTTGCAATTATTTTACCTTAATTCACCGGGTCCTGAGGTCACGATTCTGCAGCAGGTGACAACGCTGTGGGCTTTTGATAGGTGAAATGTGTGTGCTAATGCAGTTGCACTGCAGAGAAGTGGTGAAAAAGCAGATCTTCAGAAAATGAATTTGGAATGGTTTCCTACAATCTGTCCATATGCCAATTACACTTTCAGGTTTGTAACTGAAATTCCTGTCTGCCTAGTAACATCCTATCCTCTGAAATGATCATGCCCACTTTGTCATGTCTAAAGCAGCATGTAAGTGGTTCTCTACATGCAAGCACACAAACTGAGAATATTTCACCAATCATTTAAAACATACAGATTCTCCTCTATAAAAACGTTTGGAGGATGTTTCTGTGAGACCTTGAATTTGGGCATCAACAAAAGGAGAATGAATTCTTTAAAAATATATGTAAATATTCAGTGTTTGGGCATTCAAAAGAGCTAAAACAAAAAAGCTCTGAAAAAAATCTGCTGTGGCAGTGAGTACAGCTAAATTCAGTCCTGGGTGAAGGCCACAAATGGCAGGAGCTTGCTGTGCCCTCAGGGGCTGTGAAGGAAGGAGGGGGTATGGCCACATCTCAGGGATGCTGCAGCAGAGCCCTGGCTCCCAGACTTTCTGCTTGAGGGCCTGCAAGGATGTGTGTGCTGGGTAGCAGGGATGAGATGAAGAGAAGGACATTTCCTACAGAGCTCTTTGACTGCCCCCAAGTTCTCAGAGACTTGAAATTAGGCAAGTGCTGGGGCTAGGAACCTGGCTGGGGTGAGGCGGCTGCAGCTCTGTTGCTCTGTGTGCTGGGGCTGTGAATGTGGGAAACACAGTCACAAGATGTTTATAGTGAGGGTAGGTTAGGATCTATGAGGTTCTACAGTGTGAGAGTTTGGTGGGAAGGTTAGATTTGGGACATCTCATCTTGGAGATGCATTAGGAATGAGTGCCCGCGCACCTGCGTCATGGTGTGTTTTCCTATCATTGCAGAGCAGCACTCTCAGGTAGGCAGAGCCCTGAATTTCCTCAAACTGTGCTGAAGTGCATGTTGAAAGTCACATGGAGATGTGGCCCTGAGCTTTGGGGCATGGCCCCACAGCCCCATGCAGGAAAGGTGGTGTTGGCTGGGAGGAGCCGGGCTCCTTGTTGCCCTGCTTGTGCTTCTTTCCTGCTGGTGCGTATCCTTTATTCTGTCTGTCTTCTGTTACAGCCCCTAATGCACATCTAATATAATTTTATAGAGCAATATTACCCCACATCCACAAGCAGGCGGCCTTCTCCTCTTCTGCACTGGAGGAGCAGCGCTGCACATGTTCCCAAATGTCAGCGCTTCTAGGGCTGAGCAGCATCATCCCAACGCATCCGTTACTTAGCACGCCTCCATGATGAATGCACTCCATAAATAAAAAAGCATTTCTAGAAAGTAGAGCACTTGCACATCACACAGAACGCTGGTGCTGAGTCACGCTCTCACCAGCCAGTGGGAACGGCCGGTGGCTGCTCCGTGCTGTCTTGCGCTGAGTGTGATAACTTCAGGGAAAAGCTGGCCACCGCCAATGACAACGCCTGCTGCTCCGCGCGCCGTGCCATCTGTTAGCACATGTCACTACAGGTATGGAGATGTATTGTAGAGCAGGCTTAAGTCTATATTTCAAAATTGCTGGGAAGCAAAAGGCACACAAAGGAACTGTAATAAGTACAAAGTGTAATTAAATTTTGCTCTAAGAACTGCCATAGTCAGTTAAATCAGACCAGTTTAGATGTCATTATTTAGCCAATAGAGTAAATCTTATTTATAGAAGTCCAGGTCTGGCTCCACTTGTTTTCTGATAAGCGGTGGTAGGCTATTGACTTTAATGTGTGATGCTTACAACAGAAAGATGCATAAATAAACATAGATGAAATGGGGGCAGATGAGCACTGCTAAATTATCCCTGCAATTGTCAGTGCCCTTGGCTTGAGCAAGGGCCTGGGCTCGGGTATCTAGTCCTGTTTTCATTTTCTTCTTTTAATTGATCTTATGGAATAACTGCTATCCAAACAGTGAGGGAAAGGGATGGTCCCTTCAGGAGGTGCTGATGCTGTGGCTCTGTGCTGCTTTGACCAGAGGCTGAATATCAAGGATGGAGAAATTGGGGTGAATTATACCCACCTGGAGAGCAGAGAGGAGGATGGTTTTTCTAAGTTTAGGAAGGCAGATTTCAAAACTGAAGCAACTGCTGGAACAAACTTGGGGGATAGCATAGCATGTCATAGCATAGATGGTCTATGTCAGAAAAACACAGGTAAGAACATCATCCCTGGTAGTTTCCTGGGACAAGGCTGAGAAATATCAGGAAAATCAGCAGCTGCAAAGGATAATGCAGCAGAGCTCAGGTGTTTTGCATTGAATTTTTGATGGGATTTTTGTGGTGCTCAAGTTCATCATGGTTCTAATATTTTCAAGCCTCATTTGGAGCAGCAAACACTAAAAATCTTCAGTGAAATTGCTGGCACTTGGTGTTCTTACTTTACTTTCCCACACTCCGAGCACTCAGAAGTTTTGGATAACTGTCTGGATTTTTGTGGTCTGTTAATTAAGCTAAACCCGACCTCTGAATGTTTTGGAGCTTGCCAAGCACAAATTAAAAGGAGCAAAACAAGGAAGGGTTAAGCAACCCATGAAAGCTCTCCCTCCTGGTTGTATGGAGAGGGATGTCACCACACTGAACGAGATCTGTTCTACACAGCAGCTCCAGATCTGCTGGAGTGCCATCTGAAAGAGCTCTTGTGTAAGATGTTAATGGCAAGAGTTGTCAAACACACATGTTACTCCTTGGGAGAAGAGACTGAAAACTTAAGAGTTGTCAGGGAAGCACAGAAATGTTTCTAGTTGTGACAGCATTTGATAATAATAAGTGAACACTGGTCTCCATTTGAGAACTTTGTGCTTTGAATAAAAGGGAAATCAAAGCTGGAGGCATCTTTGACTTCTTGGGTTGCATCTCCAGGCCCAGTTAGGGTATTTATACATGAAGTATATGTGACATGGTGGGCAAATTCTGTATTTTACCTCAGCGTAACCTGCAGTGATTGCCAGACAACCCAAGGTGCTGGTTCCCACCAGCTGTGTGGACTTGTATGGGAAT
The DNA here is from genome assembly GCA_023055505.1 of Callipepla californica brunnescens. Classification (NCBI taxonomy): domain Eukaryota; kingdom Metazoa; phylum Chordata; class Aves; order Galliformes; family Odontophoridae; genus Callipepla; species Callipepla californica. Next base: position 7,112,003 of record JALIRH010000016.1, read on the forward strand.
GATAGGAATGGAGTACATAGAGGAGCTGGGCTGAAAATCAATGGATTGACAGTAGATTTCCTGCTGGCATGTGTGACAACCCAGAGCAGCGACAGACCTGCTGGTACAGCTGCTCCAGTGCTGCAGTGATGCATGGCACGTTGGGGCATGGTGCTGGTCACAGGGTGCCAGGATGGCACGCGGTGATGAATGCGTGTGTGATGCTAACGTGCAGCCCACAAATTGTACCACGGTGCTGGAAATGCTCTCACTGTTTATGCAGAGAAAAACAGAAGCAAAAGGCCACAGAATGAAATATAATTTGTTAAAAACAGGGAATAGCATTGATTAAAATGAAAGCCAGTGTTCCAGCACTTTACCGTGGAGAAGTATGTCCCCAGGTTCCTTCCACTTGCCCTGTGATTATACAATAGATTTTAAGTCTGTGATATCTACAAATCTACATCAAAATATATTCTATAGCTGTAGGAAACAGCTCTGAATTGTTAACCTTCTCTCCAGGTATTGGAGGTAACACACTGTGAGATTAGATGTATATTTTCTTCAAGTTATACCACCCATAGAGGAGTCCATATTTACATCTTTTGTTGATATTTTTTATAGATTAAAAGAGTCTCTTTTCTGGTGATAATTCTGCTAAGTACTGTAATTTGCTGCCACTAATATTTGTCTGAGTCCTAGTTTGCAAAATATATTTGAAACCACTTCATAAAGTCTCATAATTGCTTCTTTGTAGAGCTGGTATAATGAGTAGTTTCTTTATCCAGCCTTTATCCTGTTAACCTTAGAGGTGAGTGACTGCTTGCTGGAGTAGTTGGGGAATGTCTTAGCACTGTTGAGCCATTTAATTTCACTACTAATTTCATAGCGGTGACACAATTGGCTATGAGCAAGCTCGCAGTTATTTCAAGGGTTTTCAGTTAGCATTGAATCAGGACCTGATTCACTAAAATGAAATTGAAATAAATGCACATGTAGATGATTTTTTTTAATGCATAAATTGATCTGCATTTATGTGCCCAATCCACATTAAAACATTGACCTGCTGTTGAAGGATGGGAGCTCAGCATATAAAGCAGCTCTAGCATCACCAATGAGACCATGCACCACTGCAGCGTTGTGTTGGGCTCTGCTTCCTTCACTGCTGCTCTTGCCTGTTGCAGGGCTTGCTAAATCTCACTCCTCGCTTTCCTAAAAACACAGATTCAAATATTTTCTATTTTTCTGGGGCCATTATTGCAAAGTTAGTGATCAGTGTGCTGCAACATGCAGCGTGGAGGACAGCTTCCATCCTCACTCTTTCTGCAAAGAAATTCCTGTAACTGTAATGTTTGCTTTAGATGAGCAGACCTGGCTGGTGCAAATCCTGTCTTTTCTCCAGAGTTATGTTGCCTCAGTGCTGGCTGCCTGGCAGAAGGATGCTGTCCTTTCTTGTGAACACAATCTGAAATGTACAGGAGGTGCATTTACATCCCGCTCCTTTGCCTTAGTGTAACTGTTGGGTGATCTGAAAGATGTGTGACAGGAGGTTCACTACATTAAAAGAAAGAAAGCTTTCAGCTGGCACACAAAAAAGTACATCTCAAAACTGTTTGAGTTGGAAGGGACCCTTAAAGACTATCTGGTCTAACTCCCCTGCAATGTACGGGAACTGCTATGTCACTGCCTGAAGCAGTGGCAGCACCTGGTAAACGGACATAGCCAGCCCTGGGAGCACACCTGGAAGCAATTCACCTGTGCAATCAGAACAGGTGAAGCCTAGTTCCACCCTCTCCAACCTCATTTGAAGGCTGGCAATCACAGGGAAAGAGTCTGTACTGGGAGATTGTTCCCTTTGAAGGGTTTGGTGAGCCCAGATCCTCGGAAAGGGGTAAGCAATTCCTTCTTTATTAATGGATTGTGATCCTATAATGGTTTAAAGCAACTGTATCTGCTGTTGCCTTTCTCTACAGCCATGAACAGGAACACCTACAGTTTGATCAGGTTGCTCAGAGCCTGGTCCAGCCTGACCACAGGTGTCTCTGAGGATGGGGCATCCACCTCCTCTCTGGACAACTTGTGCCAATGCCTCACCACCTTTATTGTTGAAAACTTCTTCCTAATCCAATCTTAATCTCCCCTCTTTTAGTTAGAAACCATTTCCCTCATCCTGTCACAGCAGACCCTGCTAAAGAGTCCATCCATTTCTTTCTTGCAGCTCCCATTTGGATACTGAAAAGCTGCTCTCAAGGCTCCCCAGACCCTTCTCTTCTCCAGTCTGATCAGTCCAGCTCTCAGCCTGCCCTTGTGAGAGAGGTGTTCCATTCCATGGATCATTTCTGTGGCCCTCCTCTGGATGTGCTCCAACAGGTCCAGATCTTTACTGCACTGAGGACTCCACATCTGAACAAGGTATTCCAGGTGAGGTCTCACAGCACAGAGGGGCAGGATCACCTCCCTTGCCCTGCTGGCCATACTGCTTTTGATGCAGCCCAAGACATAGTTGGTTTTCTGGGCTAGCTCATACCTAGCTTGCTGTTCTCCAGTCCTCTCTTTTCAGCAGTGCTGAATGGCATGCATTTATGAAGTGCTACTGTTGCCTAGTCTTACTAATTGCATGTGCATTTACAAAGAGAATAATAATAAAATTTGAGGAAATGCTGGGGGCTAAAAGGGCTGCTTCTTGGGTCAGAATGGAGCAGGGAGAGGGGAGAAAAGATACTGCCTCATTCTTATGGACTGGCTTTCCTTGCTGTGCACCTAGTACAGGCATCCAACTGCTGCAGCACTTCCCTAGTGGCTATGATTTAACAGTGTGCTGATGCCAGCTTGTCCATTGCACAGGCATGTGTGCTTAATTCCAGGTCCACTGCAGGCGTTTTGTCATCCGGCAGTCATTGCTGCTAAATAGTAAGGGTGAATTTTGCACTGAAATGCGAAGTTCTGATTGTGCACTTCATTTTGATCTTTCAATGCTTCTGTCGTTAGTGACATTGTCATTTAATGTGGACATTCATTTAGACACACGTCTGGACCTGCCTGGAAAGCATTTTTGAAGGCTGTGCTCTCAATTCAGGTCTGCTCCCTGTCTAAGGCTCTAAGCAAAAGTTGATAGCATTTGAAATTTAATCAGGTTGGTATTGTGCCATTTATCTCCTACAAAATTTCAGTAGCTTTTTTGCACACTTTTCTCTACCGTTTAAAAGGAATTCTCAAAAGCCTACAGTAGGAGAACCATATCTGTCCGTGCTCAAGCTTAGACTGAACTTCAGTTCTTTTAATCTTGATCTCTTTTTGTGAAACATATCCTCAAACATGAGACTTGTGACATCAAGTTCATATAAAATTTGTAGCTAGGAGCCTTGTTAGGAGCATTTTGCTCTAACTGCAGTAAGCAGGGAAGGACTGAGGATGGATGTAGAAAGATTTATTGTAATAGCAAAGCTTTATTTTCCCCTATGAGTGAATTTGTAGCTTTGTATTTTTTTTTATTGCTTGGGCCAAACTTATCCTATATTGGATAGGATTCTGCAATTTAATCCACTGTTTTCTCCACATCTGAAACTTAATTTAATAACATTACACTCATTAGGACCTCCAAGATTTAGTTTTGCTGCATGCTGTAGAGTGGGAATGCTGCCTTGCTGGACCCCAAAGGCAAGTAGAGTGAACCATTCTGTAAAACCTCTTCCCCATGTTATTCAGACACTTATTTAAATATCTGGTCTTGAAAAATCAGAACCTGTACACAATCTACTTATTGCCCCATCCAGAAATTCTCCTCCTCTTCGACCAGTCTGTTTTCCAAAATACTCTCGGTCCTTCCCAAAAGCTGGTTTTATTCTTCTAAGTTTCAGATTTAAAATCTGGATGAGTGAGAGATCTGGGATGAGAGATGCATTAGCAGAACTGATTTCTCTTGTTACCAGTTCAAAAGGCTTCAGTATGCAGCACAAATGATTCATAAGTATCCATTGTTCAGAGTTCAGGATAAAGAGTTCAGAATCAAAGCTCTGCTTTAATGTGCACTCATGCATTTCTTTTTTCAGTAAGAGCATTCTCTTCATATATATAGCAAATGAAATTCAAACTTGTTTAAGCTGCAGTTCTAGTAAATTGCTCTGCCTCTGAAGTTAGCTTAGAATATCATGAGAGTTATAGAAACCGTTACAGATTTTGCTAGTATTGCAAAAACTTAGTGCTTAGTTATAATCAAGCAAGAGATATTTAATAAATAGAGCAGCAAAACAAGTGATAACCTCGTGTTATTCCTGGGTTTGGACCTTGTGTCAGCCCCACCGACAGATCCTAAGAGAGCAGCTACGCATGACTGGCTGGTGATGTTTTTCTTATTGGCCTTTATCAAAGAGGGAAGCAGCAAAGGATTCTAATTTATGGGCAGATTTTTGCATGGGAATGCAGGATGACAGCCAGTGGGCAGTGATTAAGAGATACTCCGACGTCTAGACGTTCATCCGAATGTTTGTCGTCAAGTGAGCTGTGCCCAATATTGCTTCTTTCAGAGCCGCCTTTATCTTTCATTTTAATGTTTCATAGATTCGCGGTACTGTCACTGCCACAACACTGTGTTTTCTCCTGGCATCTTGTATCATGGCTGAGCATACTGAATGGGCTCTCTGAAACCTTTCTTATCAAAAGAGTACAACAAGCACAGTGCAATCATCCTTTCAATTATCTTCTTCATCTCAAGTGTCACCAGATAAGCGCTGGCATAGTATTCTTAGAACATTTCAGATATTGTTCCTTGCTTTTTGGCTACAAATGTATGAATATGGGATAAAGATTGAGATATCTCACGTTTTACCCTTATTATTCCCATACAAAACTACGCTTGATCTCCTAAAACATTCTTATCTTCCTATCACTTTAGTTTCAGCTCTCCCTAGGACCTGGCTGATAAGAATATTGGACTACTTCTTACACATTGTGGTGGGAGTCATGCCCTGTAGGAAGTGCCTGAGAGCTTGATTTGCTATTGTGCAGCCTCTGAAATCAGCCTGACCTGGGTGTAGCCTATTCTGGGGTACAGGGCAGGGCTGTCCAGGTGAAGTTTTGTGAATAACCAGTGCAGAGAAGGAGGGTCAGCATCTGCTTGCTCTGCTCTGGAGAGATCTTCAGTGAGTTTAATGCCATTAGGGGATGGCATGTTAAAGAAACAAGATACTAGTCTGGGATCAGTGTGTTCATGAGTAAGCCATGCATCTGGGAAATGGAAGGTCTGGGCTCTTTTACCACACAACCTGTGTGGCCTAGGGCCTGGACCTCTGCCTTCCTGAGCTTCAGAAGTGTAAAGTTCACAGCACCTCTGCAGTGAGAACAGGCTGGTGCCTGCAGATCTGTACAATGTGATCCCCATTCTCTGATTTGAGATGTCCTAGAAACTGTAGGAATTGCTGCAGTCCTGCACATACCACCACCAGTCAGGCACCCCGGAAGCTTGCAGCTGGCTTATGAATAAGGAGGTTTCCTTTTAGTAATTCTTATTTTTTATTTTCTGCCAGTTGTTTGTTCCCCTTGGAGGCCATTTTATTGGTGAAATTTTACGGATTTTTTTCTGTTTGAACACTCAAAACACATTAAATTAAAAGAATTGTGATGCAACTGTGAAACACAAAATATAGCAATATACGTGAACCCTGAGGATAGGCTAAGGGAGATTTGCTGTGGGAGCAAGAGAAGAATGCCGGCTTTAGTTCAGAGTTATTTACAAGAAAAGTTTTGGAAGATCTAGTATGAGGAAAAGCAATCCTCCAAACGAAGGACAAAGCCCCTGTATTGTGCTCCAATCAGACTCCAATTAGCCATTATAAAGTTGTGGGAGAACAGTGATGGTGACAACAAAGCCGGGCAACTTACAGAGCAGATATAACTTCAATCTCTTCGTTAATCAAATGTTTCATGGTTGCACACAGCCACACAAAATGTATTTTCACGCTTACACATTTCAACCATTTTTGAAAGTCACACAATTGTTTTGGTGATTTAAGTTTTAAATTGATGAAAATATGAGGGAAAAAGAGAAGGGCATCCTGGGCAGAGAGGAGACAGGCTTTCCAAGGAAATGCTGCGGCGTTGCACTGATTACTGTGAAAATTCATTTCAATTCCACCTCATTTTTTTTCATTAAGCATTTTAAAGCGGTGTTTCCTTGGGGTGGTTCTTGCCATACTCTGAGTCTGGAGGCTGCAGTTTAAGGATGAGGACCAGACCTGAACTCAGTTCTGCTGCTTCACTGCAAGTATGGTTACTCCAGAACAAAGCTGATACAAAAGAGGAGAATTTACATTAATGAGTTACATCAGAATTGTTTAAATGTTGTGAAAATTTACTACATTTAATGAGGGCTCTAACAAGTGGTTGTTGTTGTGCAAATACATGAATTAAAATACTGAGTTTAGGATCAGGGTTAACAAGTCATAAGTGCTTCCTTTGCCAGAAGAATTTTGAAGAGCTCAGTTTCCATTTGGACATGCAACAAAAATAATAAAATCTGGTACTCGGAAGTAACTCACTGGTGGCTAGGCTGTGTCCTGAACCAAAATAAACCTCAAAACATCTTCCTGAGATAGTCTTGTTGCCTTTGGTCTCAAAGTGCTTTTTTTTTCTTAGAAGTAGACTGAAGTAGAGGAACATTAGATGAAATTTGGTTTTTGCTTTTTTGCCAGATGTCTAAAACTTTGCAGCAAATATCGGCAAGTCCATGAAAATCACTTAAAAATATTGTTCTTCACTTGCTGCCAGTTAGACATGCTTGTCTGGTTTATGGATAGATCTTGGCATATAAATACTGCTTCCAATGTGAAGTGGGGCCTGACTCTCGGTGTTGTGATCTTAGCAGGAACTTCTGGTTGAACTTAGGTATGACACCAGTGAAGCTGAAGAAAATAGTTCAATAAAGTAAGTCTTCATTCAGCATAATTTCCCAAACGACATCTACGTTTAAACATATCAGAGTAAGCAAAGTAAGATGAGATTAACTTCTATCCCAGGACTACCCTGGCAAGCCCATCATACCCCGAAATAGCTGAATCTCCTCAGTGTCTGCCCACGTGGCATTCTGATCAGTTATTTTCTCATAGCAGTGGAACCTCAAAACTGAGTCTAGCAGATACCATGGCAATCTACCTTGCAGCTTCTTTTCCAGTAATGTTATTGGAGTAGTGAATGCGGAGGTGAACACTCCTATACTACCTTGCTTGGCAAAGCCATAAAATGCCTCAGACTGATGACAGAGTGTTGGTAACCAGAATTAAAACTGTCTTCTGCTCCTGAGCCCTCACAGCCTGGTCAGCAGCTTCTGCTGGGATATGCTCTCCTGTCCCTCTGTGTGGCACACGCAATGTCACCCCAACAAGCTGATGTACTGAAAGTTGCTGAGCATGATCAGCATCTGAGAAGCTGCTTAGCAAAAGTGTGTTTTCCTTGATTGTCTTGTATTCTTTAATAGATTTTATTAATTAATGAAGTTGAAGACTCCTTTGTACAGTACACTGGAAGGATTGTTATTCTGCTTCACTGTCTAGTCATTATCTCCGTTAATGAGTGTGTTATTCTGTCACCAATATTAATCTAACAAAAGAAACAAACACCTGGCCTGTGCTGTGATGCAGGAGTCAGTAGGTTAAATGCTCCTGTGAATTGTGACAAACAGTCCTGCCGAGATGGCCGGAGCGTGGTCAAGCAGGCTGCTTTTGGGATGTCAAATACACATGCAGCTCTCCTTGCTGGCTGTGTGATGCTGCTGTTCTGAACAGTCCCTCCTCTCTGTTCTCCGGAATCTGCACCTCTCCCTGTGGATGAAACGCAGAGCAAATCAGTTATGCACAGAGGAAGATGGGGCATTTATATACTTTGCCTTTTCATTTGGATTAGATTCCTTAGAAAAGCCGCTTGAATGGTGTTACAACTGCTTTGATACGGACTCTTAATTATGAAAAGGTAGCAGCAGTAAATAGCGTTAGGCAAAAAGAGCGCGGAGGGGATGGGCGGCAGGAGCTCTGGCCATCGATGTGCCAAAAGGATGAGGCCAGGAAGATGCGCTCAGTGTTGCAAATTCCATGTGAAGCCCATGGCAAAGCTGTTTTAGCAGCTTCTGAGAAGAGGATGTGTGTCAGTCTTGCTGTCATTCCTTGAGGGAGTAGGTTTTGCGGGCAGAGGGGAGGAGAGACTGATGGGAGGCATCTGTCCTCCCAGTGTTTATGATCCTTTAAAGTCGAAAATTAAAGGGATGTGTTTCTCTTGTATCAGGAGTTCTAAGTTCTTCTTTCAGTGGCCTCGTGCAGAAGACGTCGGCCTTGGCGTAACTGCTTGTGATTTTTGTGGTGTACAGCTCTCATTGGCCATACACGAGCTGTTCCTTTGCTGTGGGTGGGATGGAGCAAACAGCTGTGCCTGTGTTGCACTGAATGAAACACACATGATGGCAACAGAAGGATCAAGCCGGGGAGATACCTCTCTTGCGATGCCATTAGCTGTGGATTTATGTACTTTATTCGCTGCTGGAGCACTTTCATTATTGCGGCTATTGGCTGGACGTGCTATAACTCCAGTAACACCAAGAGCTGCAACACTTACAATAGGCAGTATGCACACACAACCTGGATCAACCTAATTTCAGCATAGCAAACACAAAACAAAAGCTGTATATGACTTCTTAGCCTTTGTGCACATCTGCATTATTATAAATGCTAATATAATTCTGCAATGATAAATAATTAAACAATTATGGTCATGAATCAATAAGTTTAGCACATTTTTTCATCAGCAAATTGTACTGTATAAACAAGAAATATAAATTACCAAGTCTAATTTTCACTGAAAATTGTAAGCATTTTATATCTAATAATTAAAAAAGTATTAGGATTCAATGTAAGATACTTAGAACTTTAAAATTTTCCAGTTTTAACCAAACACCATTAAATTGTCATGTTTTATGTTTCTGAATCTGATTAACATTTTGAGATCTGACTTTTGCAACATTCCCTTTGTTTTCCTCTGCCAGGACCCCCCCCCTCCCATCTCAACCTCTGCTTTCTCCTAAGCGCAGTTTATCAGCTCGAATCTGGCTTCGGTTGACCTCATTATGCTGCCTTTATAAGAATATAACATTTAAAGAAAAAGCATTCCTGAACCTCTCTCCTCAGATTTTGAAAGACCTAGCTGTTTTTATTGCATGCTGAATATTTTGCTGCTGCAGAGAGTGCAACATGGAGGCAGGGAGAAGAGAAAGCTCTTACAATCACGTTTGCGTTTAATCGGAGGTTGTAGGGTCGCCTGTAAACTTTTCTGTTCTCTGATCTTTGGCATTTGTAAAGAATCCATCGCCCCAAATACGGGCACATATTTAAAATATAATCTAGATCTATGCTAGAAATAAGGATTAAAGATAATGTACTTTAGAGAGAAAAAGCTATTTGATATTTTTGTGAAGATGTGCATGTTTGCTTTGCTAAACATCGTGAGGGAACTCAAGAGTTGCCACAAGTAATGGTGGAGTAGCTGTCCCTGATTGTTTGCTGTTGACTTTGTGGTCGTGCTTTAATCCAGGGAAACGCTCAATCTGCTGCTACTTTGATTCATGAATCAAGGTGTTGGTGAAAACCCACAGTATTCTTACCATGGTGCGTTAGAAAAGGAAATCTGGAAAAAATGGTGGCTGCAGGGTGACATCCAGCATCACTGCCATGGATGCTGGGGACATGCTGGCAGTGGGTGGCAGGGATGTGTGGAGTGCTGCTAGACATGCACCCATGGCTCAGGGCTCATCATCCTGCTGTGAATGAGGGTAGTGCTGGTGGAGCAGCTCGTGAAGGTGCTGGCATTGTGTTGCATTGATGTGCTGGAAATGCTCCTCTCCATGGGGAAAACTTCTGGTCTGATAAGCCAATAAACCTGTATTTATCTGACCACCCTGTGTTTGAGGTATGGCAGACATCTTCTCTGGTGGCCTCATCTGCTGTTTTTCTACAAATACTCCATCTAAGTGAAACTGTTAAACAGGGTGCAAGCAAGGTGACTCTGCTCCTCAGAAAATGTGAGAAATCAGAGAGCAAATTGGCATTGATGTGGAGGGTGGTATGACCCAGGAAAGGCAGCTTCCCTTGGACATGCAGCAGTGTTTTGGGATCTAAGGCACTGTTGTCTGCCTTCAGATTGGAACTGCATAGTATCAGATGGGAGACTCCATCCATGCAAGTGTTAAAGTTTATTCAAAGCTTTTTTTTCTTTTCAATACAGACTAGAAGCCTCAGGAATCTCCATCAAGCTGGGAGATCAAGGACTTTTCCTCCCAGTTTTAATGCTTGTTGGCAAGCAATTAGTTATTTGTATTACAGAGAAGACTTACAAAGATAGCGTGTCTAGATTTTTTTTTTCTTTTTTTTTTTTTGCCTTTGGGGGGAAGAAAATATTTTCTTCACCTTCCTTTCTTTATCTCCCTCTTGTTTACCCTGTCTTCCTGCTTTTGATGGCTAAGAGAAAGAAAACTACATATGGAGACTGAAGATCTTTCCTTTGAGTTTTTTCCTTGTGGTGCTGCATCTGCTCCTCTTCCCCTCGCCTTCCCAACGTGCTGTATTTCCATTTGTGGGTGTCAGTGTCTTTGCCTCTGATGCCAATGTCACTCTTCTTGTGGCAGCCAGATTTTGTTTTACTGCATAGCTCTCTCCAACATGTTTCCTGCATTCTGCTCGCTCTGCTGTAGTTCACGCTTTCAAAGTGTAGAGATATAGATGGCTCTGCTTATATGTTTATGGTTTTATAAAATTGAGTCGAGTTGAACCTTGGAATGAATTCCCTTCCCTCATGCAGAATTGCTGGTTTTGTTTCACTCCAAGGTAGGTCTGCATTGACCATCCTTGACTTGCATGATATTTGTGCAAATTCCAGTTCAGAATATCTACAGGGAATTTTTTACAGCCACCAGCTGAATTTTTTTCTTTTTTAGGTAAGTGAAAAGTGTATACTAATTTTTAAGTTAAAGTATCTGTATTTGAAGTTGCTAATAGTCCTGAAATTTAACCGTAATTAAGTAGAAATTTATCATTTGCCACTTTGATAAATCAGTGGAATGAGTGGAGAAGTAATACTGCAATCACACGTTTAGTGTATTCCTTTAAGTTTCTTACATTTAAAGCACTCAGTGCCCGCTTACAAAACTGGATTATGGGGTGCACAGTGGGTTTAAAAATATTTGTTGCTTTCATGCTTCAAAACTTTGAAAAGCCAAATACTTTCACTTCTGAAACTAAATCTTGGTTTTCACTGTTAAAAAAAAAAAAAGGAAAAAAGAAAAAAAAAGAAAAATGTTTAATAGCACATATGGCATAATTTCATGTGACATCTGTTTTGTAACAAACAATATTTAGCTCACTTATTTGCTGAATGATACAGTACATACTGCAAACAAAAAGTCCAATGAACAGTTTTACATAGTTTGTAATATATCAATATTTATCGCAAAAGAATGCAAAACTTAAACATTTAAGCATGTTATTGATTGTAATATGCAAAACATTGATCACTGCATGCTGCCAATGCAAAGAAAGTCTACTGAATGCCTTATGGGGTATGAAAATTAGGTAGATTTCTGAAAGAATAACTGATGTCCTCCCACTGGTGACATTTAGGCTTATGCCCCCTCAACCTAATTTGTGTCATCTTATAGGAGACAGCTGTCAATATATTTAGAATGGTTTAGCTCGTAACAGCAGAAATGGTAAGAGACTATTGCCTTAATTGCGTGGAGTGATTGATTCTAATGGAAACAACATTTAGAAACTCAAAATGCACTTTCTGTTGGCAGATCTAATAGAATATCATAATGAATTGGAGAATCACACATACTGTATTTTCTGCAAGTCTTGCACAAGGACTGACGGGGGGGTTATATTGTTTGCTCTTTTTCCCTTTCTTTTAAATTCAGTTTTCATGTTTAAATTATTTGCTTAAATAATAAAACCAAACGAATACAGAGAGAATGTGAAAGAGAAACCAGGCTGGGCACCACAAAGGTGAGTCCTACCGGTGTGACCCATGGGCCCTGGGTGGCTTCCCCACAAGCCCCAGAGGGGAGCTACTGCAGACATGGGCTGAAGAAAACCAGTGGGGCTGACATGTGCCCAGACGAAGATGATGGAGGTGAACCTGCCCAGATGCAAAGCAGTGCAGCCTGTACCAGCCCCCTCTTCTCTGGTGCATCAGCAAAAGCTCTGGAGTAGTTGCTTGGTGTTAACTCTTTTGTCCTCTGGGAGTTTTACACAATAACCTCTTGTCTTTATAGACTCAGTTAAACAATTCATGGATCTGTCTCTGGCCTGGGATTTCTTCTTTCTCTCTCTCTCTCTCTCTTTTTTTTTTTTTTCCTTTAAATAGAAAGCCTGTTGTTTTCTTATCCCCATCAAAACTTCTCAGGGATATCTTACTCTTTCCTGACTATCTGAATGGGAAGTCAGGATTATAAATTCCTCTCAACTGACAATGCTGTGCAGTTTGGCCAGAAGCCATCAACATTCTTCTATCTTCTCTTTTTCTCCTCCTTTAAGATCTAGAAATGAGTAGGTTCTAGGGGGATTGATATGTGGTTACAGATTAAATGTTTGGTTTTTTTTTTTTTTCCTTCCCCATAATTAGAAAGGTATGAAGAATTGGATGCAAGATTGAACAGTGTAAATCCTCCAAAATTAAAAACATTTCAGAACTGGAATAAATATTAATAAATTGGAGGCATAATGAAATGCTGTAGATATGTAAGGGGAAAAGCAGGCAGGAAAGGAGGGAAGATTTTTATAGACCTTAATTACAGCAGGGTTGTTAGTAAATTTACTGAATTGTAAATGTAAAAGATTCGGATGGCCTGAGTAAAACCACATATTTAAGCCTTCTAAATGAACATTTCTGTTTTTTGAGTAATTTGTACCATCTGTGTCAAAATTCTGAGCCTAAGAAGAAAAAGCAGTGGAACAAATGTTGGTTCCATAAAACAGTCCTAGTTCATTGTTGAAATTGTCACACATTAACATTGCAGGCCATCTGGGTAGACAAAAGACTCTAACCAGATTGCTAAGATGATTTTATTGGTCTGGTATTAATCAGAATGTGGCATAATATTTAAGCAGAAAAAATGATGAGGTGAAGTGGAGTGCCTTTAACTAGCCTAACTGTGTGGTAGTTGCACAATAATCTTATTACAGCACAGAGAGCTGTGTTTCTAAGCAAAGATCCCGATTCTGAGATGTAAATAACAAACTATGTGATATTTCCAATTTATAGTTTAAAATAAAATATGAAACTTAAAGAAGTAATGACTGTTGGCATATTGCAACGCAGAGATTTAAAGGCCACAGCATGGTCATATTAAATTGTGGTATACCCACAATCATGTTGGAATTAACTTTAATTTCTTTTTGTAACATTGTAAATCAGATTACACTTCATCTCAAAGAATCCAGAACTCGTGATTTACAATTGATTTTCTGCATTCTGAATCTCTACACAATGCAGCAGCTTGTGTTCTCTCCAGGATCTAGAGATGAGGGTATGTATGTGCATGTATGTGTGTGTTATGTTTGTATTAGCAAATCCTCCTCTGCTTTTCCTTCTTTCAGAGACAGCTGGGAAAGTCTCTCTTTTATAAGATTCTCCATGATCTTGGTTCTTATTAGTTTTTTTTTTTTTTTTTTTTTTTTTGCCCTTTGTATCTCAGAATGCGAGACACAGCAGTGAGCATTTTTACTCCTCTCTCCCCCACTTTATCACCACTTTGAAAAATCCTGTCCACCCGTCTGTTCTGAATGTGACCTTTTACATTCCTCAGCATGGCCTCTAAGTGTGCAGAGACACCTCTGAGCACCGTGGAAAACCTTGTCTGGTGAACATTGTATGCTTTCTCTATTGCGTTTGCTTTGAAAGTTAACTCTGCTGGTGCGAGGTGGAAGCAGTGAATCTGCTGCTAGGTTCAGAGGTGGCCATACCTCATCTGTGCCTGGCAGAGCTTCACTGTGGTGCTGGGATGCCAGCTGGGCTTCAGGCAGGGGGCTGAACATTTCCCATTTGTAAAATAGTTCTCATCCTGGTCATCACAAGGAGCGTGTTCTGTGAAAGCAGCTCTCCCTCAAATCCAGGTTGTTGGGAAGCAACATTCACCCACACAAAACTTGTATTGGAAAGAGACTAAGATTGCCCAATGCGAGCTGTCTGTGTAGCTAAGCAAGGCATCTGATGTCATTAAATAGCACAGATGCCAAATTAATTTAGTCTGCCCAGTGCTGCATGGAGTGGGCAGGGGGTAGCAATGGTGAGGCCTTGGGGCAGATCTGGAACAGAGCAAAGCCCGGCCCCATGAACTGCTGTGGGCTGAGCTCATCACCAGGGATGGATCAGGCCCTAAGGAGAGGTCCTGGTTAATGTCACGGTATTTTCTGTTGAAATTGTTGCTTGGGCTTTCGCTGGGCTGGGAAGATGGTTGGCCCAAGGGCACTTGCAGCGTGCTTGTCCCTTGCTGACCATGGTTCTGTGGAAATGCCTGGTGGGCGAGTGCTTGTTTGTGACAGACCAACAGGATTTGTCTGGAGATGGAGTGGTCTTCTGTGTGATGGAGAGAGCATTTCTAAGCATGACTACCTTGGGTAATCATGTTGCTTGATCTGCTGACAATATGCTGCTTGGCATAAACTTTAAAGGGGATTTTCCAACTTCACCAGCAATTTTCTTTTCTCAGATCTCATTAATCTTACATTTGAATGTTTAGAAATGCTAAATACTGGCATTAAAAGATGACTGAAGTCTTTGCTATTTGACTAAAGGTTTTTCATGGTTTTGTCTATTTAATAAAAGATTTATCGGCCATTGCTGTGGAATTATACAGTGTAGTTTAAATTATACCCAATTAAACAAAACATTTAGGATTGTCAGCTAGCATTGTAATGCTGGCCTGGTCCTTGATGACAGATAGCAGTGGTGAGATGTTGCTGTAGCCATGCAAGTGGTGTGCTATCAGCCACGTACCAGTGAAATGTGAATTAAATGCTATTAGTGTAGCCAATTAAACATAGAAATAAACAAACCAGTTAAATCAATAACAGTAACCACTGTGTTAGAGAACTAGTGTGGTGCTGTGGCTCAGTTTGCTCATGTGACGACGACCCAGAGCAATGAGGATGGAGCCAGGATGTTTTGTGTCATAGAACCATAGAATGGCCTGGGTTGAAAAGGACCTCAAAGATCATCTAGTTTCAACCCCCTGCTGTGGGCGGTCGCCAACCACTCGACCAGGCTGCCCAGAGCCACATCCTGCCTTGCCTTGACTGTCTTCAGGGATGGGGCAACCACAACCTCTCTGGGCAACCTGTTCCAGTGCATCACCACCCTCAGAGTGAAAAATTTCCTCTTAATATCTAACCTAAATCTCTTCTGTCTTAGTTTAAAACCATTCACCCATATCCTATCACTATCAACCCATGTAAAGGATCATTCCTACTCCTGTTTACATGTTCCCTTCAAACATCAGAAGGCAACAATGAGGTCTTCCCGGAGCCTTCTCTTCCCAAAGCTAAACAAGCCCAGTTCTTTCACCCTTTCCTCATAGGAGAGGCGCTCCAGCCCTCTGACCGTTTTAGTGGCCCTCCTCTGCACACGTTGCAAGAGCTCTGCATCTTTCTTGTGCTGGGGGCCCCAGGCCTGGACGCAGTACTCCAGATGGGGTCTCACAAGAGCAAAGTAGAGGGGGATAATCACCTCCCTGTCCCTGCTGACCACCCCTTTTTTAATGCAGCCCAGGATATAGTTGACCCTCCAGACTGCAAGTGTGCACTGCTGACTCATGTGCAGCTTCTCATCCACCAGGACCTCCAAGTCCTCTGCAGGGCTGCTCGCCAGGAGTTCTTCCTCTAGTCTGTTTAAATAACTGGGATTGCTCCAGCCCAAGTGCATCACTTTCCAGTTGGCTTTGCTGAACCTTATTAGTTTCCCACAGACCCACTTACCCTGCCTGTCCAGGTCCCTCTGGATGGCTTCCCTTCCCTCCAGTATATCAACTGTACTTCTCAGCTTGGTGTCATCTGCAAACTTGCTGAGGTGTACTCGATTCCATCCTCTATGTCATTGATGAAGATGTTGAAGAGCACTGGTCCCAAGACTGACCCTTGGGGGACACCACTTGTGACTGGCCTCCACCCAGAATTTCAAAGATGTGAACCCTGAGCACTGTGCTGAGTGCGCCTTCGTGACATGAAAAGCAAAAGTCATACCGCAGGAGGATTATTTTCCCTCCTAGATAAATGGTGTCTTCTTTCCTCTCTTCAGCTTTAGTTTAAATGATTTCTAGTCCATTTTTATGATGGTTCAGGACCTCTGTTTTCTGTTTCATGTGAGTATAAACATTCTTTTTTTTTCTGTCAAATGGAGAAACAAAATCCATATTGAAGTTCTTGTAGTTCTTGTTTGGATTTTCAAATAATAACAACCCTGAAAAGAGTAGGTTGGAAGTCCTTTGAATTTTCCAGGTGTTAAAACTAATTTCTCTTCCTGGTCAACAGGCTTAATCCTTTAGTCTTAAAGGATTATGTGCTACCTATAGTAGATCTTATCCTGATGTCAAAAGATTTCTCTGGATGGCTGGATATCCTAAAGCCCAAAGCCAGCAAAATCATTCCTCTGCAAAAAGTAAGCATTGCTTTACTGAAACCAGCATCTGAACAGTGAGGTGAAGCATCACTGCTTTATTTATCTCTTAAGACCACATTCTTAATCACCACTCTATTTATCTCAAAGACCACGTTCTTAATTGCTGTAGGTTTGACAATAACAAGAGAGCAGTGGGTATTTTCAGTCTGAGCTCCTTCATGAGAACAAAGAAGTGCTGAGATTTCCTCTTGATTCTTCATCTGAATCCATTTAAACATAGAAAATAAAATATAATAATCTTGTTTATTTTTTCAATATCAATTAAAACAGGTCTTTCTTCAAGCAACAAATGAAGAAATTGTTTGAAACATATTGGAGGATCTCTCTTCAACTAAATGTTTATTTTTGTGAGGCATAAGACTTCTATAAGGATGGCCACTTTGATAGTATGTTCGATTTTGTCTATAGTTATTTTAGTGCCTTTCAAAAGCAGCTTGGTAGAAAAGTCAGGAAAAAAAGAAGAGCTGTGTGTCTAAATCTTGTTGGGAGGTGGTGAATGCTGTGTCTGAAGCAGCAGCCTGCATTGCAGGAATACCTCAAGTTGACAGTGCCATGCTGGTTGTAAAGAAACCTGCCCTGTTTCTTTAGTAGCTCTTTCACCAGCACAGTGGCTCAGTAGACATTTTGATGTTGACATCTCTGCTACTGTGTTTTCATCTGGTGTCAAGTACATCTATACAAATGGCTTTACTCCTTGGGATAATAGCTAAGGTGAGATCCAGGCTGTGGTCCACCCTATACCGGGCTGGACATTGACCTAGCATCGTGTGAAAGAGTTATAATGAACTATCTGAATACTAGAGACAGAATCAAAAGTTAAAGTTAGGGACAAAAAGACAAGTAAAGAATTAAAATGGCTTTTTTGTGAAACCAAAGGTCAGCCCAACTCTACTTCCTTATCTGTTATGGGGCTATCTCACTGCTGAGATACCTCTTGTGATTTTGGAACTGTAGGTTGGATGAAATTCTAGCCCAGCCATCTATCGTGTGCCAAGGGAGCACTGCAGATTGACCACAGCCTTGGCCTGAATCCCTTTCTCTCTGATTCTTGGTCCTTGGATGTTGCAGGATTGGACTCTACAAATTAGAAAATGAATGAGGAACTTGATTAGAGCTTTAAATGGGATTCTTGAGACTTTTGTTTGTACCTGAGGCAGTGCTATGTACTCTGAAATTAAACAGCAACCAGTTTTGGCATCCTTCCTCTGTTCATATAATCTCTCTAGCAGACTGTTTTCTTACTGTAGTTTTCTCTCCTATGTGTATAGATTTATTTATATTCACAAGCACCATGTGCATGCAGTTCTGGGGAGTAATGCTTACCCTGACATGTTAAGCTCATGTGTGCTGTGGGTCAGCTTGCCCCATGAAGGCTCAGAGGGAATTTGGGCATACTGACTGCCCCTTTTCCATCCTGTTTTGGTTATTGCTGTTGTAGTCTGGGGCCTTTCTGGGAGCTTACCTGACCTGCGTATGGGTGCTATGGCCCGCCCTGGATGTGGTCAAGGACTGTGAGAAGTCCTGGTGAGGTCCTCTGATGCCTTCTCTTGGTGCTCATCCTTACTGCTCCTGAGGAGACAGTCCAGGCTACCTGCAGGTGCAGGCAGTGCTTCTCCTTCCTTCCAAACAAGTCCTCTCCTTCTCCTCAGCAAAGACTCTTTTAAAGATCATGCATGGTTGGCACTTTTTAAAAACAGCTGTTTGACCGTTTCATAGGTAAAGTAGTGACACACCAGCACTGAGATGCACAATGTTTTGGAACAGAGAAGTCAGGAAAAAGAATTAAATGAAGGCAAAGAGGAAAAATAGTAAAAGAAGAGTGTTTTGGAGACTGGTACTCACTGAGGGGAGTGGAAAACTGCTTGGAAACTTGGGTTGAAATACAAGCTGAAAGAAGGGAGAGGTTCTGACTGAAAGAAAATCAGAGATTAAATGCAGCCATGCTATGCTTTCTGGTGTGTTTTATTGGGAGGCTGAAGCCTGCATGTGGAATGTTTCGGCTCAAAGGGAATGCAAACATTGTCCTGGGCTCTGCCTCTAGGCTGTGTGCTTTGGTCTTTGTGGATCATATTTAACACTGGGCAGTGGCATTACTGCTGCTTTGTCAGGCTGTCAAGACCACTGGGAAATGCAAGCCAACTCAGCTTTAAGTGTATTCCTCTGTTTTGTTTTGCTTTTTTTTTTCTTTTTGTTGCAAACCCTATAACGAAAAAAAAAAAAAGTTTTGCATATAATTAATGTTTATGAGTTTAAGAATTTCTCTAAAGTTGAAATTATCTTTACATTGTCCCCTGTTAAGATTTCTGAAAATTGCTGGACAATTTCTAGTCCAGTGAAGGAGTTTTTTTTCCACACCATATGGACTAGCCCAGATTTATCTGCTGCCTGTTGTCCTTCATGGGACATGAAACACATTCTGTCGAGCGATGGATCACCTCTGGATATGTTGTGTCCAAAGCATGTTGGCAGGTACACACGGTTGCCCGAGATGTGCATACCCAAGTTTGGTTGATGTAATTATTTACAGCATATTTTGCTATTGTATTTCTACTGCATTTAATGTGAATTTTCGTATTCCTATTTCATGAACACTGCTAGGCTGGAGATCATCTTGTGCAATGTGCTCAGTGAAGTCTCCTGTTTCTCAACCATGAATCAGTGCAAATGTGAGCCATTAGAGCCCGTGATTGACTCCAGACTAAAACGTTACTCCCAAACAGTTCATGCACTACCAAAGGCTAGCTTTTTTTGTTCTTTGCTACTTGGGTTTTGTAAGAGCTTCGTGGCAACATCAGCAATGCAAAGTCAACACTTTATTAATTGATTTCCAATAAAGAAGGTAATTTTGTGGCCAGAAAGCTGAAAACCTCATGCTCTGTTGTTTCAGGAAGATGTGCTGAAGACCTGCTGTATTTTAGGGTGTGGAAATATTATCAGGGTGTGGTTTGCTCTCTGGTCTTTCCCTCTGAAGATCTGAAGCTATGTGCTGCACATAGCAAGTGATCAAGGTGTTTGTGTCAGTGCAGCAGCTGCTCTTACGAATCATGGCTTATTTCTTTTATTTTAACCCACTGGTAGAACATAGCTCCCGAAGTGACTGCGCAATCCATTTTCCATGAGTAATACACAAATGGATCAGAAGATGAGTAGAACTTTGTTCTGCAAGAAAGTATGTTAAAGTTTACTTCAGTGGGACCAAAATACTTGCAGGCTTTTATTGAAAATTGTCTATTTAACAAAATATCATTTTCCCTTTTAGAATTGTGGTGTCTGGCATTGAAAATAAACTTAGATATTTATGTCCTGAAACAGATGATTTCGAAGCAATTACAATAAAACAGAAGTATTTGCAACTTTTGTACTTCCTTCAGTTGTGTTTGCTGCTGCTTGACTAATTTTACTCACTGAGACTTCTTTATGGCTCTGTCTTTTTGTGTCTTGTCAACTCAGCTGAGTTAAAATTAAAGCATATCATGAAATGTTTATTTAATCGTGGTGACATTCTTTAAACTTGTGAGGTTTCTTGTATCACTGTGAAAGAACCTTCAAAACTTCATGAACTTCTTAAAATGCATTTATCATTTAGATATCATTTATCATTTTAGATATACTAAGTAGTGAAGCAGCATTTAGTCTGTATTTGAATAATTAGAAATTTAGATTAAATTCTCCCAGTGTGTCAAATATGCTTAACTTTGATATTTTTTTAATGGTCATAAAGTGATCAGATCTTCTGAACAAGAATATTTCTACCTAATTTTAAATTGTGGGTATATAATAACTAATATTTTTGGCAAAGGGAAGAGAGAACTATTAGATGTTCAATTCAAGACTTTCTACAGAAAATATAAAGGAATGTCAATGGAAAGGAAAACAGAATCCAGTGAAATTCTCACAGTTTGATTAATTCACAAATATTAATTCATGCAGGCCCTCTGACCAGATTTCATTCTCCCAGCGACTCTTTGTAGACTTGTCCCATCATTATGTAGCCAAGATGGAGCGATGCTGATAATCTCAGGCTGTTCCTTGGTATGACAAACTTTGCCTGATATGAATATGTTACTCTAGGTTCTATACTTAGCTCTTGATATACACAGCTTCATAGTGTGTGTGGGAATCACTGACTAGGACAAAGCAAACAAAGAGTTAATTTTCCAGAAAGATCTCAGTTCTGCCCAGATTCAAAATTGGACTTATTTATGTGATTAAAGTTCAGCACATTCTTAATCTCATTGATCTGTAACATCAATAACGGTTCATCAGCCCAGAGCTGCAGTTGGTGTTGCAAACACAGAGAGGAGTGTTGACTGGGATCTGAGTCCTGATGATGCCCACCAGGTTTCTCATGCACTGGAAGATGGAGAAAGCAGAGAGTCTTGCTGGAAGATGGGCTTCTGAGGCTCCTAAGTTCTCAATTGCAGCTGGTCTTTCCATTTTGAGTTTCCATTTCTCAAGTTCTGAGCGGCATCTTTGGTCTCTAACCTTTATAACAAATACAGATTTCAGTAGAAAAGGTTTCAAGGAAGGGAGCGCAAGCTAGGAATAATGTGACAAGCAGCACTCTTTGTTGCAGAGAATATTTAACTAGAAAAATTACAAAAGAAAGATAAAAATTCTAGCCGTATGTTTGTGGTGTGAGACAAATAGCAATCAATAGCATGTGTTTGTAGCCTGCTGTAACTTGGGAAATAAATAGGAATATAATGGTGCCCTCTAGACCTGGTGCTTCTGCTTGTGTGCACGTGTCCTTTGCATACTTGGAAGTATAAATGCCATGGCACCAATATCTAATAACATCTGAGTGCAAGTTCATTTGAACTGCTTAAATGTGGGGCATAAAACTGACATATGCTACTGAAAAGCTAATTTTATCTTCCTCGGGCTATTTTTGAGGCCTCTTTCATTTCTGAAGTATTTATTCTGTAGAATACCCTTTGTCTGTCCTTAAAATGCACTGGAGAGGCAAGCAAACAACCTGTGTAGGATGCTCATCTTTTGGTTTTCTATTCCAATTACTCTCCTTCAGCTGAGAATTAGCTCTTTCCAAACGTTTTATTTGCTTGTTATTATTATTGCTTTTTTTTTTTTTTCCTCTTCAGAAGTGTGTATTAACACCCATGATCACCTTTCACAGCTTTCACAGAGGAAAATATTTATTCCCAAACATCTTTACTCACCAAGTGCTGGTGTCCACTAAAAGCAGAGGCATTTTTTACACTGTTTTAGGAAATGAACTGAGTTAAAAAATATATACATCTATTTAAAAATACCTATTCACAAAGTGGCTTTCCTCATTGATAGAATTGCAGTAGCTTATTTGAACCAGAATCAGCTTTAACATTTTGTAGAATAACCTCAGAACCACTCTTGGTCCACCTTAGTAATGCTGATGTCATGGGAATGGTACCATTGTCTGCCTGCATATAAGATTAGCAGAATTAAATTAGCCTGGTTTTCTTCCTTGATCTTCAGTTAAAACAAAAACGAAATTAGCACCCTTATAAGCATTAATATATATTGTTAAACGTGAAGGGGGATGGGATCCCTAGAAGGCATTAAGGTTTATTTTGGGTGGGAAGAAGGATAAGGAAGCCCTAGGGAAGAAACCACATTGACTTTTGTAATGAGTTGCATTCCAGCTAAATAGATCTCAGTATCCTAAAGCAAATTTCTGGATTGTGGGATAATGTTTGGTCTTGATGACTCTACATCTGAGAATGTGCTGTGTCAAAAATACACTTCCTTTCAATCACCAAGTTACCACAAATAAATTCACCTGACTATTGGCACCTTTTTTTTTTTTTTTTTTTTTTTTTTTTTTGTGAAGGTAGTTTAGAATTGGAAAATAGCAGAGGAGGATAACCTTTGCCTCAAAGGTGGCATGAATTTCAAATTAATATGTTGATAAGAGACGTCAGACAGATTCTTAAATGTACAAGCCACACCACATCACCCAGTTCTGAAGTTTTCTTGCAACGACAGAGGCAAAGGCAAACTGATCATTTAAAAGCAAAGGTTTGTTTAATTTTCTGGTCTCTTTTGAGGCTAGGCATCCAGAGATAGGCATGGCTTGAACTACTGGTGATGAACATATACTGAAATATAATTTAATGAGGAGGACTCAAACAGGACAAGTGGCATGTGAAATTCGATGGCTGGTTTGGGCTCAAAGAAAATAAACATGCAGGTTCTCCAAGGGACTTTGTAGCACTACTGGTTTTTATTCCCCTGTGTGATAGCTGGTGAGCGATAGGCTGAGGAAAGCAGCATCATCCATTTCTTTAGTGGCCTTGGTCCTGGTTGCCATAGAGCACGTGCAACGTGCAACAAAACAACAAACATCCCCTGCTTTGTTTTCCTGGCAGTTTTCTGAATTTGGTATTTTGGAATTAAAATGAAATAGTGTGAATCAATGCAGAGCACACAGAACACCTCATTTCTTGATCCTCTGATGAGCATTTTTAGGAAGAAAACTGCTGAAATATGCATCGTAATCAATCTGATGAACAACCAATGGAGGAGTCTTTTAAATATTTAAGGATTCCTGTCGTAGAGAATAGCATAATTTTTTAAAATGAGACTGCATTTTCCTATAGACAGTCAGAGAAGCCCTCCATATAAGGCTTTCACAACAGAAGGCTTAAAATATCTGACCCAGTCAGAAGTTGGTGGCTGATGTGTGCTCTCTAGGGTACGTTGCTCCCTTATTCCAGTTACTCCCTAAATCCTCCCCACTCATGGAGGACACCTCCCTGGGCACCACCTGTGTGCTGGGGCCCACCACCCACCTGTGGCACCACCAAATCCCCCAGGTGTTTTCAAACACCGGGCATAATTAATCTTAAAACACTTTGAGCAATGGGGTAGCTCTGTAAATGGCAATTTGTTTTCACAGGAAGCATTTTTCTGCGAGGTGAAGGCTTGAATAAGGTAATATTTTTGGGTGATGCTTCAGTGAAGTGGTTTTCTGGAGATCTGTGATTTACCTGTTATAATGTTGTACTGTTTAACAAGCAGCACGCAGCACATAAGAACAATAATAGTAATCTTAGTTAGAATGGATTTGATGAAAGTACACTTTAATTCACTAATTATGACAGCTAAAAGGCATTTTTACATTCGGTGTTAAAATCACTGTATCTGTATTTCCACCTCACTTTTCCTGCTGCAGAACTCCTTCCTAACATGTTTTTAGTCATGTTATGCAAATGCCTGTTTAAATTACTAGGAGTATTTGTTTTCTATTTCTGCCCTGTAAAACATATTTTTAATACAAGTTATTTGTGAAATGCACATTGTAAAAGGAAATAAGGTTTCAGATGGCATTTCTATGATAATTTTACTGCAAATGTTGACCATGTTTTTGTATTTGTCTGTAAGAGGCAATGCAGGCTGTACATAAGGCATATTTCAGAGGTCTAATATTGCATGAGACTAAATTAGTGAGGTGGCATTGGCTTTGCTTTGAACAGTTTGTCTAGCACTAATCATACGCAGTGAAATACATCACTGCAGCGTATGTGTTTGGTGGGGAGCTGGTGCTGGTGTGCAGCTCAGGGGGCAGAGGGGTTTCAGCCCCCTGGAAAGGGCCCGGTGAATCCCAGCCAGATCCTCACGCTGCCTCATTCAGTGCAAAGCTGCAATTTAAAACATGCTTTCTATTTTAGATTGATTTGTTTAATAAACAAAGGTTGGTTGCATTTAAAAAATGCATGCATGAGTTTGCTGCATGTGGGGAGAATAACGGATGGTGCTGGCTAGAGACTGCTCTTCATAAAACATCTCTGCTGCACTGACGTGCTGCATTTTGACTTGGCTTGATCCTCAGCCTCTAAATCCGAACGGGAATTTCAGAAACAAAAAGATGTGGGGAGGCGGGACCCTGCTGTTTGTCTCGGTTGCACTTCTCAATCAGACAACTCGTACAGACTGAAGTTTGACAAACCTGCTGCAGTGCCACAAAGAAAGAGCTCCCTCATAAAATCAAAAACATATAGCAGATGCATGTTTTATTGAACACTGCTAAAAATAGCGCTTTAAACCCTTACTCTGTCTGTAATGCTCTTTAAGTATCTTTTCAACGTTGCCTTCATTATTAAGTCTCTGAGCTTTGGAAATAATTTTGTGATTCTTTCTATTCCACAGATTTTATTTTTCAAGACACTTGATGTTTGTTTGCTATTTTGCATGCCTGTGCGTGCGGTTAGTTGTCAGTCAGCTGTTGACTGTTCAGTCGTGTCGGATAAGATCCTGAGACTGTGTCCTTAAGCAAATTCCACACCCAGGATAATGAACGCCTTTCGAAAGGCGAATTCTTTATAGATCTCAGCAGAAATTAGGAGACCGAATTTTGCTTCCTGGTGACTCCAGGTGAGGATGGTGGCAGGTAGAGCTTTACCTGTTAGCCTTCCCCACGCTGAGCACCCCAACCTGTGCCCCTTTCTGCTTCTTGCTGTCACCCACCTGCAAAGGAAGCCAAGTGCACTGTGATACCACTGGGTTTGCAAAGGCAAGGGAGTCAAATAGGTGCCGAGGACTGGGAGGTGATGCGAGCCAGATAGAAAATGTATATTCAACATTTTATTGTGGAAAATAGAAGATTCAATAAATACTTCTGCATGATCAAATACGTTATTGGTCGTGCATGATGTTATAAGCAGCAGTTGCTGAAATGTGGCACGCAAAGCAACATTTTTATGATCTTGTTGCTTGAAATACAGCTAAAAGTGGCAGATAATTGGGTTTAAAGGATTGAGCTCAAATATTGAATTTCTTCTTCCTTTCTGAAATCTTCCTGTCCTTCTGTTACTGGAAAAGACACCAAGCATGCATTCTTCTTTTCTTTTTAAATCCATTTTGATATCACTGCTGACACAAGTCTTGTTTCCCTCGCTGAGTTCTCCATCAGGCAGATTGGTAAAGCTTTCAGCACCTGTTTCTGGCATTGGCTTTCAGCTGTGCTGTTTACTTTGTTTTGCTTGTTTTACTTCTAGCCTTGCAAGATGAATAAACACCGGCACTACTCAGAAAAAAATGATGTACCTATGCAGGCAGGAGTAAAAGGGTAGAATATAAAAATTACTTATCTTGCTGACATGGAAAATAGAATGCTTCTCTTTTTTTTTTTTTTTTTTTAAGAAAGTTAAACAGTTACTTTGTAAATATATATATGTACATAAAACCTCCCCAAACCAGGAGCTAAACCAAGGCAGCTTTGTAAGCACATGCAGGGTGAGAACAGTTCTGATTTAGCTTGTAGGATTTGCAGCCATTTATCCTGGGAGGGCTTTGGGTGTGCTGAAACCCTCCTGATACCTTCAAGCTTCTGCAGTTTCACAGCGGAGTGTCCTTGGACAACGTGAATGCACTTGTCCCCGTTCAGGGCTATGTTCATGCTCTTTCAAGAATCCGAACATCAGGTATACAAATGAATCAAGACATATATATCAAGACACATTAGATGGAAAATTCTTAATTGTTGAGCTAGAGGGCTGAGTGTAAATCACACATTTCCTTATCAAAACCTGAGTTGTGGTATGGAATGAGTTTTGAGCCACTCTTTCCTGTCCAGTCATTTTGATTAGACGTACACAGTCATAGGAATCTGCTCCAGAAGTGCACAAAGCACTGTTGTGCCACTTCCTCTGTGCTACAGTGTGACCAAATGGCACTGAATTCAGAAGTGGTGTCTTTGTCAGCATCTCATGGGCTGGTTGAACAGAGCCCCACATCCTCAACTCTCCTAAGTGTGGGTGATATATTAAGACAAGAGTGTATTATGCAGTAAGACATTAAGAATGAATCTGAAAAGGTATTGTGAATGTTAAAATTGCACTGACTAAAATATACTGAGGTTAAAATACGGGGTAACTTTACAAATCACTATTAATTTCTTTGGCTTTCATTGCAATAACATTGATTTAATTCATTAGATTTCTTTCTAAATCTATATTTCAGTTTTAGAGTTGTCAGTTTCTGTTAATGACAATTTTGCCCATCTGTTCTAACATGAAAATGAGGCTTCATGCCGTAGACATGATAGATCTCTAATAGTTGAAGAAGTAAGAATCTTAAAGGTATTTCATTCGGATTATATCCACTTTGATGCAATTCACCCTTGAAAGTAAGCCTGGTACTAAAAACTTGTAACTGTATAATCAAAAAACAAAAATGTCATATCTTGTCATTTAGGCCACTGTCTATTTCATAATTTACAGCAAAAATTTCAAAACATTCCCACTCATTCTCTCTCTAATGACAGAGCCATAATTTTGGGTGTCAGCATATCAGAATTCCACTGGATGTGATTAGAATAAGAATGAGTTTCTTTAATTTGGCCATTCAAACGGTAGTTTTACTACAGTAAGTCATCCTGCTGAACCAGGCGGTGCTGCCAAGCTGGGTTACAACTTGGGTTTCAATCCAGGTTTAAAACTTCAGTTCTTTGCACAGGTCAATCTTCTGAAGGGGTAATTTTTCAAAGCAGTGTGTGAGTCTTAAGCACACAAATCCAGTTAGCAAATAACAAGATTATGTTCTGTGCACTGCTTTGAAAATTTACCCCTAATATCATAGAGATAGGAGCACAGTTATTGCACGTACTGCATGCGAGGTATAATTTAAATTGTTTTTAGTAAGCAGTTCCCTGCATTTGTGTAATGCAATGTTATTCTGGGGAAAAATGCTCAGCTAATTATTCAGTCTAGAAAAATAAACACATCCATTAAAGGCTGGGCTACGTATTAATGCATGACCTTTGCAACTGTAGTGTTTCATGTGCAAATCTTCTAGAAAATTCCGTACCCATTAAATATATATGGAATTGTGTTTTGTCTTTATCACTTAAAGTCACCAAATGCACAGTGACTCAAACTCAGCAAATGCAGCGTTGCTCTGCAACAAAGACGATGGTTCCTCCAGCGTGCTTCGTTTCTGCTTTTTGTTTCAGACTTGGAATTCGGAATACAGCTAGGGAAATCAGGCTACACATGCTCCTGCAGGGCCAGATTTCTAATTTCTAAATACAAACTATTGAAAATTTAGCTTTTCAAGTGTAATACTTCCAACAAATTAAAAATCAACAAAAATATTATGCTTCTATGTTACCTGTTCAAGTGTATAGAATGTACAAAAACTTTAATCAAATACTCAGGTTTGCTCAGTTTTAAATTGTGTTAGTTTAATAGTTTCTATTCTGCTGTTTATATTAATGACATATTCCCATCTAAATATATTGCAGTGCTGAAAAGCCATCAAAACATTTCTAAGGTTGAATGAGTGCAGTTGAATTCATGATTTTTTAATAAAATGATCTCTTTCTATTGAACTGACTTTTTTTTTTTTAACAGAGATTGATATTGTATTTTACATACATATATACATATACATAGTTACGGGAGCATTATAAATACAAACTGCAGCTTCATTTACTGTCTGAATGTTTGATTTCAGTTCATAGCTACACAGTGGGCTGAGAAATGGGAGTTACTGCATGTAAAATATGAGGGCAAAAGAAAGAAGGATAAAAAATGAGAGGTACCATTGATTGTTTTTTTGCATATTGATTAAAAGTCTTATTGCTTGAAGAAGCAACTGATAATTTGCTAATAGTGATTCCTCCAAGAACTGATGTCTCTAAAAGTGATTTTCCTCTGTTCTGCTTTTCCTCTTTTGCAGTCCAGTTTACATTCTCCATTCCCCCATTGCAGCCTCTTTTGTAGGCACTTTATATTTGTAGTATACATATAAAAGCAGTTTGGTATTGGCTAAATTTGGGCATGGTCTGTGTTATGAATATGAACATCTGCAATGGAATTAAAAATGACATTCACCAAAATCCAAGTGCAAAGTACCTTAGTTAGCATATGATTCTGAATACTTAATTTCCTTGCCATATTTTGTTTCTTTCCTCTGTGTGTAATGTTTATGAAATTCTCAGATTTATTAGGTATTTAGAATTTTCCTTTAGTTTCTTACTGCTTTTCCCCTATGTGCTTTCTGTGCATGTAGTTAATCTGAGCATGGATTGGTCCCATATCATTTTATTTCGTTCCTGTTTGTGACTTAGTTTGATGACTAGCCAGCTTATCAGGGATTTCAAATAGGGCTGAAATTCATGAACCTGCTATAGTTGTTTGAGTTTAAAATGTGTTTTCCTACATGTAAGCTAAGCCATTCAAATATTGGGGCACCGAATAGCCCTAAATAGTACTTGTTAAATTCCAGTGCCTATGAATCCCCCCAGTATCCCTGTCTGTGTCCCTGCTCCGTTTTCTTGCGGTTAGGTTTCATTGCTGTGGGAAAATTTGGAAACTCTGTGGCTAATTATCTGATAACATCTCTGTAAGCTTGTAGATTTTCAGAGAAAGTGAAACAGGTGTGATCCCTTTCCTGAGTTGGTGACGGTCCAAAATTTGTGCATCATGCAGCTAGACAAAAATCAAACCCAATTATGCTGGTCATGACTGAGTTGGGAAGACTACGGTGAAGGTGTTCTGTGGAAAGCAAGGGTTGATGCAGTCACATGTCTGTGTCCCTGTCTTCCCTAGAAATGTGTATTTCAAGAAGCTGATTCCAACCAGATTCAGCAGAGGAGAGCGGGGCCAAACCATAGTTGCTAGAGGCCTTGATAACATTATTCCCTGGTTAGAGAGATGCTGTAGGAACTGCTGATGTTCTGAGCAGAACATAGCTTGCATTTCTCAGGGACGTGTGTCTCAGAAAGGTGCCACAGCTGTCCATTGCTGGTGGCCAGACTGAAGTGTCAGATGAGTGTAGGCTGTACCCAGTGCTCTTGCTCAGTGTGATGGCAGTCAGCTGGTTCTTAAAAAAAAAAAATAATAATAAGGTACAGAAAAATGTCTTTCATTCTATAAAACAGGGGATTTGGTTTTGACATTTCAGTAGGAATGCCAGCTTTGAGGTGACTGCATTATGTTGCGTGACTGGCTCATCAACTTAGAAATGCTATCACTAAGTTGTCTTAGTTTTTGAATTTGAAACCATTATATTCATAGATGAGCTTATACAAAACAGGTCAATTAAGGTAATCATGCATACAATTTAAAGATAAAGTTTGTCTTTGTTTTCAAATCAAATGTGATATCTTTAGAAATTGAGATCTGTTTATAAGTGAATCGAGAAAGATGAATTATGGAGTGAATAATTCTATTTCATAGAAGAATTCCAGCTTTGTCCTATTGTGTGTCAATTCTATTCAAAATTCCAGATTGTCCAGATGTCCAAGCACCTCTCTGTCTTGCTTTCCTCCTGAAAAGTATCAACTGAAGGTGAGCCACCATCAGCTGACTATGTAGACTGAACGTAGATGTACTACAACTGTCCTCCTCCAGGGTGAGTTTCCACCCACATGCAAACTTGATCAGGGGTTTGTCAGGTAAATTAAAAGAAAAATAAGTATGAAAATCCCCATAGATTATTGAATGTCTGCTGTTTCACTCTTAATTAAGAACACGATGCCTGAAATGCAATAAGAGATGAGTGATAGTTGCTAATATTCATCGTGGTTGTAAGTTTAAGGAAAACTTTCAAAAACGCAACAGGAAGGCTTTTTGTTGCAACATGGATGGGATATGGTAATCTGATCCATCTTTCTAACGGTGCTGGTAAACAGTCTGATCTAATCAGATACAAATACTAATATATATAAAATCTTTACCCATTTAAAAATAATAAATAAAATATTTTGCTCCAATTAATTCTGATTGTGCTAGAAGAACATACAATCAACAATGTTATGCAAATAGTTATTTGTGCAGATGAAATCAATAAGTTATTTTCTTTTGTAATATACAGAATATAAAAAAAACAGGTTATTATTAATTGCTTATAAAACTAAATCTTTGTGTGGGAAGCCTGCAGGTATTAATCTCATTATCAAGACTTTTGTTCAAAGTCTGTGTGGCCATTATTGTTCATGATTTGACCACTCAAGAAATCTTGCCACGGACTCCTATTTTGAAAGTATTTATTGGAAGCTGAATGAAATTAGTTCTTTATGAGCTAAGTAATTGTAAAGTTACATTATCCTGTGGAAAGAGATAACTGATAAAATCTGACAATTTCAATTTTAAAGCGGCTGTGCCTTGCTACACTGAAGTCATGATAACCCTCATATTTATAAATCTATAACTTACCAGCTACACATACATAGTCATGAAGTATCAGTTACGCTTACTGATAAAATTACTTTAAATATTGATTACAAAATAACCTGTGTTAACAAAAAGTATATTGCTTGCTCATGCACACAGTATTGTTTCCTTCATTTAAATTCCTGTATCTCTAATTCCTTTCTCAGTTTCGTTTTATTCTCTTGAACAACCACTGTTTAACTAGGTGTGTTCAGTAGGTGGGAGAAGCATCCCTAACCCCAGTGTGCAGTGCTGCAAAGCAATGGACTGTGCTCTGAAGGTCTGTTTTTATTTTTGTTGTTGTTGTTTGTTTGTTTGCTTGTTTCATTTTGTTTTGTTTTTGGTATTGTTTTTCTTTTGTTTTTAGAATTCACCCATTTCTGAAGTTTGTCATGAATCACATCCGACCATCTAAAGTGACATAAAACATCCAGCAGATCAGAAGGAGCAATTTCATAAAAATATTTGGTGTCTGTTTTCCTGCATGTTTATGCAGGACAGCTGGGCCTGTTTTGGTTCTTGTAGAAAAACATAGCATCCTAAAATCATAACTCCTTGTTATGCATGGGGATTCATTCACGCAATTTTTTGTAAATGTGGATATTAGCAAGCACTGCTAACGCAGTTGACATTACAGGTTCCTTCTGCCTTGACTGCAGCCTCAGGAAGTTGCTGGGTCACACCTTGTCTGTGGGACAGGTTAGAAACTTCGTGGTGTCCCTGCCAGTTCCAAAAATATAAAGAAATAGATACAGAATTCTCCTCAGTTTATAGAATCTTTTGCCAATTAGCTGTGCTGGGGTGTGGTTAACACAAACTAATCATACTCTGGAGTGCTAAAATGTACATGGTGCAGCAGAGTGCCTCGCGTCTCCTGGGGTGTGATTATTTAATGATAATGATGCCCCCTGCAGAGGCACCTTATTGCTCTTTTGCAAAAACAATCTTTATTGAGGGGAATTAATTGCATTGTTGTTGATAGCAAGAAATAAGTTAATATTTTGAAATGATCTTTCTGGTTTGCACAGCTTAAAGGGATGTTCGCACAATTATGTCAAATAAATGACCTGCTTTGAAAGTTTCTCCATATATTAGGTCTGGATTCCAAAACCACTCTGGAGATGCATGTTCTCTGAAGATTTTATTTCACTGGGAGTCCTGAAACACTGAGAAGAGTTAATCTCTCAGTTCCACGGGTACCTTGTTTTGCTGCCTAAAGATTGATCTCTTCAGGGTCACTGACTGTGTTTTCTAGTTAGAGGCAAATTTGCAGTTATTCTGGATTCCCACAGCATATTTACTCTATGCAAAGTATCTGAGAGCAACTTTTATGGTAGGGTTTTTAATTAGTGCGATGTATAAAAGCAGCAAAGTTAATAAGGATGAAATTTGCTGGTGTGCTGACTTCTACGGAAGGCAATTGCCTTAGAGTCATGGTCATAGCCTCATCTTAAATATCCATCCATATTATTGCACTGATGCTACATAGATTTTGGAAGATGCAGCTCATAGTTCCCAAATGAAAAAGATACAAGAAGCAACATACACTTTACATACTCCTATCCTACCCGCTAATTTATCTCCAGAATAATCGCTAATTTACTTATCTCAGCACTAATGTTTGCCACAGTAGTTTGGGTTTTGTTTCACACTTTATGGGAGTCTTTGCATCATTTTTATCACCTGCTTGCTTTTTTATACTAATGGTTCAATACATCAGCATTACAGTAATAATCTGGGTATATATTCATTGTAAAATGATGATTTACTGCAGCAGGATGGATGTATTTACCGTGTATGCAATGTTGCAACAAATGAAAATATCAGAAGTATGTGGCCCTGTGTAAATGCAGGTGTACCTGAGTGTGTAAAAGAGTATAAAGTGAAGCAGCATGGTGAGGTCACCCACGGCATTATGTGCTGTGCATGGGACTCCAGGACCTGTGTCTGTGTGCCTAAAGACTAGATCTACTCAGCAATGTAGGATTTTCAAATCAATTCTGTTGACGTTATTTAATAAATCTAAAAGTCCAGATGAGCAGCTCATCAAAGATGCAGATCTGCTTGTATTGCTGCCTAGCAGGACTTGTAGATGATGTTGGTCCAGTGCTGGTGGCACTGAGGTAGGGGTTTCACACTGAAACAGCTTCATCTGTAAAGAACTTGTCAACTGGAAGAGAAGCAAAACATAGTCCTACCTCTATGCCTGGTAGTTTCCCCTTGAAAGGCTGGGCCAAAGCCACCTAGTCTCTCTTGTTGCTGTTGGCTCATGAATCTAGTCATGATACCATTTGTCTATGTGTCTGGACCACTTCAGTAGTGTTGAGTGATCAAGACAATGAGGTGTGTGGCTCCTGTGGATATTTTGTGTGTTCTCACCTTTTGTTTACAACACCATTGTTGTTGTTTTTTATAAATAGTCCTAAAAGAAACACATACTGCTTTCATTTCACTTTGTATGACCTGGAACACTTGCAAGTTATTTAGTTTCTTTTTTCTAGTTGCTCATGAGGTTTCTCTAAGCTGGAGGAGTCAGTGGTCAGTAGTGGAGCAGGATGCACACAATGATCAGCTGCTTGTTGCTGCTAGAGTCAGAGAGGCAGGGAGAACTGTGTGTACAGGACAACAAAAGATTTACTGGGAAAAGGGTTAGTTCCACGAACAAAGTATGGTATTTGTCAAAGAAAATCTGTAATGGTAGAAGCGAGCATTGGTAGGAGAAAGGATTTAAAATGAAAAATGTTAGAACAATATTAAGAAAATATGTAAAGGAACTTAATTAAAGGGACTTCTGCTTACACAATGCCTGTTTTGGGAGATGTGTGCTTTGTCTTCTTTGTCAGTCTCCACAATTTCTCTTTCTTCCTGCGTTTAGCTCAGACAATAAGCTGAGCTGATCAGCAATAATAGGAATAATAAAGCCATCTCCATCTGATTTATTGACAGGGTAGATGAGTACTGAATCTACCTGGAAATCCTCCTCTTTGCTGATGGTGGTAGTGGACCACTGCTTGAGGAGTAGGGTGCTAAAAGTGAAGACATTCAGAGATAGGAAGGGCCATCCCGGGGAATAGAGAAATCCCTTAAAAGCTGTGTTGTATACATGTGGGTTTGTTTAGTGTGTGGCATATAATGCAGTTAATCTCCTTACAAAGTCACTGCTTAGAGAGAAATATGAAAGGAAATCCTGATAAAAGGCAGCAGTGTAAATTTGACATTGCATGTAGCAGTCAGCTTTGCGCATTGTAATTGGAGGGGACAGAAGAGTTGTTTATTCAGAGGGGAGAACGGCGCTATGAATTTCAGGTGTGAGATTAAAAAATAACTAGACTTCATTTTAAAACCTCCTTCCCCTTCATTCCGCTTCAGCTCAACCGGATCCAGTCCTTACTGAAGCTTTTTGCAAAGGAGAGAGATCGCTGATCAAACTCCTACTCCGTGCGGGGCAGGCCAGCACCTCTGGACTCCAGATTCGACTTTGGGGGACCCTCACTGCCCCATCTCCAGCAGTGATTCCGCTGGGGGTCTAAGGTGTGGTTCTTCTGGAGTCCTTCCATCAGGCTGTGGAAGAGGAGGCTGCGGGCTGGGCTGGTTGTGCCCAGGCTGCACAGCAGTGCCGGAGCTCCCTGTGAGTACCAATGCTATGTCCACCATTGAGAAGCCATGCTCCTGGCTGCGGAAGCACTGCGAAATGTGGGAAGTGCTCTGGCTGCCTAAGGAGCGTGTGATGTTTTGATGGGTACGTACAGAAGAACTGCTTCAGAATAGGCTGTGTGTCTTGACGGAGATCTTAAGTTAAATAGGGGCACTTTGCGTCACTGTTTTGATCTTCAAAATACAAGAAAATTGAATGCAAAGAGCTGTAGGGAATTTTCAAAGGCATATGAGCAATTAGGAGCATGAGTCCTTTTGGCTGAATAATCACTTCTGAATATTTTTCTCTTCATGTATCCTTAACTCCCCTCAAAGTACTGATGGCAAAATAGGTCTGGGAAAACTTGGCTTCCTCAGGCTGATTTGTCCTATTGGTGAGTCTCTGGATGTTAAGAGACATTTTAGATTTCATCCTACCCTCTGATGACTACTTTTACTGGGTCAGTAAAATAAAGATCTGTTATGTTGAACAATTTCTGTTTTGTGGGAATTCTGCCTCCAGGCCTTTCTACTAAAAGGACAGCGTGATGGATGTTGGCAGGTATAAGCAGTGAGCGTGTGTATATAATTTGTATATTTGTGCATATATATGAAATCTTATAGGTGCAGAAAGAAATCTTCTCATGGTGCAGAAGTGTTGGCTGAATCTGCTTTCCACTTCCAGCACCACTACCTAGAATTTCTTAAAGCTGCAGCTGCTGTATGTGTGCATGCATCGTTCTTAGCTCCAGCCCTGGCAGGAGACGCTTTGGTGTCTGTCCCACTGTGCTCTGTAAAGGGCTTTTACAGTTGTTTGTATGAAAAGCAACATGGAAGTCTTGCTGGTGATTCCTGTGCAAGTATGTTGTAACAGCTGTACAGGCAGGGTGGGAGATTATGCTGCAGAACTGCTGCTTACATTACGCTGTTAGATGTGAATTGCATCATGTGTGCTGAGACAGAGACAGAAATCACCAAACATAGGAACGGTTTAAAGCATAAAGAGAAGTGGTCTTGTTGTTGTTGTTAGGCTCCACTGTATCCCTCTAGGAAAGGGTTTTGTGGAGCCAAAGGCAGTAAACAGATGTGATTGTGCATGTGATATTGAAATGCCCGTCCAAGCACAGTTTATCCTTATGAAAAGGTTACTGCACAATGCTGTCAAGGTCAATGAGACCTTGAGTAATTATCTGCCTCGCATGTGTCAGTCATGCAAGTTTAACCTGCCCTGAGCTTCTAATTTTCCAACTGTGTGTTTGAGCATCTCACTCCAGTGATGTGTGGGAAGCTGTGCTATGGCTGCAACTCTGCTGTGTCCCCGGCGTTGGGACCTTCAGCACCCAAACCTTGATGACAGCCCCTGATTTTAAGTAAATTATGTGAGAAAGCCTTCCTCAGCTACTTTTCTTCTTGGTGTTTTGTGAAAATAAGACTTATGCAAAGCGTTAGTCTGGGCAGAATAAAGCCCTGAAAGTTTAAAGATGTAATTCAATATAAGGACTTTAGTGCATTACATACATGGAAAAGCAGTTTAACTTCAAAAATGTAGTTTTTGTCATGATAAAGTACAATTTACCTCAATAATGTGAGCTGTTATATAATTCTACATAATTATATTAACTGGAAAAACTAGACTAGTCTTAAATTGATCAGGCTAAAGCATCTTTTCAAGCCTTGAAAGCTCTTTGTAATTCCCTTTGCTCCAGCAAGATCTGCCCTCCAGCTTTAAAGCTGAATAATGACATCATGTTGTTGTTACTTTTATTATCAGTTACTCATTCTTTCTTTTTTTTTAAATTAAAAAAAAAAAGATTTTAAAAATTGGAAGATTAAAAAAAAATAAAGCAGATTAATTGTAATGAGTCTATAAACTGACAAAAGAGTCAGCAACAATGCCAGAGTAGCAAAGCAGCAGCAACAAAATACTAGCAATGTCCCTTCTTGCAGTAATTCCTCCTCATCAATATGGCATCTCAGCACTCCTTCCTCGGTCTTCCAGATCCTTGTGCATTTGCTGTGCATGTTTGGAAGACTACTGGCTACATGGATTGTTGTTACTGCACCTTAAGTAAATAGCTTCCCTTCTTGCACTCTATTATTATATTTTTCAACATCTGTAATTTTTTTTTTTTAAGAAATTTTAATTTTAGAAGTATGCCTAATAAATCCTGGAAAGCATTGCATTTAGAGACTCTTCTGAAGCAAAAGCTCATATACAGTGTTTTCTCATCTATGTAAGGTACTATAAAACTGTTTATAAAATGAAACTAATGAGATTTGGAGCACACTGTTACCTGATATTAAGCTGTTTTGATGAGTGAGGCAAATTGCTGTGGTTAACAAATGTAAAACCATCAGTTTTATTGATACAGGTTTGTGTATGTGTGAAATTAATCAAAGCGTGGGCGATGATGAACAGTTTCTGTAGAATTCTGTCAAAGGTTAAGAGCTAGTTATTTTTAAGAATGACATGAATCTACCAGAGACAGTGATTGCCTAAATGACCATTGTAATTACCAATTACTTCTTGAAGCAGAGAATATATTCACGGCGTGCAGTCCTCTAAATACAGACAGGCATTAGCCCATTTACGTACTAATGCACATAATTTAGCTCCTGAAAAGGGCAGATGGGAACACAATGAAAGATATAATAGATACTGCCTAATATCATTCCCTAAGAATATTGGATTCATCAAAGATGAATATTACTTTATGTCAGATTGTTTTTTATAAACCAGTCAAAATATATTTCATCTCATTTTTGCACTCGGTATTGTGGTGACAATATAAACAACACCTTTGTAATCAAAATTTGGTCAACTGCAGACTAGTTG
This sequence comes from Callipepla californica brunnescens, assembly GCA_023055505.1. Taxonomy (NCBI): domain Eukaryota; kingdom Metazoa; phylum Chordata; class Aves; order Galliformes; family Odontophoridae; genus Callipepla; species Callipepla californica. The sequence continues at coordinate 7,149,308 of JALIRH010000016.1, forward strand.
AGCACAGAATATCCAGCAAAATCAGTAAAGTTTTGCCTGCCCATGGAAAGGTAGATAACCTCCCTCTGCTAACGCTTCTCTCTTGTTTCTGCTCTGCCCGGTACCTTCCAGGCAGGGTGTTTTCCATTTCATCGACATGATCTGGATGCCAACGAAATGAAGACCATTTCTGGCGAAGGAAATGACAGATTAAATTATGGCCAGTGGGCTGTTCCAAGGTAAACGTGTTCGTGTGTAGCTGGCCCTGTGCGTGAGGAGAACTGCGGCTGCCAGCCAAGGTTAGCATGGTGGTTGTGGCGTGCCCGTTGGGTGCCTGGGCTGAAAACAAGCCGAGGTGCTCCCTGCACATCCAGAGGGACAACAGCACCTCTCCTCCAGCCCTGATATCTTTGGGGAGCTCTGAGCCACGCGTTGGCAGCACACCCTGCAGTGGGCATGGGTGCGTTGGGCTGCTGGTCTCCCTGGTTCCTTCTGCCTGTGCTGCGTCATCTGCAGCAATGCTGCTGTGTGTCAGGCTCATCTCTCTAATTAGATTTTTTGTATTTGTGTGTTTATTTTTATATATAAACTTCCAGTTCCTTCCTTTACCAAATTATTATCGTAATTTTTGTACATCCCCGCTTTTCTTCTATGTGGATCTTTGCCCAAACATACTGAACTCCATAGGCCTTTACATGAGATCAGATTTAACAACCATATTTCATCAAATTCCTCCTCTCTCTAGGTCCTTCTTTAATAGTTCCCATTTATCTCAACTAGGTTGTCATATTTTCACTGCAATCCAGACAAATTTTTGGCTTTGGACTTAATCCCTATAAATAACTGATAAAATAAAATACTTAAACAATTAAGATTGTTGAATTTTAGCAACATCTCCTTATTTTATGGTGAGTGATAGGTAAGAAAACTGAGGGGATTTGAATGGCAAAACAGAAATGAGTGTTAACAAAAAATTTTAGCTGTTCCTTCTCTTTGGAATTTCCAACCCTTTTCCCCTCAAACAGACTTGTTAGATTTAAAATTGCCTGAAACAATTGTTTTCTTTTTGTCTGATTTTTAATTATTGAGTAATATAATGCTTCCAGAAAGCCTAATGTTTAGCTTTCCTAGATTTAAACTACAGAACTGGATCAGGACTATAACATCATGCTGACCCCAAAATTCAGTTATCTATTAAAGGTCTTAAAGCACATGTACAACGCAAATCCAAATGTAGGATTAGCAACTGAGTGTTTCCAGCCCTGGTGTTCAGTTTCAGCTTCAGATTTGCATCCTGGTATGACTATCCTTGAAAGCTAATCTTGATTTTTATTTTTTTTTTATTTCTCTAGAATCCTTTCATTTTGTTCCACAGTGTCTTTAGCCTGTGCTAAAGATCAAAGCAAGACGTAAAGCATTTGTTACTTTTCATTGTCTTCTCTTTTTGATTGCTTTTGCACCATGTTATTTCTCTCAGTAGTTCCAGTATTGCATATTCCAAGTGTGCTGCCTTTCTCTAGATTTTCCATCCTTTGGTATCAATATATATTAGTCTCTGGGGTTAAATTCTGACTTCTGGCATTTCTTGAACCTCCTCTTTCCTTCCTGTTCCAGGGGTTCATATGCAGTCTATATCATTCCTTACAGGCCATGTCATTAAAGCAGAGGACTAATTAGTCTCTCTCTCAGTATCCTGTTTGGCTGACAAGGAGATTTCTTAAGAGAAGGAAATGGATAATTAGTTTTGTTGTGGTGCCTTTTCTTGTAAAAGAAGATATGGCAGAAGACAAGTTAAGGTAGGACCCTGCTCAAAACAGTGATTATCAAGTTGACCAGTCAACTAATTGAAAACGTTCAAAATTTATGTGATTCAATGTGCTACTTCTGATAGGGCATCCTGTCATCTTTCAGCATGCCTTATGGCTGAGATGATGCAGAAGATTTGCTTCTTTCCCAAGTCCCCCAGTCCCACTGAGTGAGCTGCTGTGTGCTCTGGGAAGCACTGGTCCTGGCCAGCAGCTGGGAGCCCCATCTGTGCTGCAGGCACGCTTTGAAGGACGACGTCAGAAGCCCAGCACACGTAACAGAGTGTGAGGTGTTCAGCATCTGTACCTGCCCTGCTGCCTTAGGGGCCCAGTAATTTTAGGGGCTGTGTGAAGACACTGCAGATCCAAGAAGTATGAGAGGTAAGTGGAAGCTCTGGCCCCACTCTCAGACAGCAGATGCTGGAGGCAATAAAATCTTCTCAGAAAAGGAAGGCGATTATTGCAGTTTTCTAGCCAACAATTACCTTGCTCTTATAAATTATGTTGATGTCCGTGATATAACGCACATTGCTGAGCATATGATAGCAGCTGTGTGCTGCCATTGACTTTCCTGCTGGTGCCCAATACACCCCTCGTAACCCACTTAGTGTAGCCTGGTGTGCAAAGGTGCTCTATAAAACTAGACTGACCTCGAAACCATGTGATGTGCTGTCTGTCCCTGTGCCCCCCAGCTTTCTCTGCAATATCCTGCTGCAAGTCAAAGCTGTAGCCAGTTAGATTTCACTGTCTTAATCTAACATTTGTATATGGTACCAGCCAAAAAGCCGCTCATGTGGACAAGTTTGCCAAGATTTACTTAGCAATTTTTAGAAAGAACTAGCGCAGTACAAAAAAAATGCAGTTTTCTCTCTCCTTTCAAGTCCCAACCTCTTTTGAAACATCTCTCACTGCCTTTCTGTTATCATTTAATTTCCACACGCACAAATACAGGATTCATTCCCAGTTCTCTTGACTATAACATATCAACCCTCTCGCTAACATCCTTAACCTCTGCCCCTAGAAAACTAATCATCTCTCTTGTTAGCTCAGTCCCTTTCAGAGATGGCAGTGCACAAAGCACACCAACACTTCTCTATCGTGTAGAGAAGTGATGCTTCTCCTTACTTGGTTTGTTCCACAGCTTCCACACTGATTTGTGTTGTACGATTCAATCTTCTGAATCACCCTTAATGACATCTATTATCTAAAATCCATTGGGCACCACTACTTCACTTCATACCTTAATTACACCACCTCTCTCTTTTCATACCTGCTCTTATACTTACCCAGTCACTGCCCTTAATGTCATCCTATTTCTCCTGTGCTAAGCTTCCAAAGTACTCATCCAGCAATGCACACAGCCGGCTCTGTCCTCCTGCCGAACTGCTGAGAGTGCTCGTGAGGAGTGTTTTCTTGCCTCCTTTCCTCAAACAAAAGCAATCCTTAGATTACAACGGAGAGTAGAGGAAGGCACTACGGGTTAAACAGCCATAGGAGGTTCTGCCGATTCAATTTGGATTTAGATACACAGTTTGTACAGAGATGAGTTTGGAATTTTGATGTTCAAATGTGCCTAAGGTTAGGTAAGATTTGAATTTGCGCTGAGAGTCAATGGGGCCTTTTGAAAATCTGGGCTTTTTGAGCCAGCGTGTCAATAGATGTTTTCTGCAGGCTGGAGAATATTCCTGTTCAACCCAATGGATGGGAGTTAGTCACAATGAAGTTAGATTTTTCTAGTTTATTAGTATATTTTGTAACAATGCAACAGTCACCCATTCATCAAGTCACAATGAAACACGTTTAAGTTTTCTAGAAGCTTCCCATTCACGTGATATTGAATTCTTGACTATTCATAATAGTAAAAACAAATGAAAGCCCTTTCAAACAGCAGATGCTGTACAAGGAGAGTTGGTTATTTAGAGCAGGAGTGATTTGGCAGACCTAGTATTGTTTGTTAGAGCGCTGTCTCACATACAATGTAATTTATGTCACTTTTTTTTTTAATAATTTTTTTGTAGGTTTTGCTCTTGCTGAATATATTTAAAACTCAAAGTGGAGACCCATTGATTACTCTGGCTTCAAAGATCAGGAAGAGGTTAATTAGGGGCTGGTAAAAAGTTCTCTGGGGCAGGGGTCATGTCGTTGTATGTATTTGTACCATGACTAATGCAGTGTCCCCCTGAGCCTATGGGGGCTGTGGGTTTTTTCATAATGTAAATACTATTAAATTGCAGTTTAGTAAGTGTAAAAACAGTCTGATGGCCATTTAAAAATCTTTACCTTTATAAGAGCTGTTTTTCCGATTGCTGGGGCAATCTGAATGCATCACAAGTGTTGTTTTCTGATTTTGGTTACTTTTGAGAATTTTCATCAACAAAAGAACTCTCCTGTGCTGACATAAATATAATCTCAGATTTAGCAGGGATTCTTCTGGTCTCTGCAGAGCCATACAGATCAAACCATCATGCATAAAGAAATGCTTATGTCTCTTCAGTGTGTTTGTTTTTTTTTTTTTTTCTCTTGTTGAAGCCAAGGTACGTGAGGCAAATGTATCAAAGAATCACGGCTGAGGTTGGCAGGGACCTCTGGGTCCACCTGGTCTAACCCCTGCTCCATCACAGGGACACACAGGGCAGGGTGCCCAGGCCTGTGTCCAGGCAGCTTCTGAAGATCTCCAAAGAGAAGTCTCTGCAACCTCTCTGGTTGTGTGAATCTGTAAGATTGAGTACATCTCTCTACTTACCCTGATGGGAGTATTTTAAAGAATGCTGACTTTGTCAGTGTTTTTTCCCTCAATCCCCACACTAAATACACAAGTAACAAATTTTCTTTTGATTCCCTGCTAAGCTGGTTGTACCTCCTCATTCTTTAGGTCTGGTGCAAAAAATATTCCACAGTGTGAGAAGGCCAAAGGTTCTCCACAAACCAGGACAGAGCCATCAGCTTTCTTGTGAGACTTTCTAAATATCTTTTCTGTAGTTTTATGTGGAATAAGCGCAAGCTTTATTCCTCTCTGTCATCTTACACTTTGTCATCTCTGCAGGTTATAATGTCTATTTGTGTCCTGCTAATAGAGCTTAAATCATTTTGTAGTCTAGTGGGAAATGATGTCTCCACACTTCACTCATGGTGTCTGCCGTCCGACACCTTCATGCTTCATTCAAATTTCTTTGTTTTCATCCAAGCCAAAAAGCAATTATAGCTTGCATCCATTGGCTCATGTTGCCTTTCAAGCATTTGCTGAAACCTGTGAACGTGGCCAATACAAAGGGAGAAGACCTGCAGCCAATCTGACAGGCCATGCGCACTCTAGGACTTTCCAAGTTTCACAGCAGTTGGTAAAAAATGCAGTGTTGGTTACAGCTTATTATTTAAACTCAAGCTGTAACCTTGTCTCTTTCTTTTCTTCTGTGCTAAGGGGATTCCAGTAGGATGCAGGAAAGAAAATAAAAGTGGCATTTTCTACAGGAAATGACCCTCACAAATATGTCTCTGCTAATAATTACAGAGCTGGTTTTATTTTGTTCAGTGCACTGCTTTGGTTTTGGATCCACATCAAGAGTAGCATATGCTCTCCAAACTGAAATATGTGCGTATCTGATTTTTGAAAAAAAAAAAAAAAAATTAATTGATCTCTTCCTACCCTTTTCCCTCCCCCTCATTCTCTTCCTGCCTTTTTGCCCATTTCTTTACTAATTCCATAACACAGTAAGTCCTATATTAAGAAAGAAATCCGAATTAATTTAAATATAAAATATAAAGAATTAACCTTAAAGCAAAACAGATAACAGAAAAAAAGAGCTATTTTTTCTCTGTCAAGTGACAGCCTTCTCGTTTATTATCATTTTAACAAATTAAGTTGCAAAATTGGCATTATTTCAGAACTGTACAAAATGTAATGACTCTATGAAATATATTGAATTTTTCAAGTATTAAAAATCCCTTAGTTTTGAAAAAGAATCACTTGAAATGATCCTTAAGAATCCAAAGTTTTTTGTGCCATCGCTATACTATGCTTGCACAAAATCTAATGGCATTTGCTGAGTTAATCCTGGATATTCCATTGTTTTGGTATTTGTACTCTATTAGTTAAATACAACATGTGTGAGAAAATCAAAGGGAAGAGATGTTGTTAAAATAGGAGAAAATATTTATCCCTTAGATGTAAGACATACTTGTCACCCAAAATAAATCTGGCTTAAACTCTTTAAGTCTTAAATCAAGAAAGTTTCAAGTTTAAGTAAGTTCTTAGTCTTAATCTCTCTCCCTACAAATATATGTATACAGTGAACGTGCATGTGATGTGTGCATGCGTGTAAAAGCATGGTGTGTACTAAAGCTGAATTCCTCTAAACCCTAACGAGAAAGACATGATTTTAAGCCAGTATCTGCATTTTTCTTTCATCCCTTGGCTGTACTGCTGGATGTTAATGGGCACAATTGTGTGGGTCGAGAACTGTGAGGTCGGTATAGGTGGTAGGTCGGGTGCTGGCAGGGCTCTGGACACAGGCAGGTGCTCCAGGATCAGGCCTGAGGTGGGGAGCGCTGCTGTTAAATGGTTGGTGATGATGGAAAGGAAGCCAGGGACTCATGGAGCTGAGGGCTGGAGGGTGTTATCCTATGAAGGCATCATCACAAGGGTTACAGCTCAGAGAATATGGGTGCTTGCCGAAAACAGGAGCTGCCGTGTCAGTGCTCCCCCAGAGCTTGCTGTCCTGCAGCCTGTTCACCTGAGGGGATGACAGTCTCTGTGCCATGTGCTGGAAGACTGATTTAGCTGGTTCTGCAGCCTCGGTGTCTGCACGATAAATCTTGACCATATTTTTGCTAAGTCCTTGCTGCCTTTTTCTCTTCACAAGGAACTCCAAAAGCACTCGCTGTTAGCATGCCTTCCTGAGCACCGCCTCCTTTCTCCTCTCCCGTACCTTTGCCTGTCCTTCAGATACATCTGTGTCTTTGCCCTTCAAGAGGGTGCCCTCTTCCCTGTTGGCAGCCCTTGCATAGGTGTAGAGCGTTGTGCAGCCTCTCATCTCTGTCTCGCTCTAGTCTCTTTCCTGCTGATGAGACCCATGTTGCTTTGGCAGAAAAGCTAAAATGCAGTAGTTCATCAATCCAAAATCCACAATGATGCACATGTCTGACTGTGGGGGTTTGGCTGAAGGTGATTTTGACTATGAGCCTGACTGCTCTTTTCATTTGACAGTAGAAAAGGACTGCAAGACTTTATGTCTACTGCATACTTCACATTTTGGCAAAAAGAGACCCTTCACTGGTGGGCAGTGTAGAGAAACTGTTTTAACTTAGTGGATGCGAGCAGCAACACTCTTGCTGTCTGCATTTGGAAATGGCCAGTGAATTGTGTCTCATTTTTGGGAGCACGGGCTTAGCAATCTTAGAAAAAAAATGGCTGTTGTAAGAAATCACTAACCAGTGCCACCATGCCTGGTGTCCAGTGCAGAGGAAGAGATATGGATCCAGAATCCAAATCTTCCGCAGTTTGTGGATGAATCTGGAGAATCTCAAAGGCCAGAAATGTATCTGTTCTGGATGCAGTAACAGAACATGTCAATGTGGATTATGAGGAGTTTGGGAGGGAGCCTGCTGCCCTCTTTCCTTACCCCTCTATTCAAAAGTACTTAAAACATTGCTGAAATTCCAGTACTAAAACAGAACAGATATCAATCTTCTATATAAGAATTCTTGCACGTTTTGACAACATAAAAGCTGATCTTGGTATCCCTGTAAAAAAAACCTCTATTTTTTGCAATATTGATCATGACGGTCCTTGTCCTGAAGGCTTCTGCCCTTCACACTAGCAGTGCCTGTATGTCATCAGCACTGAAATCATGGCAAATCATCTAGAAGCCCTCTGGAATCACTTACTCTTAAATACGACCTTTTAAGATAAAAACAAAACAAAACAAAACAACACTGAAATCAAATAATCCATTAGTAACTTCATCTGGAAACGGTTGGAGTCTGATAGAGAACAGACACATAAAGATACTTGTGCACTCCTCGTTCTGGGATGTGGTTTAGTATAATGTGTTTATCAGCCAACTGATGCCTAAAACCAAACCAAGCCATAGCAAGAGCAGGGCAGACATCAAGGTAAGGATGATGTCTGAGCATGCTGGTGGCTGGGAGAGGAGCCCACACTTCCCTTGAAGTCCCAGCATCAAAGTTGATGAATAACTTTTCTCCGTGTTCCAGTTCTGCGCATCATCTGAGTGTCCTTTGGCAGCAACAGTTGGCCCAAGCCTTGGAGCAGCAGCTGGTAAGTCCAGAAGCAGAGCTGTGATGCCTGTGGCATCAGATGTACTGGAAACCCTTCTAAACTGTATTTTGAAGTTTCAGCATTTGTGTGGACCTAATTATAAGACGCATATTTCATTCATGGACTGTGTGCCTGATTATACATGGTAGTATGGCTTATACCGAAGCTGAGCCGTTCCTGGCTGCACTTTAAGGGAAGGATGTGGTTGGCAGCACAAGGCATGGTACAGGTTTAGCCTGAGCAGGCCAGAAGTCTGAACTGCAGCTCAGATGGGCTGTTCTTGGCTTCTTCCTTGATTTGCTGGATGGCATTGGACATGTCACCTCGCCCTCTGTGCAAAAGTGCTCCTGTGATTTCAGTGGCATTGCATTTGCTGAGTACTTAGAGATCTCAGTCTGCTCCTGAATGCACGCGTCTGTGGTCATGCACATGTGTGTATCTTGTACGTATGTAGGGAACCTGCTTTGGCAGGGGTGTTGGACTCGATGATCTCTAGAAGTCCCTTCCAACCCCTGCAATTTTATGCACACCCAGATGTAAATATATGTGTATATACATATATTATACATGTGCATATGTATTTATGGGTGCACACAAAAGTGTTTAGTTATCATTGTGTTATCACATGTTGTCATTAATGAATGTTTCAACCTCGTGAAGAGAGTGTCTCTGATTCCAGGTCCTGGCTTTCAGAACTTACAGCCTGCTGGTGCCTGCATAGACCTTCTTGGTCATTTTGCAGTGCTCACTTCTGTTTTCTGTGTGTTCTTAAGGAATTGTTGGCACTTGTCTGTAGGGTACTGATGCAGAGGGTTCTGACGGAGGCTGCGTGCAGTGGCTGTTTGGAGGCTGCTCTGACACTACCTTTAACAGTCTGGACATAATCATTTAATGTAATTGTTCAGTTCAGCAAAAAAGGCTAATGATTCGCTCTCTCCTGAGGATGCTAATATTAAAAAAAAAAAAAAAAAAAAAAAAAAAAAAAGCATTCGACATTAGCAGTCCCTTAAGAACAGCTAGAAATCGAAGGCAGCCTTATCTGTGAAAGACTCTGGGATTTAATGTTGCAGTGTACAGAAGCCATGTGGCAGGGGACCACTTGGAGCTCCCCATGAAGCCCGGACAGGCAGGATGGGTTGTACCATTGCTGTGCCTGCAAAGCCCTTCACTGCAACGGGCAGGCTGGCTGTTGTGACAGTCAGGTGCTACTGCAACAAGACTGAAATGGGAACTATGGTAAAAACCCCTGGAGAGCTTAAACAGTGTTGTTATCCCACAGCCAAGATGCCAGTGATGTCGGCAGATCACAGTGAAATGCACTCGTTGGATCGTTTAGACAGGAATCTTCAGAGCAATGCCTGGCAATTAAGTAACCGTTAAATTTCAGGGAAAATTGTCAGTCTAACTGCTCCAGGTTGCGTTCAGAACCTTGGTCCGATGCTCTAGCCATGTAGGTTCAATGGCTCCACTCCTGTTACAGGTGTCAGTGAATAATAATAACAATAAAAAAATTGAATTGTGCAGTGCTGAATATGCCTAGAATTCTTATTATACATTTATAAAATAAACCCTAATGGCTTTTTGGAGTGGTTATGGTGTAGTCTGTCAATGTATATTAAGATTACTGTGATAGCACATAGCCTTTATGATAAAAGCATGCAAATTAACATAGGAATCTGTAAGACTTTGCATATTTTCCTGTAATTTAATACAAACAGGTCCAGATTTATAGAATCACGTGCACAGAAATTGTGTGCACACATTTTTGTGTGCACAGTTTTGCCCTTACCCAACAGAATATGAGAGAGGAACAGTTCCCGTAGTCTGGATCTGCACTGTGGTCTGGGAATCTGAATGCCAAATGAAGCGCCAGGCAACTTTGATGGCCAACTTAACCATCAAAAAGGTTTCTTAATGGAAATGCTGTCACTCTCTTAACTAGAGTACTGCTGCCAGGCATCACATCAATAATGCAAACTTTGGAAGACAATCTTGCAAACTAAATAGCCAAGAATTCTGAAGTATTTCTAGAAAGAAGGAAGAAAAAAAGGTAACAATGGGTGTTATGGGTGGAAACATGGGTGAATGGGTGGAAACCATCAACTGAAATTTAATTTTGCATTCAGATTTATTATTGCTATCTGCTCTCAGTGCTGAAATGCCTGTTTACTTGCAAAGGACAGTTTCTTTCCATAATGAATCATAGTAACACTTAAATTAAGCACAGTAAAAGAATGGTTAATGTCATAACACGCTGACAATTTAACCTGGCCAATATTTTTATTGCCTTGTACAATAAACCTAACAGAGCACAACTTGCTTTTTGACTGGTGGAAAATCGGTTATGAACCGCCAGGGAATGACCAATTTTTCAAATGCAGCCATTCAGTCACACTATAGCCACTAATACTTTTTTTCTCTGTACACTATTGCTGTTATAATCTTTTGAGGATATTTTATCACGGCAATAACCTCCTCAAAATCAGTCTTTACTGCAGTTAATGACTGGACAGCTGGAGCATTAACTGGCCTTGGCTTTGCCTCTAGCCATTAACTAACAAACCAGTTGTTATCTGCAGGTAACAACCAATTTCTTGTAGAATTTTCTTGATAAAGTGTCTCACTGGATAAAAGTTTTTTTTTCTCTTTTTTTTTTCCCTTTCCTCAACTAAGATTTACCAAGTACAAGTTAATATGTAAAAAACAATCACGGAGAAGCCGCAGCAAGCAGTAGTGTTGAGAGGAAGTTAAATTATAAACCCAAATCCACGAAGAGTTGCTTGTTTACTCCCGCCAGCATTTCTGTAACATTAATGAAAGACGGCTCTGTCATGTCTTGGTCACTCAAGCAGCACGGGGCCCTGAATGTGACGTCTGTGCTGGTGCATGGCATGGCCATCCTGCAGGAGCAAAGCAGGGCGTCTGTTCGCATCCTTTCTGTGCAAGTACCCAGAGAAGACCTGAGATTAATTCCATGTATTTTACACTTAATAAAGTGGGTATTATTTTTGAGGGCCCTCGTAAAATTTTAGCCTCTACGCTTGCAGTTGGAAGTTATGAAATGTTAACCTCTGTTTGGTTGCAATGTTATTTTATAAGTAGGGTTAGCAGATTGAGATTAAATCAGTTCATTACTGAGGGGGCTTAAAGCAGAGATTCATGGCATTGTTAAATAGTAGCAGAATAAGTAAAATGTACAAATGAAACACCCGTAAAAAGCCAAGCTCCGTCGTGCCATAAACAATGATGTTTTAAAACTGTTAATAGGCTTAATAACAGTTTATTATTTTACCTTAACCCTTTTTAATGCCTCCATTTCTCTAGCATTTTTCTTGGCTGTACTGAGCTGTTAATATCAGTTCTTACATTTTCCCCTCTAGGTACGTTTTCCAGGAGCGAATATGAACAAAAAGGAGCTGCAGCCATGCATTTGCTTTTAAGAAGCACAGGAGGCACTGTGATACCTCGGTTCGACTTCGGCATACGGCAACTACTTTAGCATCAACAGAAGCGGCAGAAGAGTTCTAAAACCATCGGCAAAATCCTTGCAGAAGGAAGAGTGTGAAGGGCAGGCCAGGGCTTCTGAGGGGTCACGATTCCCCACACAGCATCCAACTTTGCATCCTCCCTCTCAGCTCCATGCCCAGCACCATGCCCTTCGTTGTGGATTTCTGTGTACTTCCAGATGTTTGCAGAGCAGTCTTCTGCAAAATCACTCACTGTCTACCAGAAATAGAATGAATATGAACTTGAATTTCTAACGAGAGGATCCATTTCAAATCATGTTACATTTTGGAAGTAGTTTATTCTGGAAAGACTTGGGGGGAGATTCTTGGTAGCAAGAATTTGTCTTGCTGGTGAAAGACCTGTGTGTTTTGTGCACATGCGGTGGTTCCCTTTCTCTTTGGTATATGCATACGACTGTCTAGTGCTATTGGAGATTTCATTTGGTCATTGATGTAAGAACAGTTCGCTTTCATTGCACGTGTACTAACTACCAGTGTTATTTGTGATGCAAGCATTTCTAGCAATTTGAAGTGATCCAATGATTTTTAAATCATTCTTAATTTCATAAGTCTACTCCTTTAATCTCTTTCAAATTACTGAAAATGTAAGGCATTCTAAACATTTCTGATCATTCTTCACGGCTTTGGCCCCATAAAGCCAATCTTTTCCAAAGTTAAGCACTTAAAAATTTGAAGTACTCCAATAAATTTAAATTGGCATATTCTGTGCATATCAATTTAGAATTATTAGAGCATTAGTGCCTAGGAGTGATGGCTGAGGGCATGCAAACCAGTTCATACATTGATTTTTAATGACTTTTTATTGATTCCGTGCTTTTTAAGCTTGATACCCTTAGGTTGCCTCTTACATGGAGTTAAAAGGTTTCTGATGATACACTAAGTTCAGAAGAGGCATCTTTTTCCTCTTATACATTTTGTTTTCTCCTTATGGTTTATTACTACAACTTAGCTCTGATGCAAAGACCAACTGCACTTGATTTCAGGCTTTGGAAGTGGTGATTGTGCCTTTAACAGGATATGGCTTTTCACGTTTCCCCAGCTTTTCAGTAGACAAGGTTTATGCTCAAACCTTTAAGGGTCTCTCCTCCCCTCTGTGTGTGCACTCTGCTCACTGCAGTGATGGATGCCCTGGGCTTGCACTGACAGCAGAAAGAAGCTTCTCTGTAATTTTTAAATGTCAATCTTAATTTGTTGGGCCAAGATGTTGTAGGTGTCATAAAGCACAAAGTGAAAATGTGCTTTAGTTCTTTTACCTCTTGAAAATCATTCATTTATAGCACAAAGCACACGTTCCTTCGTTCAGATACTGCATTTGTTATATTTGGTGCAGCCCTGCTGACCAGCATGCTGTCAGGGCAGCCAGCACTGTTGGTAACAGCTGTGGCGAGCAGGTCTTGCACTGCCTTGTGGCCATTCTCCTCTGGGGAAAGGAGGAAGGCTGGGACAGTGTGCAGGCCCGGGGGAAAAGCAGAGCCCCTTGGTGTGGCTGCCCTTGGCTGGCTGGTGGCAGTTTGGGGACGTGCCCCCCAGACACACAGGGGACAGCTCAGGGAAGCACCACGCTGAGCTATTACACCACTGCCCTTGCTTGAATGTGAGATGTGCTTCCTCCAAAGCCTTCGTATGTGGGTCACAACAGGACAAGTGGGAATATTTCTAATAGATTAAATTCTTGTGGGTTCTTCTCAGTGCTTCTCCCCTGTTACTCCAGCTGTGCTGTGTGAGTCTTTTTGGGAGGCAGAGATTCCAAGCCTGTCTCATAGACCACTGCCTATGATGCCTGAGGACCATGGCTTGCAGGTGTCCCTCTGTCCCCCTACCCCCCCCAGGAGCGATCCCTCTGGCTGCGGATAGGCACGTAGCTGTCTGAGGAGACAGTAATTGCTGTTAACTGTGATGGGTGCTTCTGTCCTTAGGCTTTGTTTAGGGCAAATTCCTCTGCAATTGCATTGTTAGAAGCCACGGCCCTGTTAAAGTTGGAGTTATTAGGCCATGTGCTTTCCGTGTGTTGTCATTGTGGGAAAACCACCAGGGCCGATGTCTGTGCAGGGCAGGGGAAGTGTTAAGTGAAGAATAAAAACAAGTCCAAATTCCCATTTGGAAACTGCATGCCTCAACAAATACCACTGTTCGGAGCAAGTTATTAGCTTTGTGGTAGTAATTCTGGTCCTTTTCAGAAGGGAGGTGGAAAAAAGCATGTAAAAGAGATTTTTGATACTTCACGGTATATTGACTGAACAGCAGAAATCTCCCCAGTCTGCTCGTTTCCCTTTACAGACTGGATGTGCTTGAGGTAACACTTCTTTCTTGTTCTCCAAGTGAGTCCTGGGGTCTCCCTGTGGCGGCACCTTAGCCACCCCACAATGCAGATGGGTAACACGGCTTCAGCTTATAAATCTGAAATGTCCCTGTCATTTTCAGGCCACCTACAGATAGGAGCCTGTTAAAAAAATCTCCTCTTCTTTCAAAATGTAAAGTTTCGTCCACTGTGGGTATTATGTGAGTCTGGTGGTGGGCGTGAGCTGGTCTTCCTCCACTGGGTCCTAAGGAAGGAGAGACAGTGCATCTCTGGGCCAGAGCTGCCATTTATATATTTATTTCAAAGCAACTCTGAGCAACAGCACGTTTACTAGCCTGGCTCATTTTTATGGGTTTGATTCATTGCTTATTAAAACCAATGGAAATCTTTCCATTGTTTTCAGCTGGTTCTGGCTCAGAACTTCTTGGTGCTTGACAGTATTTAGTAGGAGCTGAAAGATCTGAACTTCTAAATCATGATATATAACGGTCTTCTGCAATGCCTGTTTCTTAATTATATACATAATCCCAATATTTGTTGCAGTATATTTCTGGGTGAGCAATTTCTATTTCGTTAATTTTTCACATGTATGATGTTGTGAAGCAGTTAAATAAAATATCAATATCGTATTTACCACAAACGGAAAGCTAAATATTGAGATCAGTTCTATGCAGTCATTAATTTATGGACACTGAGCCCTCTGAAGAATGTCACAAATCCCCTCGATGCCCCTGAGTGCTAAATTTAGTATTTGGACCTTTGATTTAACTGAAAGATACATTAAAAACTGATAAAGTAAAACAATTCCCTGTGGAACATACATCTATGTCGGCTTTTATGTCACAGTTATTTCAGTCAAAACTCAGCAGTAAATTATTTTATCCGAAAGTTGTCAAGGGACATACCAGGCGCTTTTTATAAGCATGCAGTGTATTTTGGGACAATAGCAGGTCAATAGTTTCAGCCTCTTCAGTCTGGCTGTTATACGTGTACGTATCTGAGAGGTATTTGTGCAGCTGTGTGTAGACCTCCATGCACCTTCGGATGGTCACACACGGTAGATATGTGCTGTGGGAGCTGATGTATTGCAGAGAACTGGGAATTTTTAACAACGATCGATGTGATCATCATTGTATCTTTTACGCTGACTTTCTGAAGATAATCTAGTAGCTGGGGCTTCAGAGAATCTACAGATTTCAAGGCACTTTTATAAAATACTACAAGACAGTGAATTTGTAAGCACTGTCACCTGTCCTAGAAAGCAGATTTGGAGAGGAATTCTTCTATCCATATAATTTAATATATCGTGTAATGAAAACTAATCTGTGTAATTCAAATTCAGACATTAAAACAAGTTAAAGGGGTCAGTATATACAATACATTTCTCTTTGCCAATTTACTCAGTTAATTTAGACATTGCCTTTTCAATTTAACTCATTAAAACTTTCTTGCCAAGTTTACTTATCTGTGTTAAGAGTACAATTAATATTATAATTTTTAATTATCCACTTAGTTTTATCAGAATTAAAGTGTTTCCTTAAACGTGGATATCAAAATAGAGCCTGTATTTTTTAAGAAAGTGAAGCTCTGCGATTTCATTAATTCCTTAATAACACAAATATTTATGTATCTTCTCTATGCTATTTATACATCAATAGTTGTGTTGTTTTGTTTTATGTTATAACCCTAGTACAGATGCAACGGAAAGCTGTATTTTGCACTGCTTAATTCTTTACCACTCATTCTGATTTATGGCATCATTTTGTTTCTAGCTCATTCCTTATCTTCAAAAGGCTTGATCCCAAACTCATCAAATTCAGAGGAGTAGATCCCAGTGGGCTTTGGATTAGTCTAGTAGGGTGAAATTGTGGACTTCATGAAGTTTGCTTTACATGTGCAGATATGCACTAGTAAGATTACTTGATAGATTTCTAATTCAGCTTTTCCAGTGTAGGAGCAAGTTCTCAAGAATGCTGGCCTTGCACTTGAAATTTAAGAGACCATTTTAGTTGCATATATTCATCCATTTTCTTGCTATGAAATTTGAGAATACATTTATTTGCCAGTTTGATTTTATCATCATTATGGAGGACTCATGTTTCTAATTTCTTCTACAGGCTCTTGAATTGTTAATGTTAACTCCTACTGAACCCAACTTCGTTTTCTAATGGAGAGACAGCATTCTGAACTGTTAAAGATACGTTCTTTGGGAATGAAAGTCATAATAAAATACAGCTCATTGCAATGGGATGGAAAAGCATTAATGCAGAAGACAGATGGTAAATAATAGCACAAGGTATTTACGTTATTATTTCTTAGTTATAGTTGTACGGAGTGATAGCTATAGAATTATGCACTTAATGTAAGTTCTTCAGTGAAGCAGTAGCTGTTTTGTTACCTTCAGAGCTTTTCCTTTACACCTGGCACGGTCAAGTTGGAACAACCTGGACATATTTTCTACTGTGTACCAGCTAGAACATTCCTGTGTTTGCCATTTATTCGATAGTTCCTGGTATTCTGGTATTATGTATATAGACTGCTGCACACAACATTATTTTTATTAAATACAGAACAGTTTTAATATGAAATGATTGTAACAGATACTGCTAGATAATCATGTATGCTACAAGCTACCTTAAAACACATTTTTGATATATAGCTGCAGTGTCTGATACACAGCTATTGTGCAGCTGATTAGCTGTGGTGAGAAATTACTCATTCCCTTGTATTAACTACACTGTTTAACTACGTGGTTTCCACCAATCAGTATGAAGTATGCCAACTTTGTTTAGCCTGTGCACTTGTGCAATGATGAACAAGTAATGCATAAAACAAACCCTCCTACCTAATCAAACATTCCTCAGAGATTTGAAAACAGAAACAAAGGGTAAATCCATTCATAGATTATAATGGTAAAACAAAATAAAGTTTGACATATGTATATGGAAACTATGAACACATGATGTGAATAATTTTTTTCAACAACAACATGTTTGAATTATTAATAAATGCAAAAAATATGTTGTAACACAATATGGAACAATTGGAAGGATATATTTCTTTAGAATCACAAAGGTCAGGAAAGATCTCTATTGAATACAAACACTATATATTTTTTCCCCTCTTGGTTTGCATTTTAGCCTTTTCAAATGTCTGCCTTAGTGTGAAACACTGCCATGGTTATAGTTGGGAGAAGTTTTCCTTTTTGATCCTTGAGCCTGTAGTACAATTTTAATTCTCTGAGTACATACCAAATGGAGTTTGTTAACCTTCAGGGTGTGAAACCCATATTAGTCTTCTCAACCGAAGGTGTTAGGTGTTTAGGACAGTTGATGAGCAACTCTCTAGAGAACTGTACACACTGTTATCCAGGAAAGGGCTTACATTTAATTTTGTCATATATCCTGGTTGCCAGCTTATTTGATTTTAAGATAATTGATGGGCCTCTTTATCGGTATATTTTTTCTTAGTCATCAAGATAGCTCAAAATATTTGATAAGAGTTACTTTACGGGAGAGTAGTAAATATCGACAGAATGAGATACCAGATTTTTTCCCTTGTCTTTTCTTCTTTCTCTCAAAGAGTCGAGCAAGTACAGTGCTTGCAGATTTGATGGGGGCTGTGATGAGAGGCCACAGCAGTCATTTTCACTGTTGGCTGCACATTGGTTAGGGGCTGATGTTCTGCCCTTCTCTACAATTCTTATTGACTTCAGCGTCTGCTATGTGAGCAGATAATGTACAAAATTGTCATCAGCTTAAACACCATATATAAATAAAATTTTAAATTGAAGCCATTACAAACAAGTCAGAGGAAAGACAACACTGAGCCCTTACAGAAAACCATGTGAGTGAACAATAATGCCAGCTTTAACTCTGAATTCCCAGTTGTGTGTTGGCTTGCACCCCAACCTTAACATTAATTGGAAGCTTTTCTGCATTTCATCTCCTCATTTACAAAAAAATCTTTGCCGAAAGGTTATATAAAACTCATTATTTACCTGAGTGACCAGGAAGGCTCTCAAAGTGCCATTCCAGGCTCTCGGGTGAATGCTTATTTATAGTTTTTTAATAGGCATTCATTACCTGATGAATTGGAAAGACTCTTTTTGAACCAGTTCCTGTCTATTGGTTAAATACAGATTGATAACTTTTTCTTAAAAAGCTTATTATTAACCAGATAAGCTCATCACCTTTGGATTTCTGAAGTGGTGATTAGTTTTAGCATCCAAGGGCTTATTCAACATTTTCACTAGTGTAACTGAAATTTTACCCAGTGGGCCACATATTCTGGAAATGAATTACAGCATCACAATGCTTGCAAAGCATGGACTGCAGAAGTAACATGGGCCCATTTGCACAGAGAAACATGCCTCAAGCCTACATATCTGGTCATATATTGACTAGTCCATGCATGGAGCGTAGAAGATGGGAAAGGGTGTAGCACCTTTTAAAGTGCCTATGAGCTTGGACAAGGTATTAGGGATATTCTGATGCCTAAAAGCCTCAGTCATCTTTGAGTTTCACTGGTTTTGCTTGGTGTATCGTTCAGCTTTTGAGGATTTGTTTCTAGCTACAGTAGTAACAGAAAGGACTGAGGATTTGCTTCTAGCTACAGTAACAGAAAACAAACAAACAGAAACCAAACAACCAACAAACCAAACCAAATCGAAACCTCTGTGCAGTTTGGCAGTGGATGCTTAGAGGACCCATGCAAGCTGTCTCTGTGAGGACGACTGGTTACACCGTACAGTGTCTACTACTCTTTGTGAAGTGAGATCCATTCTGTACCAGCCACTCAACCCTCAGCAGCGCAATGGGCAATGCTTGCTTGGCATGGCTCCAGTACACAGGCAGCTCCAGCTCCTTACCCACCTCTGCAGCTGTTAGCACATCTGTAGGATTTCAGAATGACAAGTCCTGTCTACGGAGGTGTAAAACAACATGGCCAGACATGCTCATGCCTTGTGATCCTTGAGGGCTCTTCCAGTTTGTAATTTATATCCTAAAATGACACTCTTATATAGCATCTGTTACAACTTAAATTCAGATAAAATGGCATAAGAAGAAAAAAAAAAAAAAAAAAAAAAAAAAGAGCCCCAAACTTAAAAAATCCTTCAAAAAAGGGTAGTTTGTTTGAATTCTCTAGGATTTAATTCCTAAACAGGCTTGAAAAACTGGAACAACCTTTTGTGGCTTCATTATTGATTTTATTATTGCTTTTTTGGAGGGTGTGAGAAAACCTGGGTTTTCAGGCTTTCTTCCCTCACAATTGCTATTTTTTCTCCAATCGCTTTTTTTTTTTTTTAACTTAAAAATTTCAGTTCTGTTCACAATTTTTCTCCTTCTTGGAGTGGAGATAAGTGGTGAGGAGTGAGGTGGTGAATGCTCAACAGACAGCAGATCTTTCTCATCTTTTAAATAGAACAGGTTTTCAACCGTCTGATGAAAACTCCCACATTTTTGTGTTACTTCCCAGTTGTTTCAGAGAGATGTCTTACCTTTGAATTCATCTGATTATGCATAGATTCTTTAAAAAGAAAAAAATAGACTTAAGTTTCTGATGTAAAATTAGTAGCTGGGAAAAAAATTTCATTAGGTGAGACAACTGAAAATATATACTAAAAGCTTTGAAGCTTTTTTAATTTAGCAGAGAGAAAGGTCATGGTGCTGTTCTTTGACATCACCTTCGCCATTATAAAAACTTGATGGAAATGTCTATCTTAAGCATTTAAAGTACTATCTTTTAGGAAACCAACTTTGCTTAAAATGAGGTAAACAAAAACAATTATACTCTTTGCCTCCCTCTGCTGGCTGTGCAGACAGCTAATTGGCTTAGTGTCGTGTGACCCTCTGATTTGAAGCAGGCAGGTTGATTATAGTGGTCTTAGTTTCAAGTGTGGATAGAAACAGGTAAGGAAACAGCTGTATGTGTACAGAATTATGGAAGGGAATTTAGAAAGAAACAAGTCTTTATTTTTCAGGCTTTAAATTATGAGAAACATGTTTGTTATTAAGGAAGGTCCCTTAACCTCTCCTGAACTCATATTCTGGACTGGTTTATATGAGGACAGGAGAGTCATATGCATTTTCTTTGAAGAAAGGCCAGGTGCTGAGGTATAGCAACAATATTTTGGCAGGAAAATGGCAAATCAAATCCAACTGTCCAAGAGGGCTGGATATGAGCAGAGCTGAACAAATCTCTGTGTGTACACACACATCATCCAGGTGCTTTGTGTTACACAGAGAGCTCTCCACTTCATCAGTTTTCAGATATTCTGCTCTGCACCGCTGTCACTTCGTACTGATGCGTATTTTTCAAATACATATCATAAAGCAGTCCCACACCCAAAGCCTCCGCAGTTCTCCAGGGACACTGCTTACATCCCTTTCAGTGTTCAATCTCCTGTGAGGAGGTGAGGTAGCTCTCTCTGGGGGACAGAGCAGGCGGAGCAGGGCTTCCCTCTGGGATGTCATTTGTCATACACTTGGGCACTGGTTTTAGTAGAGGTTTATTGTCCCGTGCCAGCACACCTAGAAAGGCATAGCGCTTCTCTCCATGTATAATTTTGTCTTTTAGGGTCTGTGTAGCAGTGGCATTTAATTAGAATTTCAGGATTAATGTTTTGTTTGTTTGTTTGTTTGTTTTCTAATGAGATCCACAAGGTAGTATCCCTGGAGTATGGGAAGCAGCAAGGAGCCTGGGGCATGCCATGCCAGCCAGGCCTCCTGCAGCTGCTGGGTGCGAGGGGCTGCATTTCGTCTTGGTGGAATACAGCTGCTTTTGTAGGGTGAGCTGTGGGTAAGCTCTGCTTCAAAACCTGTCGCTCAGTCCTCTCCCTTCCCAGGTGGCACTCACGGTGGCAGAGTTTCTTGGCCGCTGGCTGCCACAGCTTTGAGGCGCTGCCATCTTGGCTGTGAGGCTCCAATGCTGGAGCCTGGACATTGTGCCAGGATGCTGCAACCTGGTACGGCCCAACCAGGGGAGGGCAAACGGAGCCAGCACAGCAGGTGTTGGTTGGGAACAGCCACCTCCTGGGGCTGCCCGGGGCCGGGGAGGCTGCAGATGGCATGGGAGCGGCTGCTGAGGGAAGGAGGGAGGTGCCATCTTTGAGGCCGCCTCCTGGTGCAGCCTGTGTGTGCTACTACCAAGGAGTGCTGCCTGCAACCGCTGAATTCTTTGGGGAAACTGCCCCAAAAGTGGGGATATGTGGTCCATAATGAATCTCTGATCTCTAAGATCCTCCCAAAATATCCTAGACCTTTTCTAGTCCCCCTCACAACGGAAGACGGGGTATTTCAGTCCAGACACTGGCACCTACCTAATCAGCTGCTGGCAGGGCAGTATCAACAAACTTTCAACAAACGATATACACACTGCAGTGTTCTTTGCTGATGATACTCAGGAAGTGCAAAATATTTTCCAGCTTCGAGTAGCCCCATCCCTGTAGGAAGAGCTCACTGTTCATAGGTAAGCACTGGTACAACAACCTTAATTACTGTACTGTGGGGGCTTAAATTGTGTAACCATAGTTTAAAAGGTAAAATATAAACATTTTCATCAGCTCTTTAAAATCATTCCTTGGCTGTTTTCTCCAGGCTTTGGTCTGCAAACTTTCTGATGGCACAAAGGCCTAAATGTGGTGAGGAGAGCACCCATGAGGTGAGGTGGGAGCTCAAGGGAACCAATGGGGCATATTGGCACTCATCAGTAGGGGCAAGCAGCCTGAGTGCTGGGCTGAGCTTATAACCATTAGAAGCCCACAGCTTGCTGGCAGATCACTGGGACCAGGACAGAAAGAAGATGGAAAAGTAAAAGGAGAGAGAGTTGGAAAGTGGAATATTTGTTAAATTAGTTGTTAATTTGTTAGATTAGAAGAAACTCTTACCCCCAGAATCATTTCTGGGTCTGATCTCAGAGACAAGATCAAACAGAATCTCTTTTAAGTAGCGCTGACGTCCTGAGAACAGGTTATGTGTGAATTTGCTGCAAGAGCAAGATCAGTGCCAACACACTTTAAAGTTGAAGTTCAGCTATCACTTTGGATATTTTTTTCAGTACGTTCTCTTCTTGGTCAATCATAATTCCAAATGATTATAGCTGGGAAAGTACACCTGTGGTACTAATCTCATGTAAATCTAAATGCTAAAGTTTAAATCCTGGAGCAACAGTTGTCTCCCAGTCTTCTATCGTGTGCATGTACTAAGACGTACTGCACCTTTCATTCTTGCTCTTTCAGAGAATTTCTGAGCCCCTATTGTGCTTAATGGGAGACAGTCAGAATTATGTCCTGCATGGGGTTATAAAAGCTGTGTCTTTATTCTGGAAGCAGAATTTGCTCGATTCCACTAGGTGGATCTATTGAGAATATTGTTCACTATTTAATATTAAATATGTCTTTTGCTTTGGGAAAGGAAAAAAAAAAGAAACAATTTTTTTTTTTTACCATTTTGCGTACATTCAGCATAAATACAAAGGTAACCACTTTTGTCCATAGAAACCTTCAAAGCCAGGTCTCCAGTCTGCCAGTTTCAGTAATACTTGGATGGACCTTTTAATTCCAGTTTCACCCCTGCTATGGAAAGAAAATATCTTTGTTGTTAGGATTATGAGAGGAATCTGTGCCTCCACACTGGCCCTGGTTCAGATACTTCTTCCATTCCACATCTTCCTGGTGTCCACTTTATATTTCCTTTTACTTTCTTTCTTAGTGCTTGTGATTTGATGAGCTGTTGCAATGACTGTGACCAAAAGTGGCCAACATAGATTCCTGGCTTCAGTATATGTTTTTAGCAGACTTACCAACTTTTCTGACATCTGGCTTGGTGATAGTTGACTGCTACAGATAAGGATGCAAATGTATCTCCTAAAAAAGGAGGTTATTTGATTTCATTTAGTTTAGTTTTTTTTTTTTTCCCTACAAATTCTGATCACCTCTACTCCTGAATCCCCATGATGATGGTACATATAATATTTGCTGATCAATCCTGTTCAGTGGCACTTATTTTGGCTGTGGTCCCTGAGAAACAGACAGCTTGTTCTCAGATAGGTTCTCTTTGGTCTGTTTTGAAAACTGGGATCTCAAGGTCCTTTTTCTAGAAAGCTTTTTTACACAGTCTGTACAAGTGGGAAAACCTCCATCCACCTTGTCAGTTTCCTGGGGTTTTGCCCAGGAAACTCCTATGTTTTTAGCAAGTGTTTTGGAAGGGGTTTCCCTTTTTCCTGTGAAAGTGTTTTATTTATGTCTTCTTGAACCATGCTTCAGCGACTTTCTTGCTGGATGACTTGTGTTTTCACTGGCTCAGACTGCCATGTAGATCGCACCACCTGTTCCAGAGTTTGCTGAAACATTTACTGTAAGTTTTCTGAAATTCCTTATGTTAAGTCTCTGCTATTAGATGATTCCTTTTATGAGTTTTTCCTTATCAGTATTAAAGACCTGATGTTCTGCACTTCCTCAGAAAAGAGACCCCTCCCCTTCTAAAGGCATTAAGCTTTCAGTGGGCTTCTGCAGCCTTTGTAAAAAGAATGCCCACTTGCTTATCACCTCTCTTTAGGAAGGAAATGCTGATCACACTTTTTAAGAACAAAGGCAGGATTATTCCTCAGTCCTTCCTCATAAAGCAAACAATTCAGAAATATTTAAATATATAAAGCGAATGTTTCTCCTTCACCCATTGTGTAAATTACTGTAGGACTATTTGTATTTGTATTTTGTTACTTCCCTGTATAAATCCTCATAAAATACTCCTCACACCTCTCCTCCCACCTGAGTTTTTTTTTGTTGGGTTCATCAAACTAGTGAGATTTGGGTTTTCTTGCTTTTTATTTATGTCTGTCTGGAATAAGAGTTCTGAAGCCCTGTCATTTCACAGAGGTGGAAATCACAAGGAAAGATAATGTTGCCTGGCCTAAACACTCAGCTCTTATTTCTTCTCATGCTCTTTTTCAAGGGTAACAAGTCTATATCCAATAGCTTCCACTGCCTGAGAATATGCCCACTGTTCTGCAAGAACCTTGCAGAGTAAGGCAGGCAATGTTTATTTCTACTGCTCTTTCTTTCTTCTCCCTGTAGTGTTTTTGCCAACTTCAACCAGGTAGAGTTTTCCTGCCTACGCATAGAAGAGGTACAAAAGGGAATTAAACCAACTGGAGAAGTTGGAGAAGTGGCTATGGATAGTAGAGTCTCTGCAACTGAGAGGACATGAAGACTCTGAAGAGAAAATACCTTTCTTTGGATGCAAAAGAAGAATACTGGAGAGTACTACAGAAGTGCTAGTGGTGTGGAGGACTTTAGGAATTCCAAGAAAGGTTGGAGCAAAGTCTCCCTGAGCTCGTGTTTGAGGTCTTCTAAATCCCATCTGGCCAACAGACATTGCGTAGGAGCAATACAATTGAGTCAATACGTTTTTGGGAGTTCTCGTCTCTGTGGATGTACTCAGCTCACAAACATACGTTATTTCATCAAGCTCCATTTTGGAGGAAGATTGGCCATCCTAGCCCAAATAATGATGCTTAGAATGCCATGGGGAAAAGAATTTTGATTGGTCTTTACAACCACCGTTTCCTGCGTAGTAGCCTCCTCTTCCAGGCTCTGAGAAACTTTTGGTTGACACATTTCTCCCTGTAGAATTGAGTTGGACGATCATCTGTTGACTGGGGGCAAACAAAATTTGGCTGGACATTCACCAGTGGTGGATTGTGGCGTTGCCGACAGCTTAGCAAAGGTTTTGTACTTAGCTTCAGCTTCCCAGGAGGTGGTTCCTAATCTCTGTCCACTTACAAATTTCTGGAGGAAAACGTCTGTTCCCTCCAGAACAGAAAGGGGAGGAGAAATACGCTATTTTTTTGCAAGGATCAGAGTCAAAGTCTTCATCCTCACTCTTTGTTTTCACTCTGCTCGCTGTCATTAAAAAAGCATCAGGCGCTTTTACCAAAGGAACAGGAAATCCCAGTGAGATGTCTCAAGCTCCTCTGCTGTCAGTTGCTGTTTCACCTATCTCTGGCCAATATTCTTATCTTTGTCTCAGGAAAAAGAACCATGGGGTTTTCCTGAGCTCTCATTCTTCTGTAACTCTTTGTGCAATGCTCTCAAATCTCATGGCTGCCAGGATTCCAGGTGCCTGATTTGGCCCCCATCTCCAAAGTGCCATCACCTCCTACGTTGAACTGTGAAGCCCCAGGTCATGGAAATCATAAGGTGAAATCTGATATTAAACCAAGAAGGTATAGCTTATTTCTTGATGAGACTGCTAATAATGTTCAGCCTTGACAGGGTTAAAAGGCAACATCCATTTCCCCATTATCTTGTTTAAAAAGTGCCTTTTTTAAAGTCCATATGGCGACTTCCTTTCGACCTGCTTTCCCATCCTCGTCTCTTTGTCAGGGCTGTCACTTATAAAGAATCACTTGACTTACAATAACAAGTTCAAAAGAAGACAGAATATAATCAGTTGATCCACGAAGAATTGAAATAAAGAACACCCCCACTGCTCCAGTTATCATTCCCATAGAGATAGTGATATTATTGATGTGATTGCTATGCTAATTTCTATAGAAAAAACTTGTATTTTGGAATTTGTTCAAAGAGAATTTCAGACACATCAAATTGGAAAATGCAGAGTGAATTCCTAAACTTTTTAGTATAGGCATGGGAATCTTTTTTTATTCTTCTTTTTTTTTTCTTCTTCTTCTTTTTTTTTTTTAACATTGAATATCTCTGAACAACTATTTATAAACTTCCTTTTAAAATCAATTGGAAGACGTGTTGCAATTTTTTTCAGTTGTTCTAGGAAGTTAATTTAGTGAAATAAAATAAAAAAGTCCTACAGTACCTATAGAGTTATTAATGCCATTCCTGTACCCTGCAAGGGGTATCGGACCACAGAATCCAGAAAAAGGGGCTAAGGATTAGAAAAGATGGGTACGCCTAAGTCCAGTGTTTAGGAAGGGCTAATTAATCTCTACCCCTTCCTCTGCAATTCCATAGTCCCTCTGGGAATTGCCACAGACATAAACTTTTTTTCTTTTCTTTTTTTTTTTTTTCTTGGACTCCTATTTTAACCAGAAGGTTTCAGCTTGTGATGTTATGCTTTTTATGTAGTAAACTGATTTAAAATGTATGCCAGTCATCTTCAGGGAACTCATTTCAGTCAAGATGAAACTAGTCTTACCTGAATCAATGTTTTAAGTGTCCCTGTGGCTCGGCATTTTGAATAATCAATCTGTCTCCATCGCTTCTTAATCATGCGCATCACAGTCTTTTTTATTTGTCAACCCTTTCCGATCCTGGCTTTTTGTTATCAACATGCCCCTAATGTCACATGCGAGCCTTTTCTTTAAAACAAGCTGCTCATTGGCGTATTTTGATACTTTTTATTATTACTAAATCTTTTTTCCCATAATTACACCACAATCATTATATAATCCCATAACAAAGAGTCTATTGAGGCACCATGCTTTTGTCAACTATGGGACACAGAATCCATAATTGCATTATTCAGCTTCTCTTCCCCCCCCACCCCCAAACCTCCCCCCCCTCCCGCACCCCCCCCCCCCCCCCCCCCCCCGCTTTGTAGAAACACAACCTATTTCACCAGTCACATTTGCACCTTGTTTGCTCGGTTATATATTATTTACTAAATCGTTGCCCTGCGGATAAACCTTGTAAAGTTGCTTTAAAAAAGTTATTTGTTTGATAATTAAGTCCTGAAAACCCATCGTTTAATGATTATTCCGAACCCATAAGGCAGAGAACCTCCATGACGTTTTTCTCTAAGTTTAATTACCGTATGCTAATTTCCTTGCCTACTACGTGATTAATTAAAATCATATTTTCATAATCATTTGGCACTAGTATTGTTTTAGAATTATCATGATCCCCTAAATAGTGTATGTAAATAAAGTCGGCTCTAATGGAAAGAATCAAAATGCAACGCTGAGGACCTTTATGTGTTTGTATGCATGCGATTGGCAACATAACTGGCTTATTTACATTAAATACGCCACAAGGTTACAGTGCAGATCAACGTCACTTTATCGCTGATTACTTCTCTTAACCGCCGGAGCGGTGACTGATGCTCCGGTCCCCTGTCCACCCAGGTTTCCCCGGGAGTTTTTTTCTTTTCGGGAGCCGCAGACTTTGCGTACTTTCGGGAGCAGGTACGGGGGGCACCTCGGGGAGCCCCCGGGGAGGGGGGGTGGGGGGGCGCGGGCGCTGCGCGGGGCGCGGGCGCTGCGCGGGGGCTGCGCGGGGGTTGCGCGGCGCGGGGGCTGCGCGGGCCGGGGGCTGCGGGGCGGCGCGGGCTCCTCGGGGTGTTTACACGGGCTCAAGGTCACGACCAAGCCGCGCCGTGTTAAATGGTTTCTTAGTTGCTAGACAGGGAGAAAAAATGGACGATCACAGACCATTCTTTGTAGATTATTATATCAAGGGTTCAGCTTTTGGCTCATCAAAGCTAAATGCCGCAAGACCTATCTAGTTGCTGTGAATTATGCCAAGACGACAATGGAGTGCTTTTTTAATGGTACAATGCATTTCACCTACCAGATAGGGGGAGTCCACGCTGAGAGATGGGGATGTCTTGTGATGTTGGGTGATCAGTATCAATGAAGGGGGTGATTCTGAAAAGAGACAGATTAAAATAAAGCGCTCTCTGCCCGGGATGTGCTGGAAGCAGTTGGGAGGGCTACCCGGAGCGGGCGGCCGCGGCAGCCCCGCGCCACACTTTTCCCCCTCCGCACCAGAAAATGATCAAGTCAATCATGTGGACATGCTTCATTATTCATTGAACACAATCTTTTACAACGCTCCGTTTACGTGCGGGAGTTTCTTCTACGCTTTGCTTTAAATTTGAAGGTAAGAAAGACAAAGGTAAAAAAGGGGGTTTCGGAGGATCCGGGAGGCTCCTGCGAGCCGGCAAAGAGGCTCCAAAGTCAGTCCGGAGTAGGGTTTGCTTTTGTTTTTTGTGGTTTTTTTTTTTTTTTTAATTTCTTTTTAATCATCGCAACGGGGCCTGCGTTTTCCACCGTGATTAAAAAAATACAGTATAATTAAATATCCATAGCAGTGACGTTTGCAAGCAGGGCTGTCAGGGGAAAAGCAGAAAATAATGAAAGGAGCGGAGAAGCCATTGAATGGCGCTATAGAACTTAGCCTGAAGAAAACCCTTACGTTTTTTTGCCTCTTTCTCGCTCGTTTCTTTTCGAACCGTTACTTCGCGGAGCGGAGCGGGCGGGCGCGGGGAGCCGGGGCCCGGGGGGGCTGCCCTCCCTCCCGCACGGCGAGCCGCACCGCCCTGCCCTCAACTCGCCCAGAAACTTTTTGTTTTCGAGGGCTGCCGCCGAGCAAACTTTGCCGAAGTGACTTTAACCGCGGGCCCCCCCTTCCTCCCTCGCTCTCCCCCCTCCCCCCCGAAGGATCCCGGCTAATCGCGGTGTAATTTGTAAACTCTCTCTCCCCCCCCCCCCCCCCCCCGCCCGGCTCCGCTTCTTTTTTTTTTTTTTTCTTTTTTCTTTTTTTTTTTTTTTTTTTAAATCAAAGTTAGCTGATGCATACCATGTGTCAAACTTGTGAGATTCAAGTGCCTAAGAGACCTGCCATTTTGTGCTCTAATCGACCTCTTATGAATAGGAGCCGTGCATAATGCTGCGAGGAGCGTTGTGACATTCAAGTAGGCACTAAATGTCAGGCCGGGTCTCAGCCCGGCGGGGGGAGCGCAGCGCCCGGCGGGGAGCGGGAGGCACCTGCCAGCCCGCGCCGGGCTTTGTCAGCGCCCGGAGAAAGTAACAGGTTAAGGAGGAAACTTAAATGGCACCGCCGGGGGGAGCGGCCCCATCCGCGGCGGCGGCGGCGGCGGGCGCGGGGCTGCGGGTGCGGGGCCGGGAGGCGGGGGCACGGCCGGCGGCGGGATTAGCGGTGGGGGGGGGGGGGGTCGGGACGGGAGGGGGGGGTGTGTGGGAAGGAGAGGTTCTTTGATGCCGTGTAGGAAAGAATCCAGATTTTAATGCGCCCATCTGTTGCAGTTTTGCAAATAATTAATATATGTGTGTGCGTGTGTGCGGGAGGGAGAGGGCTGGAGGCAGCGGTGACGCCCGTGAACTTTAAAGGCAAAATAGAAGGTCGAGGAGATTTACGCGTCGTTCGGAAGGGCTCTCCGGCTCCCGCCCGGAGGAGCTCCAGCCCAAAAGTTAACTCGGGGCTGCCGGGCCTCGGGGTTCGGGGCCGCGGGTGCCGGCGGGGCGGGGAGGAGGGCTCCGGCCGCCGCCCGCGGGAGCGGGGCATTGTTGGGGCCGGGCCGGAGCCGGTGCGAGGCGGGGACGCGGCGCGTCACATCCCCGCTCGCTCCGGCCGCCGGCGGGGCTCGGTGCGGGGCGCGGCTGCTCCCGCCCGGCCGAGCGCTCCGCGGGGCTGCGCTCCCCCCGCCGCCGCCGCCCCCCCCGTGCAGTTTAAAATAAATCCAACAGGGGCCGTGTTTGCTGAGCTGATCTGACCGCTCGATACAGATAGCGGCGGCGAGCCTCCCCGCTTATGTGGAAAAAGACTATTTTAAGTGTCATAATTAAGTTTAGAAGCCTTGTTTGGGCTCATTCACCGCTCGAAATAAAAAGGACTGGCTGCTTTTAGACCCTTTCTGAAGGGGCTGGCGAAGCGCCTCCGCACGTTTGCTCGGAGAAGAATGTTTTCTTTTCTAGTTTAATATTAGAAACTATATTTTTACTCGTCTAAACTGGATTTGATTATTCCTGCGGAGGTTTTTTTTTTTTTTTCCTCCCCCCCCCCCCCTTCCTCCCCCCATCCCCCCCTCCCTATCACTCAAATCTTTGTTCATTGTTCATTGACTGGGGAAGGCTGCTTAAATGTACGGAGAGAGTGGGGAGGCCCCCTCGCCGGTTTGATGTTGAAATAGTAAACCTGAATGAGGAGGGTGGCTGGAAAAGTGGACATTGCAGCTTTAATTAACTTCAAGATGCTTCGGCGAGGACCAGAGCGTAGTAGTGACGTTGCCTCATAAATCTGCCCAGTGCCGTGCGTTGCATTGAACTATTACAGTATCACCGTCATGCTGAATATTCACTACCTATCCGGGAGCAGATTTGCATAATTGGATCTTTTTTTTTTTTTTTTAATGAAACTTGTTTGCAAAAAAAAACAACAACCAAACCAAACCAAAAAAAAAAAACAAAAGCCCGAGTGAAAACCGCGGCGATCTGCATGATTGTAAGGGGTTCAAACATATCCGAAAAGTAAGTGACCTGCATCAGTACATCAATAGGTTAAGTGCAAATAAGATGAGAAGTGCTTCTGAAAGCTGTACATTCCCTATGTGGTCTCTTGGGTTATTTCTCAATAGCGGGATTTTTTTGTAGCCTCAGGGATTTTAGGTTTTCTGTCTGCTTTCATAACTTTTTCCCTCGCAGTCCTCATGCAAGGTGAGGCTTCGTGCGGTGCCTGCGTACCTGCGGTGGTCTTTGGGAAGGAAATAGATGAGCAGCTGGCGATGCGCGGTGTTGGAGCTGTGTTGCACTGCTGTGAAGGGAGATGTGCGTTGCTGTTGTGTTTCTGATCATCGCGCAGATCTTCATGGAATACTTCGGAATATTCAAAGATTGTGTGTGTTTGCGTACGCTGGAAAGGCTGACTTACTTAACTAAGCTGTTACTTCCTCAATCATACAGGCAAGGAGTTTTTTTTTTTTTTTAACGCGTTTCTCCCCTCCCGTTTCACTGAGGATGAAGATGACTGAAGTCATTAAAAACGCCAGGGATTTTTAGAGCGAATTTGTAGATTCTACGTGAAAGCCATCCGCTCCAAAACCGAGGGGCTGGCTTGCAGGATCCCAGGTTTGGATCAGGCTCGGAAAGTATTTGGCGGAACAAGATCCTGGGCTTTCAGATGCTGTGGGGACAAAGTTGTGAGCGGAGGCGGCCGGCGGCTGCTGCCCGGAGCAGCGACCCGTGGGGACGCGGAGCGGGAGCAAAGGCTGCGCGCAGCCCGAGCCGTGCCGGCCGCCCCCCGCGCCCGGGGCTGCTTTAGTTATGATGTCATTCTGATAGTGGAGAGCAAATGTCTCCTGATTCTGCCATTAAACGCCTGGCTGATTTGCCTGATAATGATAGCATTGACGTCCTGCTCCTTGACAAATGCAAGCCCTGTGAGCCCTATGAATTAACTTTTTTTTCCCATAGACGAGAGCTAGCTAGCTTTACGACTCATGGACGTAGCAGCGCTTCTCTGACAGATTGCTTGGAGCCTCGATGCTTCTGCAGCAGCCCCCTTCCCCAAACACCGCTGGCGTCAGGCTGCTCGTGCACCCCTGTGTGGTGTGGGCCTGATGCGTGAGCTGCTGAGCTCTCACCACTTCCACTGACTTGGGATGGAGTTGTGGGGGCCCGGCAGCTGTCATGTTTGGGCCCTGTGTTCAGCTTGCCTTTTCCTTTTTCTTTTTTTTTTTTTTTTTGAGTTGGTCAGCTACAGGGGGCTCTATGATTTCTCGTCATTATGAAAATGCTTGTAAATAGCTTGAGATGTTTGTCCTACTCTGTTCTGGTTGGTGTTTTTTTTTTTTCCCCTTTCTGCTCTCCTTTTGTAATTAATCTTCTAGCGGACGCGCTGTTAATATTTTAATCTTTTGAACAAAAGAATCATAAATGAGTTGTTTAAAGTTTTCAGAATGTCGTAGAAAGAAAATGTCTCCAGTTGGTAACAAGTGCTTGGAGAATCGGCTGCTGTCTCAGCTCCTGCACTGGAAGGGAATCCTCCTGGTGCAGCTGATCCAGCCTGCAGCTGGGGACACTTTCCCTTTCTGTCCTCAGATTTTCCTTGTGCCTTTGAGTTTGTATCACCACAGGTAAATGAAATTTAATACCATTTATTTTTTTGAAGTGCAGCCGGCTTAAACTTTGTTTCCATTTGCTGTTCAAATGATGACAATTAGCAACTGCAGATGCAAGAAAGGTTAGTCCCTCTATTGCATTTGCAGGGAACGCGTCTAAAATATTTGCATGCTAAAGCTGCCTTTTGCAAATGAGTTCCTGGAGATACAAGTTGCTCTGGCGGAAATAGTGTATTAAAACACTTTTAATAATTGACTGTGTCTTTATCAATTGTAGCGAAGAAAAAGGAATTGTTCTGTGGGCTTTTTGACTTCTGAACGTATTGGAGCTCTCTGATACTCAGCAAGTTGTCTGGCGCTGTCTTCACTGAAGACTTTTATGTAATGAAGAGGCTGATTGTCATATTTTTGTCCATGCTGGAGGCCAATAACCCAACCCATTCATTATCAGAAGAGAGTAGCCTGGAAGTTGCAACATCAGGACCACTGTTTTGCTTGCAGCAATGGAGTGCTGAGATGAGGAATCGTGATTTTCAGTGCAGAAAACTGGCACATGTGGTTGTTTACCCGCTATGGCAGTCATAGGTGGCCAGAGATATTTGCATTAGCACAGACATAGAAAATCCAGCAGTCCACTGAAATGGGTTGTGCTCATTCCTGGGAAGCACAAGTTTCAGCGAGGAGAGGAAAATCTGCGGGAGTTGTTGTTTTTTTTCGTCATCTTTTGGCTTAAAGTTAACTTTGAATTGCACAGGTGTTTTGAGAGTGCTTTGCCTTAATAAATAAATAAATAAAATGCATGGTTTTAGATGAACTTTATGAAAGATTGAAGAGAAAGCCGTAAATAGATTTATTTTTACAGTTTGAATAAGGACAGCTACAGCTTTTATTATCTTCTGATTTAGCATGTTTTGATGGGACTTGTAAGTACATTTAAATTTTAATCTCTGACTTTCTCTCAGATATCTGAGTAGATGTGCGTACGCTCTTCGTTATTGCTAAAAGCAGGACTGTACTGAAAAGCCATTTTTGTGTCCTCACATTCACACCTGGCATTTTTTGCCTTATTCTTTATCCCATCTTCTTTTTGGGCATTTTGTGCCTCTGTTTCAGAGGGGCAAGCAGTTTGGATTCAGGGAAGGAGAACGCAGATGAAAGAATAGAGTATGTATCATTTTATTTTATTTTTAAGAATCACAAGTAAACATTTTTGGCAACTGTAGATGAAAATCGAGATTTCTCCAGCGATGACACTCTGGGCACGGATATTCTCAGAGCAGGAAAAAAAAGGATGGGCTAGTGAAAGAAAACATGCAAAAGCACAATAATTCTGCAGTGCTTAATGGTGCGATCTTAAGATTATCGTACAAACGCGGGTTCTGGTTTTCAGCTGTGTGGCCAGATACAGCGTACGAACTTTTCATGAGTAAGTCACTGATCAGAATACGACCTTAGACAGAAACAAGAGGAAATTGTGATGATCTGATGGGTGTTTGTTGCTTAACATGAAATAGATGAGTGGTGTCAGTCTGAATCTGAGTGGATCACAATAACTGCTGTGACATTTTCGCTCCCATTGGCAGGTTAAGCAAGGAAGCCAAGCACCGAGTGAGAGATCTGAAGTATCTTTTCAGAGGCAGCAGCCATCAGGATGAGAAAATAGAGTAGGCATTTGGGTTGCCTCTGCCCAACTGCACCAGCGCTGTGACTGAACGCAGTCCCAGAGGGAAGCTTCTTCCAATATTCTGCATTTGGCACCTTTCCCTTATATTTAAATTTGCTCTAATTTTCAGGTGCATCTCACTAGATAACCAGATGCATCAAAAAAGCAAAAGAATTATAGAGCAGTAATTATAATTAGCCTTGTTGTCTGTTTTTTAATAATTGCAAGATGGGGCCTTGAAAGTATTTTGAAGTCACCGTTTTTTAGAGGTCTTAATCTAAACACTGTATGTGAGATTGTTTTTTAAAGAGAAGGGTTCTTTAGGTCAAGCTGAGCTATATTAAAGACAAACAATTTTGTTACAATCTATCTTTTAAACACAGATGAAAAAAAGGGACTAAAATAGCCACAGCAGTCTCGGTGTCCAATCTTTTCTACATTTTGCAGCGCAATATTTGAGACTCCCAATAACTGAAAGTAGAATTAGGTAATTCCTCACAAGTATTTGTCATGCTATGAAAAAAGCTGCACTGCCTGTCGTGGCAGGATGTGAACAGAGAATTCTGCAGGTTGCAGCGCCTGAAAATAACGCTGGTGGCTTAGATGGCATTGCTGTAGCGTGGGGTGAGCAGCAGAGCTGGCTGCTTCAACACTGGCTGCTCTGTGAGGTGTTGGTGTCCAGCTGACCACCTGTGGCATCTCGAGCTTCCAAGGGCAGCCAGCACTTGCTGTAAGGATGGAGGTCGGTGGGGTTTCTTTGTGCTCCACGGCTCTGAAGATCAGGCAGCAGTTATCCAGGTGGGCTTCCCACAGTGCCAGGGGAAGGCTGCTCTGGAAGACGTGGCCCTGGCTCCGTTTTCTGGACAAGAAAAAAGAAGCAAGAGAGGATTAGAAGGAGAGTAAGAGCTGCCTGCTGTGGGCTGCACAGCCATGTGGGAGAGCCTGGCACAGGGGAGCTGCCCGCAGCTCCTGCTCAGCTGCAGGGCGTTTAGGGAGCCTTCGACCTCAGGTTGGCCAGGGCACTGCTGTGCAGAGGGATGAGTGGCAGCCCCGTTTGTTCCTTTCCTAATAAGCTGATCTCAGCCTTAATTCAAATTTCGTTACAGCATCTTTATGTCATTTCTTAAAATTGTGGTAAATGCTGTCAAAAACTTTCCCCCCCCCCCCCCCTGTTTTATGCCTTTGGGATATGCTGCCACAGTCACTGTGGATCTTTGTGAGGCAGGTGGGAGCCCTTTTGTACTCACGGATGTTCCGGACGGGACCCTGCCACTTGGTCACAGCCACATACTTCCCCAGCAGTCCTAGCCCCTGCTGATCTGGGAGTTACTCCTGGTACCTGATGCCCACATGGTATCGCCGTGGTAGGCTGCAGGGCTGCCCTTCCATTTCTTTTGTGAAATGATACCACAATTGGTGTTAACGTCGTTTTATTTCACTCTCGGAAGTTGCTCTCCATAGGTTTGTTGCAACTTCGTGAATCTTGTCATTGGAGTATCAACAGCAGATACAGATAAATACAGGCACGTTCCTTTAATGTGAAATGTAGGAAAACACGGGTAAATAGGAAACTGATGCAGAATTACTTCATGCAAAGGATAGTAAACGTGCGGGATAAATTACTAGCAAGGAAAGGATAAATGAGTTCTGGGGAAGCCTAAGCTAGTTTTTTGAGAAAGAGCATGTGAGAGATGGGGTGAAGAAAGCGAGGAGGTGTAAAGTCAGGTTTCTGTCAGCGAAGGCTAGCACAGTGGCCTGGGTGCTCATGTGGTAACATTTGTTTTGATAGTGCCACATGAGAGGTTACATTTTATTTGCGTGTGTGTTTGTTAACATTGCCTCTATAGGTCTACGTGTGTTGTTTTTTTTTTTTTTCTTAAGGGGTGAATAGAAATGTTAAAACATAGGGCTGTGCCAAATTTTGTTTTTTATATCAGTGCTTTTCAAGGGAGAGATGTGACAGTGAAGTATCTTGCATTGATTAAATGAATTGGGGGGAAATATTTTCTTCTCTTGGGTGGGTTTACAACTGAAAGTAGAAGGAGAAACTCTCCTGCTCAATGGACAAGGAGTTTTTGATAGGTATTTGCCCTGGTTAAACCATTAAACAGCTGTAACAGTTTTGCCAAAAAAAAACCAACAAAAAAACCAACAAAAAAACAAAACAAAAAACATGTAGGCAATCTCTCTTAGTTTTCTGTTTGTTTGTTTGGCTTTGGTTTGTTTTGTTTTTCCTCAAGAGGTTGCATGGACACCCTCTTGGGCTTCAGTCCATGAGATGTTGTCCATGTTTTTTGAATTCTGAGTGTTGAGAACTGTGCTACAGGTAGCTTTTCAGCCAACCTTTGTTTCATTAAAATGTACCCTGTTTTTTTTTTTTTTTTTTTTTTTTTTTTTTTTTTTTTTTTTTTGTGAACTGATGGATCTCTTCACAGAGGAAAACGCATCAGGGTTAGAAAAATTTTCATAGACTCTGGTGTGGTTTCTAGGATCCCATCTGCAACTCTTATTTCATTTGGGGTAGGACTGAGTCCATAGAGGAAACAGCAGAAATCCAACCTTTTAGAGTTTATAAATGCAAAGGTTATGGTCTGCCCAAAATTGAAATATATAATAAAATGACTTTATTTACCTTTTAAAGAGATCTATTCTTCATTGATTAATTGAGATTTTGCTATAGGAGTGTATTTTTTTCCTAGGGCTAATAAAGTAACTAGTAGAAGATAACCTAATATCTTTATTAGTACAATAATACCAGCTAAGAAAACTATCCTGGCCTAAATACTCCCTTTTTCTGAATTTAACACAAAATTTCTTATAAAATTGCTCAAATATTTTAAAATATCCTTGATTGCTTTAAAAGAACAAAAGTTTAAACATCTTTTGTTTCTTGAATACAAAAAGCCAAATCTATGTGTATATGATTGATGATCATGCTATTAGGTAAATGAACAGTAGGAAATCCACAACCACTTCTGGATTAGAATTTCAGCCTGTCAAACGTTTTGGTAGAGTCTTTGGCATGCTAGGTGCTTTCCAAATATAGAAGTATTGTTTCTGGACAGAATGAGCTAGAATTTTCTTATTGCAGTTGAAAAACACCAGTTCATTAGTTTGCAGCAACATGCTACATCTTCGAAGAATTTCTGAAGTCCACAATTGAATTTCTGCTCAAAATGAAAGAGCCGCATGTCTGCACTTCATTATGGACTGGTGATTATGAAATGCACCTGGGTTGCTGGAGAGCTGGAGTCAGATTGCTCCTCCCATATCTGATTTGAATCAGCTCCTTCAAATCAAGTTTCTCACATCCCAGGTGAGTGCTCTAATAACGAAGCTTTGGCTTTCCCGTGGTGGGTCTTTTTAAGTTCCATCTTCAAGTTATTCCAATTTTGGTGGGTCAGGAGAAGAGTGATTCTTAGCTTGAGTGCTCGAGAACAACGTGAGGCTGGGTCCTGCTTTGTTCAGTTGCAGATTCTTGTTCCCTGCATTGTTGAATATGACATGGTGAGAACATTCATATTCTTAATGTCTCTTTCTCTTGAAAAGTTGCAAAAAGTTGTTGGGAATAGGAAGCAACTCTGAACTCATTCCTTGTTCAGCTCTGTGCTTTTCTCAGAATGTTTAAGATTCTATAATGATAGAAGTTAGTTGGTAAGGGAATACTCTTGCAAGAGTTTTTTTCTCAAAATGGAGTTTTGTTGCTGTTTTTTCATTCCTTGGATTATATATGTGAACAAAACTGATTCCTATTTCCTCCTGGGTGTAACTCTCTAGCTGTTGGAGGCACAGCAGGTAGAGGGTTGGATCCTGCAATTACAGGTGCCTGGGATCTTTTTATGTTTGTGGATGGCACTTGTCTCCCAGGTAGAGAGAAATATCCTGTAAATGACAACAAATGCTTTAGAGAGATTGGGCTCCTTCTCTTGTAGTGAAATTCACATGAAATGTAAGATACCTATAGGACTGCTGGGTTTTTGTGTTGGAATTCTTTAAGAAGAAGAAGAAGGGTCTTCATCTGTAGAAGAGGGATCTACAAAGGGAGGAAAGCCTTTCCTCAGAGTCAAAAATAGTAATTTTGATAGCTTCTGTCTCTTCTGTCTTTCATTCTTAACTTCTCTGGCAACAAAACTCTGGCAGATCCTATG
This sequence comes from Callipepla californica brunnescens, assembly GCA_023055505.1. Lineage (NCBI taxonomy): Eukaryota > Metazoa > Chordata > Aves > Galliformes > Odontophoridae > Callipepla > Callipepla californica. The sequence continues at coordinate 7,186,840 of JALIRH010000016.1, forward strand.
CTGTATTGGTTGGTTCCCCTTCTGGCTGCTCTGCAACAGTGATGGATTGGAGCCAAGGGAATAAATATAGCTCTGAGTTTCAGTAGTAACCCCCTGCCAGACTTCTACACAGAAACCTGGGAGGTCACTACAGGGAGAGAGAGTGGGTGATGCAGAGTTTGGGCAGGCTTGGATCTGGCTTCTCCAGAGGAGAGTATTCCTTCAGTCCCAGGCAAAGGGGAGAGGTGCTGCAGAAACCCTCCGTTGCCTCCCTTTTTGTGCTGAGCTGATGGAATCTGTAGATGCGTTTGAAAAGCAGCTACCATTGGCTATGCAGTTTCCGTGTGAGTTTATTAAATGCGAACATTTTAATATGTAAAAATAACTTCACCATTTTGTTATTTCCTTTTACGTATTTCACTCCGGTTGGAAAAATGAAATCAATCTAGTCAGCTTTTCATCAGTTTCTCTTTGGCTGTCATGCAGTTGCACAATGCTGCAGTGCTTGGCTAGCAAAAATGTTTACAACGAAAAATTGTTTTCAATGGGATTAGAAAAAGAACCATGGAAACATTTTTATTGGTCTTCAATTCCTGTGCAACTTTACTTTTTACAGGACCTAAACTGCATTGGTGATGTTTCTCTGATTTTAAAATTGTTGCCTTTTTTCATTTGTACGTGTGGTGTATAGACAGGATACTGTGTGTGTGTCATGCAGTACAGAAAATGCTAGCCAGACTATTAGAAGTTGGTTCAAAATCTGTGGAAATCCACAGGAACCTCATAACTGACTTTGGAAGACTTGAGGTCAGGCCCTTAATCAGTCATGTGTACATAAATGCCTGTCGTAGGTGGGTGAAACCTTCTGAGTCATTTAGAACTGATCTGAGTTGCTGTCATCTAGCAATGCTGCGACATCTCTTTCTAAAGCTTAGATGGATCTGGGGATATGTCTGCGACTCTTATAGACCTTTACTGCCACTTGCACCCTGAGAAATTTTACGTGTGAAGAGGGCATAAAATCATATCCTTGGTAGATTAACCATAGCAAGATACTTTGGAGTGAAGTATCAGCTGAAGGTTTTTTTTTTTTTTCTTTTTGGTAAATGTTAGTTGGTTTAGATATTAACTTATTTTGCTTAACAGTATAAATGGCAAAAAGCCCTTCTAGGGAAATTGCCCACATGTTTGGATATTGAAAGCTGCTTTTCTACTGTACAAACTTAGGCATTATGAGGAAGCGCTGCAGCTTTACAGGGGCCTCCGCTGTTGATAACAGAGCGATCTGACAGCAGCACCCAGAGCTTCTCTTGCTGTTCTCTGCCTGTTCCCAGGCTGCGTGACTTCCAACCTGCATTCAGCACCCTTCAGCGTGAACATAATGGGGGGAAATGGGTACTCGTGGGTTGCCTTTGAGAAGTGAAAGCCTTTGTCTTAGGGAACCGTTCACAACCTCAAGCTTGTAAGCATTTTTCCAGTGCTTTATGAAAATTCACTGCTGAGTTCACTAATTGAAGACCTTAATGAATGTTTTAATGACCAGATCCATAGCTTTCTGTGACTTGTATCCTGTTTTTCAGGTGTGAGCTGGATTATTCAAATTTAGCTTGCTTTTAGTTGAAGCCATCATCACAGAAGTGAAGAGATACTGTTTTATAAATACAATTTCCAAGTCTCTTTCAGATACCACTGTTGATGAGCTATTTTACATTCTTACCTCTTACTTAGCAAATGCATCTTTTGCAGTGAGCTCCCTTTCACCGTTAAGTTAAACAACTTACATTTGATGAAGCAATCTCAGTTGTGACATTGGCAGAGGTATTGTGATCTATGATTTACATTTTTAATAAAACCAAATAGATTTGAAAACTATTTACACATGTATAGTCTGTAATGTAATACAGTTTTCATTCTTCTCTTCTGTAGAACATGTAAAGTAGATTTGATGCCTCTAACAACAACCTGGCTAGTGCATATCCTTCAACTGCATGGCATTTGTTCATGTACCTTTTTCAGAAGATATCGATGTTTTTAATCAGACAGGGACTATTTTTCCGCTCATGCTTTGCTTTGACGAGATTTTTCTGTAGGGAGATTGAGCTTTTGAAGAAGTGTTTCATATATCTGAGTCAAATAAAATATTACCTATTGGTGTGGTAGACCCTTTTATATTACTTCTTTACAAATGCAGATTTACAGACAGTTTTTATTGTTGCTTGCTCTGTTTTGGCGCATCTTATATCTCTTAGTAATTGCACTTTTATTATTGATTTAGATATATATTTATTCTGGAGCAAATACTTGCTTTATTTATTTATTTTGGGCTGAAATTTCTGATTAGTTAATGAAAATACCCTCATATTCCAGTGTGGGTTTTTTTTAATCATTATTTATTTATTTATTTTTAGTTTCAGTAGTCCTTCCACCTTTCTCTCTGTTGTTGGTGGTAGAGCTGCATAAAATAGGAAAAACAAACAGAAGAAGTTAAAGGAGAAGCACTGGCTTTCAGCATGCTTCCAGCTCCATGTAGATGTACCAGAGCTGTAGTTTGACTACAAAACATTTTTCTCAGGGTCTCTCTGTGGGTTGCCACAGTGCTAGGGAAACATGTTGTCAGGAGAAACAGGGCTGGCAGATAACATGAGGAGGAGTATTGCACATGCCTTTTCAAGCTGGTTTTGAAGACAGTTTTTTTTTTCTCCTTTCACTTCTTTTCTCTTATTTGAAATAGGAAATCTGTTAAAAAGTGAAGGAGAACCTCTTAGACTGTTTCCTTCCTCTGGGCTTGACTTTTTCTTTGTACTGTTTGTTCAGAAGGCATTATCTGTGTAAATGTAATTTAGTGTTGGTGAACCACGTGTTCCACCAGGCTTGGGAGCCATTTATATCCTGTTCTGAGTCTTAGGTGCTTCTTGGCTGCCCGCTTACAGAGTGCGCAATTTAGTCCCCTTTTAGTTACTTCCATTTAGGATTTGCCCCCTATTGAGATCATTATTTAGTACTAGGACAGCTTTTTATGTTGAGTAGGGATCATTTATTTCTATAGAAATAAGAGGACTTAACAGCAGTGCACAATCAATATGCAAAACCCTACTAAGATAATCTGTATTTAAATGTGAACAACATTAATTCTAAACAATCTTCAGCCCTTATTTAGTTCAATCGTTGCTGGACATCTAGGTGAAGAAGGCTCTTATAACTTATTAGTTTATTATCAGCAGTATTGCTGACACTTAAACCCTTCGATTAGGTAACCCAGTTATCTATTATTCTATTAGGGCTTGCTGCTCTCGGGTTGAAGTCCATCATGAAACTCCTCTTGCCAAGGTGTGGATGAGCCCGTCCTTCTATAAACAGGTGTTTGTGGAGCTTGACAAGTGCACAAAGTGAATGTAAATAGGAGCTACTGAGCAATAGTATTTTATAGTATGCTTGCGTGTATTACTGATAACTGAATTATATGAAGGTATAAATAGAAAGAACAAAGTGCTTATCTTTGATGAACTGATTTGGTAAGAGCGAGAAACTCCCATCCTTTTGTTATGTTTATTGTTTTTTATTATGGAGGTTATACGTTTAAATTTTATAAGGAAGGCCTTTTCTTTTTGAGAAAAGTTTCTGTAGCTTTTAGGAGTTATTTAGTGCTTGCGTGAGAGGTCGGATGTTGCTTCAGCCGTGAATAAGTTTGTGGTTCTTTATCATCTGTTTCTGACTGAGATCTTAAGTGTGACATTCATGTAGGTGTAAAGAATGCCAGTAACTGCTGTCTAGTGAAACGTACTGTTACAGCATTGTGACTCCACGTGTACTACTGGAGTTCATATTATAAAAAGCATGTGTGTAGTAGCATCTGAATTAGTATGGAATCAGTGGTATTGAAACACGTGCTTAGTAATTTTGCTGAGATTGGATGCAGAGTGATACAGCATGTGCCTAGGTCTGTAGTGAATTTTGTCCTCTGAAGTCAGGAAAAGTCAAAGAAATGGAAAACTCTGAGATTTTTGGTCACAGTCCTTAGTTCAGGAGTTTATGTTGCTGAATGTGGGTGTTACAATGTTTTTAAAACCTTCAAAGAAGAATATTATCACTACTTTTTTTTTTTAAACTCTCTGCTCCCATCAGTAATCTGTATGATTTCAAGAGTTGCATGTGGTCTCATAATTGTTTCTTAAATTTGCTGGTATAGTAGGTTGTTTTTTTTTTTTTTAAATGTGTGGTTCAAAGGAATAGTACTTCGGAGTCATTGTGGTCTTGAATTACATAAAAAAAAAATGTATTCAGTATAAACCAAGTACTGTATTCGTACAAACATTAATTAAGCTCATGTCACAGAACCTTGCTTTTTGTGAAGAGCAGGAAGGCTCTTCCCCTTTGCTTGCTCTTTTCCCTGAGACTTGCCTGGCATCCTTGCACTACTCCTTTCTGTAGCAAAACCACTCCAGACATCCAAAGCGCCTGGGCCGTTCCCATCTTCCACAACTCATTGTGGCTGCAGAGCTGTCGAAGAGGGGCTTCTGAAGCTCTTCCTGAGAGGGTAACGTGGCTGCAGGATGAGGAAGTGTGAAAGGTAGAATAATTCCATGAAGTTTTGTGGCACCACATTGAGGCAATGTGTGGCAGCATGTGCAGCAATTGGCTGGGGCTGGAACGTGGCCCAAAGGCTGCTAACCTTGGGAGGTCTGGCTTGTGAGCCCTGCTGGGGAAAGGAAGGTGGAGAAGAGTCTTGTACTGCATCCATCCTGGGAGAACGTTAGTCTGTGTGCACTCGGAGCAATCCACAGCTGTGAAATAGCTCTTGTGCTCTCGCACATTGTAATGAACTAATATTTGCTGTTTTAATTTTCTTTGCAGACCTTGATATCAAAGTCACCACAGTTTTGTTCTTGTTGGAACTCTTGGTAAAATGAGAGATCTATACCAAATATTGAAAAATAAGTCCTAACAGAACGAAAAATGAAACTTGCTGAATGTCCTAACTAATGACATAAACAAGGTGCCATGTCATTCTGCCCACCCTCTTTCATCCAAAACCAGATTATGTTCTTCATCTCTCTAATGGCGCTATTAGCAAAATCACATTGGAAGCCAGGGCCTTATTTGTGATGCTGCTTTTCCCTTGGGGCGGATATTGAAGCACAGGCACAGTATAAAACTTCAGAAAGAAGGCAAATATCAGCTACTTTTAGCCCAGGATTAGCAGTTAAGACTCCTGAGTGTCATCTGAACATTGATTATTTGTCAGATAATGCAATTACATTTAATGGAGGGCACTGCTCAGGAGTTACACAGTTTAACTAGCACTTTCGTTTTTTATGCACTGTACCATGTTCACAGTCGCAGTGGAGGCATGAGTGATGTTTGACACTTGGTTGCAGTCATACTTTTCCAAAGCAGTTGCATATCACAGCACTGACAAACCTTATAAAATGCCTGTTCTGCACTCCTTGCTGCTGAGTCTTGTTTACACTCTCACTGAGAGGTGGAAGCTGCAGAAGAGTGGTGCTGGAGGATGGTGTCACGCGTTGTGTGCCTGTCAGTGAGCTGACACTTTTGCTATTGACTGTGACATGTCACTTACATGAAACCATGCAGTGCTGCTGCAGCTTGGGGCACAGCATAGGTTATGCAGTAAATTGCAGTCGATTTTCATCTGTGTGTCAGATCAGCCAAGTGAAGCTACAATCTGAACCCCCCCATTTTCAGGCTTTCCATTCACCCATGAGGAGGAAGGAAGTAAAGAAAGATATGCCTGGGATGGTTTAATGTGAGTGTGAAGAATACTACTCCTGTCCTCATGTGAACCCTAATAGTAACAGGGAGGCCTAGACTGTCTCCTCATTGAAGTGTGTGAGGAGTGATTAATAAAATTCATGTCTCTGTTTTCCCTCTTGGCTTTATAGTCTAACAAGAAGTCCTGGCTCCAGTCAGTCATGGAGAATTTTACCACTGAGTTTATTAGAATTGAGATTTCATCTTCAAAAGGAGCTGAAGGTTTGTCAGCTTTGCTTCTAGGAGGACCATGTGCTGATTCATGCTTCTCATGGATGTGGCATCAATCGTTCTGGGCATCTCATGAGAAAAATCTCCCTGCTCAAAAAAGCCAAGGGTGGAGGACTGAACGACTTTTTCCTTCAGCTGCACAGTCTGGATTTTTGTAGGGTCCCTCGTGTTGTGCTGCTGTAGGTAGAACAGTTCCTGACTGTTCCTGTAGGAGCCAGAGAGACCATGCCCTAAATGCTCTGATATCATAGCAATACCCATAATATAGATGCTGTTTCAAACAGAAATGCAAATTTGAATAAGTTTCTGAACTAGCTTGATTTGTGACAAAGCAGAATTTGGTTCAGGCTTATTTTAGATTTTAAGTATCAAAGGGATAGCCTTGGCTTCACTGATACTGAAGCCTAACCTGCATCTACACGTTTCATCCTGATAGAGTCTTCTAAGATAGTGATTCTGTTTCTGTTACCCAGGGTTAAGGTTATCCCAGAACAGCTCCCTTAAAGCTGGAATTCCAGCTTTTTCTCTATGCTTCTATTAAAAAAAACAAAACAACCCACCAAACACACAGCACAGGAGCTCAGTGGATGCTCAGTTAAGGCTGAGCTTCTGGTACTCTCTGAAGAGACATTCAGTTGGAAATATTCAGTATGTTCCAGTTAAAAAAAAAAAAAAGTTTCCATCTGAGCAATGGATAATAATTTACTGGTTTATTTGACTGTTTTTGCTTGTGCAACCAGAAGCAACAGATTTGTGTAGAAACCAAGGAGGAGAGATGAAAGTTCCTTCCCAGCATGCTTCCTAAATTCTAGGTTTTTTCCTTGTCCTGCCTGTAAGACTGGGAGAAACGTTTCCCTCCAAATGGGAGATGAAACAGCACAAATAAATCTACTATATCAATTTAGGCATTTATGTATTTAAGTTGTCACCTGGAAAATTCTGGTAATTACTTGTACAGTTCTGAAATCCTGAGAAGGATGTCCAGCAGTGGCAAAATGTGTGAATGAATGCTGCTGTGGTGCACATAGATAATTCACGTTTTCATAGGACTCGATAGTCAGCATGGGAGTAATCTTAGCCTTGGCTGATGAAAGTGGCTGCACCTGGTTGAGATTCTCTTAGAAGCTGTAGTCTGCTGAAGGTGTTTGTGCTTTCTGCTTAGGAAACCTTTAGGAACCTCAGCCCTTTCTTGTGCCCTTAGGCTTAGTTCTGGTAAAGAGCTGAAAAACTGGAGGTCGTGGTGGTTTTGGCAAAAGCTGGCTGTGTGTAAATGTGGATATCTGCTTCTGAATGCAGGCTTATTTGGTTGTTTGAAAACGCCTTTCAATCTGATAGTTGAATCGCTGCCTCCTACTTTGTAAGCTATAGTTGAAGTTCTGCATATGTTTTGTAGTTAACAATATGGTTTTACATTTTCACTTTTAATCTCTGCTTGCACTCATCTGTTAGCTACCATAATGACAGATAAATTGAATGTTGATTCCATGAAAAAAGTTGTCCTTCTAAAATCGCATATTTCATCAGTGCAACCTGGTGGAGCACCACGCACGTCGTACAAATGAAAATGTGCTTTCCTCAGCTGTCACTGCAGTATGCTGAAAAATGAGCATATGAAGGCAATTTGAGTGTTGAACTTTCTTGAATTCAACACATCGTTTGGTTTCAAAATAGTTAAGTAAATCGCATTAAATAATTGTAAACATTCCAAATAGTCATTCAAAACAAATCGTCTTTTTGCATAATCGTAACTTAGGAACAAAATATTAAAATATAAACCAAGGAAGAGAGTAAAAAAATAAAAAATTGGTAAACAATGACAGCACACATAAAGTTGCTTAAATACTCATGCTTTAGTAGATTTCTGGCAAAATTTTTGTGGTTATTTAAGATACCATATAAAATTTCAGAGCAGGGAAGGTTAAAAATACTTAATATATCTTATATCTATATCCCTTTGAACATTTATTTTCTGAAACTTGAAAGCTGTATGTGGTATGACTTCAGCAGCACGAAAGGCTTTTCATTCCATAAAGTGCCTGGAAATTTGTTATGCGATCAGTTATATAAATAGACTTATTGTTTAGAAAGTGTCTGAAATGAAGTCTGTCCTTTAGCTGTTTCTTTCTCTTATTAAATTTTTAAAGATGCATGTTTCGAAACTAAACAGTCCAATTCCAAAGGGGTCTAATTTTCTTGTTTCTCCCAAGATGTACAGTATGTTCTAACAATTTAGACTCCAGTTAGGCTAGTGGGGAGTCTTTCATTAGAAAGCACACACCAGTAAAACGTGTATTTTTTGTTAAGAAACAGTGAATGATATAATAATTGTAAAAGACATCTACAGTGTAATGACAGTTATGTGTTTTTCAAAGGAAAATGCAAACAATAGGTAGAAGAAAGTAAAATCAATAAAAGGACATTGTATGAATATATCTGGTCCATTAGTTACAGGGAAATCTATTCTGTTCAATCTGAAATCACATTCAGCTTATGATGTAGATAAATAAAAATGTTAGGTCCCAGTTATGTAGTCCTTTCTCCTTTTGAGGTTAACAGCAACTTTGGGTGGAATGGGACATTGGGATTAAAGCCCAAATTAATCATTGTGCGGCTTAGTTTTCATCACCCTTGATTCCAGGTGGCTATTTCTACCAGGTAAAATCACTGAAGGTGATTTCCTTGTATGCTTAGCTACAGCTCCTGCTGTATGGGGGAAAAAACTACAGGTAAAGTATTCCTCAGTTGTGAAATGGGAGTGTGTATGCAACTGCTGAGGTTTGCACCTGAAGAAATGTGCCAGAAGTTTATTTAACTTCACTTCTCCTTCCCTCCTCCTGCTAGAAACATTGCTTACTTTGGACAAAAAAAAAAAAAAAAAAAAAGAATTGAGTTGGAATGTCTGTGGTTCCCTCAAGCCTCAGATTTGCAAGGGACAACTGCTTTCCACAAAAGAATTTCTGATCCCCCTGTGCCAATTGTTGGCTGATTAAGGTCAATGATAGCACTTATTCAGTACTTTTATTGACTTGGATCATGTGATAGAAGTGATTGATTTAAGCACAGGATTGCTAATTTTCTATTGTAGGAGTTTCTTGTATGGAGCCAGATTTTACATTACGAGGAGTTATTTACACTGCATTTAAAAGCAGTTCATTTTTTCCTTTACAGGTAGTGCTGCCTTTGCATACGTTCACAATTAAATATTTCTCTTGTGAGGGTGTTTTTGCCAATGTCAGATGTATTCTTTGTTTCCAGAGATCTTTGGGTAGGCTGAGATTTCAAATAGTAGATAATAACATGCAGCGTGTATTATTGATGTTGTCTTAATTGTCTTATTGACAACTCACTTGCACTTGAAGAGGCATGCTAATATCAGGCGTTTTATGAGATTGCATATATTTTCATGACTGGAAGCCATAGCTACAAAATGATTTAAAAAGCACACAGCTATTACTCATTAAAATGTGGAATTTTATAAACACACTTTTGAGTCTACATTCTGCATCATCACTCTTTGCTTTTGTTAATCCTGCCTCTGCACTCTTAATTTTCCCTCACTCGGCCCTAATTAAACAATGCATCGATATGAAGGGTGGAATTGGCTCCAAAGCAAAATGCTGTGCACCATCACTATTACCTGGGAAGAAGAAAAATAAAAGCTTGTATCAATATGAAATTATGAGCCTGGAAGATATCAAGATGCTCGTATAGAGGGAAATGTGAGCAGTGGAAAGAGGAGGTGTAGAAGAGAATGCACACTGCATGCAACTTACAATGGTAAATGAGTTATGAATATACTAATTGTGATATTCATTTCTTGTTTCTGGTGAAGTAGGTTCATTGAGATGTTGGAATAGCTTAGTTACTGTTGGTCCCTTCTGAAGACCTGTGAATTAACTTGTGACATTGTTAAAATTTAAAATCAATAAAAATAGAACTACAGTATGTATCAGCATGAGCTGACAGATGTAGACAAGTATTAAGGAAAATCTCTTGCTGAGAATGATTGCAGCCTGAAATACTCTATATATGAATGATCCAAACGTATTTTAGGTTTCTTCTTCAGAAAATCTCTGCTTTGGACATATGGGCCTGTTCACATGTCTGCTGAGGTGAAAGGATGTTACTTCTGTCACTCACACAAGGACTCCATCAGGGACTGTTCCCTTCCAGCCCTGTTTGCAGTGTGTCACTGTGCATTGTGTGAAGGCAGGATTTTATATAAACTCTGTACATTGTCTCCACCCCTTCTTTACTGCTGGTGTTACTGCAGGGGATTTGGTTACGGATATTCAAAGGAATGTAAGGTTCTTCAGGTTGACTTTCTTCTCCTCCTAGTGTAATAACCTGTTTGATATCTTAGAGAAACATGAATTTCTACCTAGGAGATGAATAGCCCAGTTCTGTTCACTGATACCTTGCAATTTTCCTTCTGATTTCTTTTGGAGGTAATGAAGTGATTGTAAAGAACCATAAATTCATTCTGCAAAATACTTTTTAAAAATTGGCAATTATTCGTATCTGTCTTCCAGCTCACTTCAGCCTGTTTTGCATTGCTTTTGCAATTAAGCTTTATCGTGCATCTTCTTGAGGCCAGAGAACTTGTAATTCTCTTTCCTCAATGGGCTTCTGTGATCAGGTGTTTTGTTAAGGATCTTAGTGACCTTCTCAAATTTATCTACATTCAAACAGTGTCTATTTCACTGTAATAAATAAAGATCAGACTCCTACTACTTCTGTAAGGGGTCAAAGTGGAATTTTTTAATCATACATATAAAATAAACTTTTTTTTTATAGCAGAATATTCTTTTAGATAAGTGATGAAGATATGGGGGCAAATTCTGTCTTGCATAATGTCCCACGGCTCCCAGAACTCTGATGCCATCTGGCTCTAAAGTATCTTAATTCAGGGCTTTTGGCATTGATCTCAAAGTTCTGGGACCACGACTTTTTAATAATAATAATAATAATAATAATAATAAAAAGAAAATGAAGAAAGTAGAAAGAAGTTCCTAGGGAGCTAGGAGAGTGGCTAGGGTGTCCTGTAAACTCTAGTCCCATTTATGGGCTCGAGGCACCCACAGATGGATTCTCCTGCATGCAGTCGTGTTGAATAGCTCAGCATTGACCTCTGCACACTATTATCCTGCATTGTGAGTATGCACGTTGGCCATATCTAAAGATCTTGTGCTTGATTTCTGAAATAGATCAAGTAGTGTATGCCTGGAGCAAAATGTGTCCATCTGTGAAATGTGAGCTTGAATGACCATAATATCAGGAAAAAATGGATGACACCTGAAAATTAAACTTGTTGATTAAGCACTGGACAGAGCTTAGTTCCTGACTCTCTCACTGACTTTCAGTGTGACCTTGGGAAATGCATTAGAAGGTGATTTTTACAGGTACTGAGCACCTCTTGCTACTAATGACTCCTATGGGTGCACTGGGGGCAATTATCCCCTCAGAAGATGAGACAGTGCTTCAGTGTCTGTCTGCTGAGTGAATAAAAGGCTTTTTACCACCTCTGAGAAACATTATATTATTCTACTGATGAAAAGTATATAAATATGTCTTTATTTTAGTTATTAGAAAAAATGTAGGGGACTCAGTGTGGCTGATTTGGTGCAGGTGGGGGAATGTCTTGCCATATGTTTGTAGGGCGGTGACTTCAGTAGGAAGGGAGGAGGTGCTCTTACACCAGGCCAGATGCCCATCTCACCCTTCTGCTGTCAGGTGCTCATTGCGTGAAGGGCTGGGTGGGAAGAAGGAGGCCAGAGCAGGAAATAGTTTTCAAGGTGTGGCTGTGCCAAGGCTTTCTGTTTTGGCAGAAGGTTCAAAAGAAGCCTAAGGTGTTAACTTTTTTGGATGTTACTGAACTGATGATTTCAGAGAACAATCTACTCCAAGAGCTATTTTCTGCACTCACTGGCCTATTCCAAATTCACTGTTGTTCTAGGTGATTGTTCACCTTACTTCCCTCAGATGTTCAGTGTTATGTTCCTATATTGGCATGTGCTGCATTTTTGCCCTCACACTCTGGTTAGGCCTAAGTATAGATTCTATACCCCGTGTTTCCCCTCCACCTCGGGTCTTGGCTTTGGGCAGAGTGGCTCAGCTGCAGACAACTTCGTGATCAAAGCAGATTATTTTCTTGAAACTTTAGGAGATTGTTCCAGTTTTACCCATGTAGCTCACAGAACCTGTTACAGCAGTTTTTTCTTTATTACTCTCCCTTGGAGTTTTGTGGTTTCTGCACTTGAAATTTTTGCTCTTGAAAATACTTGTTTTAATATCCTTATTGTAAAAAAGCTGTCTGCAAGTAGATGAACCTAGGCCTTTAGAGCAAGCTTAACTGTTTGTATGTGCATGTTAGCAATGGAAGATGACTTTAACGTTTCTGTAGAGATATACTTGATGTTACACACTTGATGCAAGTCTTGACAGCTGACACACTTCACCAGGGTAAAAAGAAGATGGTGTTGAACTTCTTTAATGGCTTTTTCTTATATGAGCTTAAAGACTCTTCATTCCAACAGGTACAAGACTTCATGGTATCTCCAAATACCAGGGTCAGGTTGAGCAGTCTTAGTTGCTTTGCTTTTTATGAAAACTCTGGTGTTCCATTGGCCATTTTTTGACTCATGAGCAGTTGCTTCAGTTAAAGAGGCCATCATCCTGTCTGAATGAGATTGAAAGCTCTCAGAGAGGGAATGAAGTCGTGGAGGCAATCAGACAGAAGCATGATTTTTTCCTCCAGTGGTGGATTTTGGTGGTTCTGTATGTGAGTTGTTTGGTGTAAAAGTCAGTATGGTTCTCTAAAGCCTGTGACCTACTGGCAAAAAAGCTCATGTGAAGTATTCCTTGTTCTAAGAAATGATGGGGGAGGTAAGAGTCACTAATACCTGCCAGAACCAGTGGAGCATGACGATGTAGTTACATCACCTTCTATGTGTGAATTATTACCTTGGTTGATGTGGATAAGAGAACAAGCACCCTCCAGCCCTGAAACCTTTAGTGTCTAAACCCTAGCTTTAACTACAGCATTTAGTATTTTATTTATTATGTTTGTCTCCTGGTAGCCACTGAACAGTGGATTAAACTCGCGTGCAACTAGCACATCTTGGGGTGAGACCCTGTTTGTCCATTTAAAACCATTTTTTGGCTTGTGTTGCAGGAACAGGTTAAAGAAATGAAGGTATAGGCCTCTTTCATGTAAACTGGAATTAAATGCTCATGCTCCTCCAGAGACAAGAGATGTTTTAAGTACTCCCTTTTTTATCTTGTTTATCCACACATACTCTTTCAGGATGTTACTTACTTCCCCAAAACATGACATCTGGGCTTGTAGTTTCTAGATATTAAGACTGTACTGATGGGAGAAACTCTTCTTACCCGAACTGACCTGAACTACAGGATTCCCATAGCATCTACAGAATCATCGGCAGTTCTAAGACACAGGCACCCACAGGGTCAGACCATTATGATGTATGGCTGTGTAAAGGACATTTAGAAAAGTTGATGTACGCAATACTTAGTTTTTTTTCTGGTAGTATCTTTTATTGTTATCTAAAGGAGAAATCTGGCAACTAAATTCACAGTGGGAAACACAAGGATTTTGGTCCAGGAACTGTACTTGCATCACTTGATGATTGAGGGAGCTGACTGACTGGGCTGATTAAAAGATAGCTTATCTTTGTAGCTCCTGCTGCCTTCTGGGTGTTTGGTAGAGCTCCGGGGAGCTTACTTCATCCCCATGTGGGGATCCAGGCTGAAAGCTGAGGGAAGTGGAGAATTTTAGAATTTATGAAGATTTTAGAAGTTGCAGTCACAGTGGTTAGAAAGATGATGAGTTTGTGTGCAGGGAAGGGGAATTAGAATGTGTGATGTTGTGGGGTTGAAGTATTTGGTTGGTGCAAAGGGTTTTAGGTTCAGCCTCATTTTGGAGCCACTGAAGTTACCTACTCTGTTGAACATTCATGCTGTAATTAAAGGTGTCAGACTGTGACCTTTAGTATTCTGAGAAAAAGAAAAATTGTTACCTTAAGGAATTTCCCATACTTTGAACCAGAACAAAATTCATGGCTACGTTCTGGAATTATCTTGGTCCTTAGAGACAGAGAACCTCCTCAAAATTTACTGCTCTGGGAAGCTGCTACTCCAGAAGCTTTAGTGGTTTTTTCTAAGGTTAGACAAATTGGTGACCTTTTGGAGAGCATCGTGTTATCAAACAGACCAATCAACTCTTTAGCAAATGCATAAGATTAATCTTCACTTAAGTGTCTACGTGTGGAATTAAATTGAATGGCTCCCTCATACATAGATTTCACTTTGCGTTTGCTGAAGACGACATTTATTTGGTGTGTCTGATTCCTGGAAAAATCATCTTCAGAGATGTAGGACATGATTTCCTGAGCATAGCTATTGTGTGTTGTAATGAAAAGTTCTTGGTCCTTCCTTGGGAATCAAAATGTGGCTCATTTGAAATCAGCCTCCAAAATTTTGAGCATTTGGGTATGAATGGTGAAAGCATTAAAATTAAGACTGCCCAAATTAGAAAACAATGCTCAGTGTTAAAACACATGCATGTATGCACACACAAAATAGGTTTAATGGAATAAAATTCAGTTCCAATAAAACTGGAAAATAGGCATTATAGAAGGTAGACTAGCATGTCTTCAAAGGTTGGTTAGTGCTTAAGGTGATAGAGTGAATTATTGTGCATGAATGACAGTTATTCCTGAGAATCATCAGATGCAGCTGTGAAAGTCTTCTTCCTTCAAATCCCACTGAAGTTAAGAAAGTTGTTATAAATGTTCGATAGAACAAGATGCGTAATTGCCCCAGGTAGGTCTGAGGTTTGACCTCTACCACAAACAATTGCAAGAAGCCATTTTCCTCAGTGCATTTCCGATTGAATTTCTTTGCAGGATGGCATGAGGAGGGCTAAATCTTTGATTCCTTTGTTTTGAAGCTCCTTTGCTCTGTTGGTAGATCTAGGGAGATTAGAAATGCAGGACACAACATCACTACGTACAAAGTTTGTATCAAATAAAAGGATTCAATATTCTGCCAAGTTGGGGTTTAACCTCGCCTAGATGCTGAGTTGTGCATAATTAATGTATTTTCAATATCTTTCAGCATTTGACTTTCAGAATTTTCTCCCAGAATTAATCTTAAAGATGTTTCAGTATTCTGCCTTCAGGAAGACAACTTACTTTTAGCTCATGCCATATTTTTTGGTTTCAGTTTTTGAATGTCATGTATCACTCTGATTAAATGTCTTTTTCTTGCAGAAGGCTATTCTCATAGGAAAAAAGTCAAGCTATTATCTAACAAATGCGTGGCAGTTAGTGCTAACATGGGCTAGTATGTTTTTAATGGCAGCAATCTCTTCCATTTTGTTGCATGTGAGCAAAACCTCTTGCCTGCTTTACATCATCAAAGATCTTGTCTAGATTTGGTGGTTTTAGGTTGGGTAACATTATGATGGATGAGTTGACAGTTCATTAAAGCAAAGATTTTTCCGTCCACAATAGTCTGTCTTCTGTGTATTTACTATTATTAAATTCTGCACAACAGCATCTGTAAATAAGACGTGCCTTTCCTCTCCACCAGCGTCGACGACTGATGGCGGATGCCTACTAACAGAAATAAAGCTAGATTCCTGCTGAGCTAACTTTTAATTCAACAACACAGTGTGTATAAGTACACTAGTGCCATTGTGGAAGAATGGCTTTTTTCCGTTTAAGCGATATTACCATCCCTGATACTCCTGCCTGTCGGATATGCTAAGATACGGGTGGTTGTTTATCTTAGTAGCAATTCACAAACCGACTGGTAGGAAGTAGTAGGTATGACCTGTGCAGCTTTACATGCAGTAGCTAGCTTCCCAGCTTGTTGAGCCACTGTGATGTTTAGGATGTACATTCTTTGAAGATTACTTCTAAAGAAAGGCATCCAAATCCTTAATTCGAGATTCTGTCTATTCCTGTGGTGTTTACATTCCAGTATGGCAGAAGATCACTGAAAAATGAAAAGATGAAAATGCACTTAAAAAAAGGGTTTCTCAAAACAGGTCCCTTTCAAAGAATCACAGTCCCCCACCTCCTCCCCTCTTGTAAAGACTGGGATTAATGTTTTGCGGAGGAAAAAATATACATTAGTAGGCAACTTAGCAGTTTGCCACAGTGCTATCAGTTCGAGCCGTCCACGCTGAAGTACTGGGCAGCATGTCAGAGCCTCTGCTACTGCTGGAGCTGCTCTTGTTTTGTATTAATGCAGCTGGGAAGTCGGTTGCTTCTCTGTGTTATCTTGGTGCTATTGTTTTTACTTGCTACTTAAAAATTACACCCTAATCATCTTCCAGAGTGCTCGCTGCTTTTTTTTTTTTTTTTTTTGTTCCTAATAGTTTCCACTGTATAATAAAAAGATCAAATATTTAAAATTGTTTGCATGTTACTTTATTAAATGCATTTGTAGGAGAATGGGAATAGTTACTGTGCGGCTTTCTTGTAGCACTGAATCTTCCAATTGTTTAGTTTTGAATTCACTCTATTTAAAATATGCAGCAATTTTTTTTTTGTTTGTGTGTGTGAATATGGCGTTCATTAAAGGGACTAATAACAAAGGCTAAAGCTTGGCACAGGGTGGATGTTATGCAAGCTTTCCCACACGCAGTTCTGCCAGCACCCCTCAATTCTGACCTGCAATAATACCCTTGCTATTCTAGTCCTGGGCCCTGCTGAACAGCGGCTGCAAACTGTGTCAAATCATGTGTGTGTGATCTCTGTGATATAGACAAATGAGATCTTTAAACTCGTTTTTGCTTCTGACCTTACAGTAAGTCATAGGTATTTTTATAAACAATTTGAGCAAGTAATTTCTTAATAAACCAGAGGCAATGGCTGTAACAGCAGTAGTGAAAAGAAACTGATGAACTATTTCAAGATAGACCCAGACCCTCCGTTTGTGTGGGAAGGTAATGATTTAGAAAATCCGTATGCTGATTCAATTATTGTTAGCTTTAAGAAATTTCAAACACACCTTTGGTATAATTGGGATTCTTTGCCTCTGTGTATCTCTAGCAAGTGTTGGAGGGATGCAGGAGGATGCATTTTTTGCAGATTATAATTTATCGTCGTAAAGATGGCATCGTGCACTCAGCCATCGTTGTGGCATTGCTGCAGGAGTGAAAGGACCAGTTCCTCGAAAGGACTTGTGTCCCTGGAATTATAAGGGTTTTTTTTGGGGGTGTTAATAATTAGAGGTAACCGTGGTAGCTATTAGTGAGTGATCAGCAACATGTGGTATGTAAAGTCTCGTGGAGAGCATCACTTTAAATGCAGACAATGCAAATAAGCATTCCAGCAGGCAAACAGATTCACGTACATGTATGCAAATACTAACTCCCTGCAAAACATGCATTTTAAGATTAAAAATAGCCCTTCTGCTGCGCGGGCACCTATCTAACACTGCTTCTGTCCTTTAAAAAACAGTTTTATGATGGAGCAGTTGAACCAAAATTGAAAAAAGGGGGCATGTAGCCTTTCAGGCTACGATGATTAGTATTAAGATGAGTTGCACTTTAGCTAGGCTGAAACTTGTTCGTAACAGAATGTTAAATACTTACTGAAAAGAAAGATTATGTCTATCTAGTTACACCATTCCTTGATATATGCACCATGTCAGAGTGCCATTGTCTCCTGGGTAAAGACTGAGAGTTCAAATACCCACTATCTCTCCCCTGGTGCTCCAAATGCTCTGCTTTGAAGTTTTTATAATCCATCTGTCATCTTCTAGCAGGGAGGGCACATGTTCTGTACCACTCAATTATAGAATTCTCTTTTGCCAGCTACAATGAGACAGGAAAGAATGTTATGGGTGGTTGAGAGAAACTGTCAGATATACTAAATTCCTGGGATTCGTATGGATGATGTTATTCCAGTGTAGGAACACAGCATGTGTTATTGTTAAAATGTATTAAGGATACATCTTGTATTGCACAGTTTAAGCATTTTGATATTTGCATAGTTTTGTTAATATTTGATTTTCATTTAAGAAATGGAAGCAGCCAAACAGTCTGAGATTTGATCATTTCATTTGTCTCAGGTGACAAGAACTGACCAGACACACACGCATTTTGGAATATCAGAAATTATCTTGGTTTCTGTTACAACAGTAAA
>JALIRH010000016.1:7210000-7220000 GCA_023055505.1 Callipepla californica brunnescens
CCAGGATGGAGGAGTTGAAGAGTCTTAGCTGCTTCTTAGAAGGCAAAGATTGCTTACCAAATTGTGGAACAGGGAAAAATTGGCAGGTTTGGGAATTATCTTTTGTTTTTGAGGCAAAGAATAAGGAGTCACACTGAAGGTGGCAAGGAAATGGTATTGCCAATTAGCAGTGATAGGGGAAGTAGGGAGTGGTGGACAAATGAAAGGAAAGACAGGTAGTTCTGTTCTATCCGTTCTAGTTTAAACTGGCAGCAATGTAATTGGTAGAGGTGGTCTCAGGTGCAGGCAGATGCACAAGGTCTGTGTAGAGGACAGGTTTAGGGAGCAGGCGTGGGTGTCATCAACATAAACTTAGAGGGGAGAAGGCTTGTGAATAAAAGCGATCACCTAGACGAAGAGAGGAGTGAAAACCAGGAGGGTAAAATGTAGCTGGGAAACTCCACAGAGAATTGGGGATGGATAAGGCAGTTGTAGCAAAAGGGATGCTTCTAGAAATAACTTAGGGACGGGAACTGTAAAGAGGATAGATTCTTGGAGCAGTTAAGTGATACTGGTTGCTTTCCTGCTGAATCACTGACATAGTTAAGTTTGTAAAAATCAGTTTGTTATATCTGATGGGACAGCCGCACAAAGCGGTCATCTAGTCAGGAGCAATTGTCATGTTATTGTTCACATGCTTTGAAAAACGTATTGTGCAGTTGCTGCAGCCAATTTTCAAATGACAACTTAGCCATTATCCTCACTTTTTATGGCTCAAAATAGGAGTCCAAGTTATGTATTAGTGTTTTACAGAAACAGCAACCTACCACTTATCGCTTACATACTGTTGCAGTCCCGTGTGTGCTGATAGCTATATCAAATGTTTCTAATATCAAAAGTTGTGTTATCCTTAACTTCTTTAGGTCTTTCCTCTGATCACTTTCCTTTTTTTTCCCCTCCTACTCAGATGAGGAAGTTGTTTTTTTTTTTTTTTGGGGGGGGGGGGATGGAGTGGGATTTGCAGGGGAGGTTAAGTGCCTGGTCTACCTGCTTGATTGTACCTTGATAGCGGAGGGATGGGGAAGCCCTTGGAAGCACTGGCTCAGTGCTCTTTAAGCATATACTTTGGCTGCCTGTGCTCTGCTCACCCTTTCCCACAGGCAGGGAAGTGCTGCCTGTCTCCGTGCTCTGGGACATGCTGCTGCTGCTGCTGTTGTTGGAAGTCAGAACAGGGTGACACTCTCCTGGGGATTTCTGAGGCCATGTGTGTGAAGAAGGAGATCTAGGGTTGTTGTAATGATCTCCACTTTCTTTGGCCGTTGCTTGAACTGAGTATACCTAACAGTTCTGCTTAAGAAGCAAGTCCTGTCCTCGTTTCCTCATTTTTATTGTCTTTAGAGGCATATTGATGTTCACCTGCCCAGATAGCTTTACAGCTACTAATGAAAAATACCTACATTAACAACATAGACACAAGTGCACCTTGGGATGAATGTATTATTTATAAAGACTTACCATCACAACCCTCACAGTTACATTTTATGCTGCTTGTGGGTGTACTCCTGTGTCTTGTTGGCAATGCAATTAGTTGCACTGTGGGAGATTCCCAGGTTCAAAGCCAGGCATGTAAAATCTATTTCACCCCTTTTTAATATGTGGGTCTTTTTGTAAACGGAAAGAAAAAAAGAACACAACAAAATCAAGACACCCCTTCACAAACAAAGCAGAATAACACTATTTGAGGAAACCTTGCGAAGTCTGATCCAGCCTCTATTGCTGCTGCTTGTGTGATGCAGCTCCACACTGCTGTACTAGACCAGTACTGCTCTGCAGGTGGAAGTGTGAGGGCCATTGAACACTTTGAGTTTTTCCAGTGGATCACAATTAGAGAAACATCTGTGCTAAATAACTTTGTGAAGATGCACTGTGAAAATTCAGTGTTCAGTAGCCCTCAGCATTTCTAATTTCTTACGTGTGGTGGTGTAGTTTAGAAGTTGCATGTTGGGTTGCAGTGTGAAGCATATTGGAAACATTTGCGATGGGCCTTTTTAGAATGCTTACGCTGTAGTGGAAGTACTCCTCAGTGCTTTTGTTTCTTTATTTAGACTTACTCCATTTGAGAATGGACAAAATGCACCTGAAGGATGCTGTTGATGTCATGTTGCATGGGAATGCAGAGGTCTGGTATGTTGCCTGGGAAGAACCTAAGAACTGAATATTGAGGAAAGTAGTAAATTAAGGACAGGAGGGAAACTTTGGAGTTTTATAACTACTGAATGCTACAGTGAGATCATAGAATTTGAAAAAGTTGCATGCATATGGTTCCGCAGGAAATCTGCTCCCTACCCTCCGTTCTCTTTCATCTAGGTGCTCTTTAAATTCCAACAGCAGGGATGAACTAAAATCTTCAGGAATACAGGAGCAGTTTTGTGAATACTTTGGATGGTTCCAGGCTTAACTTCCATAAAACAGCTAAAGGATGTAAGTGCAGGTAGTGTTTTGCTGCTGCTCTTTATGGGGCTGATTTAATCTTTAACGTGATCCATGAAAATGCTTTAAACAGATCTTGATTTCAGTTTCAACGGTGTCTGCAGCACAGGAATGATTTGTTGGAATCTTGTTCTATAAGACATCCTCTGAGGGACTTTTAATACTTTTCTCCTTCATCAGGATATCAGTGGAATTGTCTGGACTGCAGTTAACTATATATTTCAAATTTAAGCCTAGTCTGTTGGGATAGGTGGCAAAGGGACAAGTCATGTGCTCCAAGTAGTGTGATATTTATCCTGCGTTCCTCATAGGCTGAGTTTATCCCACACCATGGCAGGCAGCCCAGCTCAGCAAAAGCCATTTCCACTTCATTTCTCAATGTCTGATTTTGCTTCCATTGAAGTTAATGGCAACGCTCCCACTGTCTTCAAGAGCAGAGGGATCAGATATTCAGGGAGGCTGGCTGCACTTTTAGTGCTTTCATCTACTTCGAAGTCAAATTTTATACTTCTTTTAATCTCACGGAAAACTTAAGATTTACTTAATTTCTTTCAGCTCTTCTCTGTAGCCTGATGTTACATGTTTCTGTGTTTTCACCAGTTGGTGGAAACTTGTCATTAGGATTTTGTTTCAGTACAGATAATAATTTTTACGTTAATATGAGAATAGAAGTCTTTATTTTATGATCAGATTTTGTTGCTGTTCTTTAAATCATTGCAGTCTTTCCATGGAGATAGACTCTTGTTAACAAAGGTCTTAATATGACTAGCCATACATAATTATTTGTGTTAATGAAATACTTGGCTGCATTTATGGCCCATTCGGAAACAAGTATGAGTCTGATAGAGACAAATATGTTTTTCAGTGTGGATTTACATACATTTATGGATTAGAATCAGGCATTCCTCCTTTTATAGTCAGTGTAGGTTTAACTAGGTTAAAAGGTTTTCCTGAATATTCATCCAGACGTTTCTTTTGAAATAAGCTTCTGGTTTAAGTTTTGCACAAATTAAAAAGTACATAAAAACTGGAGGAGGAGAAGAGAAATAGTTGAAAAGAAAAGAAGAACTAAGTATATTTAAGTTTTATGGCTTACAAACCCCCAAATTTCAGAGCTTTGCAAAATTAAAAGGTTAGCTATGAATAACCACAATCAAATCTTTTCTTTTGTCCATATTTAATTCAAATGAGATTGCTCCATATTGACTTCTAATGCTAAAAGGCCACCCATCATGGAATCCCTGCAGCCAATGAAGCAAGCAAGTGAATGCTTTCTTAAATGATGCTAATCAGTCCAGAGAGGCCTGCCCTCTATCCCCATCAGTATTCTGTAATTCAGATGTGCTGATAACCTGAAATTGAATGTGTCAGTATGCAGACATGTGAAGAAAAAAGGAAACTAAAAGGCAAAAGAGGCAGCTATAGAGACAATGCCCGTTTGATTTTTTTTTTTTCTTCCAAGTGAAGAATAAAAGGAATAGTTGGTAGTTGTTCTCAAATGCTTACTGAGAGCTGTAAAAGAAAATACATAAAATTTATAAGTAGGATAGACATTCCGTTTCCAATCTGAGAGGAAATAATAAAAACAAAAACCCAAAGCAACAAACCTCAATCCTCAGAATAAAATTCATACACTTTAAAGAGGGCTCTTTTACCCTTCCGGTAGCTAGCAGGAGGAGTCAGTTGCTATCTCTTATAAATCTTGTTTTTTTTTCCAACTTTAGATTTCTGCTGTTCCATATCACATCTGGCTTAAATTTTGAACAAACACTTTCATGTCAGATGCAGATTTTCTTCCAGAGAGTGACATACGTTTGCTGTTGGTATTAGACACAGTTGTATCAAAAATAGATTGATTTCTTTTTTTATGTATAACTTCCTTTAGTATAAGAATGATTTAACTCTGATTCTGGCGTGTTTTGTGTGTGGAAGTGTCAGGCATAGCTCCGGCGGCAGAAGAGGATCCTTGATCCTTACAACATTCTTCTGCTTCTCATGGCATAGATTGAAGAAGGTATCTGAATTTGAATTTGGACTGCTAGGCTCATGTTTTATATGTTAAAAAATGTTCCAATGTATATTTCACAACTGTGCTTGTGCTATGTAGGCTTAATTGCTCTTTAAGATATTAGCAATGGAAGATATTTTCTCCTCTAGCAGTTTCTGACATATTTATCAGAGAAATGATAATAATTGTGGTAGTAGGACAGAAATTGGGATGCTGAGAGATTTGTTTGTTAACTGAGTGGTACTGATTCGGTTTCCTTACAGAATCAATAAGGTTGGAAAAAACCTATAAGGTCATCTAGTCCAACTGTCCACCTACCAACAGTATTGCCCACTAAACCATAAATATTCCATCTACCTTTTTCTTGAATCCCTCCAGGGACAGTGACTCCATTACCTCCCTGGGCAGCCTGATCCAATGCCCAAGCACTCTTTCAGAGAAGTTCTTTCTAATACCCAATCAGTCATCTGGGACGTATAAAAATGTGTTGTGATCTGTGGTGCTATTGAAAACCATCTAGCTTTTTTCATCAGCAGGTTGCAAAGTGCTTGATTGTCAGTATCACCACTTAATAATGGGAAGTGGGGGCATCTGGAACTGGGGCAGCTTGTCCAGGTTTAGCAGTCTCTTGACCTTATCACTGTCTTCCGGGACATGCTGTCAGCCCTTGGTGCTCTGCCCAAGAGCCTTTCCATCTTTGTTCTTACCAACCACCAGAAGTGTATGGATGGAGTGCCTCTCTGCCCACAGGGCTGTCCTGGTGCCACAGGCTCACCTGGCCTCGAGTGGGTACATGGTATGGATGCGTATGAGGGTATGAGTTTAAAGTTGAGGGAGCTCAGAAAGTAACAGAAGTTCCCATCTTGGGAACATCATTCTGCCTGCTATTGTAAGGTACCTGCACAATTATTTAAAGTTACTATGGAATGCCGATCTTATCTGTTGTAAAGATTTGTTCTTCTCCAGTTCTCCGGTGTGCTTCTCAGGCTAGTCTGAAAGGGTTTTTGTGGGCTTTGGTAACCAGCTTTAAGGTTTAGCCTACAAAGGATTCTGGTGTGCACTTTGTGTTCGTTAGTGCTCCTTGTGCAGCCTCTGTTCTTGCCACATTTGAACAGAAGAAGAGTGAGGCTTCCAAATGTCACCGGCTCTGCTCCCTGCTTGGCTGGCTGATTTCAGTTGAGTAGAGTTGTAAGCGTGGCAGCAAGTTTCTTCTAGTTGGTGGAGAGGTTCCCGTTAACTTGCATGGCCATGGCCTGGTGATCCCACCATTAGCCTGATTTTCAGTGTGCTGAGAACTGCAGCTTCTGTTAATCAGTGGGATCTAAGTGTAATTAGCATTTATGAAGGGACCACTCAGTCGTGCTGCTGCCACAGCTTTCCAAGTCTGTTGATGGAATGGAAAGAGACCAAGAACCTCACCCTGTTCTCCATCCCTGTCTGCCACCAGGAGATTAGAAGGCTAGCCTGAGCAGGATGGAAATGGCATCCTGAATTTTAATTATTTATCTGTGCACTTTTTTTATATCTTCTCATCGCTTGGATATTTCGTCTTACCTTAAAAATATTTATTTGAAATTGTCAGTGATCAAAGGCTGAGAAACAACAGAGCTGGATATGATTTTTTTTTTTTCTTCTGGAGGAAATTGGAGTGTCAGGATAATTCTTGTGTATTCAAACTTTGCAAGATGAAACCAATCCAAACATTACATCTTTAAGCTTCATTGTGGAAGGTTAAAATGAGCATATATATGATCAGTTTTAGCTGCTGTGAGAATTCAAAGATATCGGTATATCTTGTTTTAATTCAAATTAACTGATTTTTACTCGATCATTTTATACACACACATGCACACACGCACACGCACTCCCTCACAAGCACACGTCTGTGTACTGAATTGATAAAGAAAGAACTCTGGTTAAATAATCCACTTTTGTCTGACAACGGAATCAGTTATAGAGGTGCAAATATGCAGAAAGCTATTTGGAAATGCATCCTCGTAGTTGTCAGGTTTTATTATGCAGGAAGGTGTCATGTTTGTTACGAAGCTGAGTGCAGATGGCAGAGTGGAAGAAATGGATCACTAATTTTAACAATGATTAATGAACAGAGATAGAAAATGAATTACATTGGACTATCGGAGGCAAGAAATATTTTTGAGAAAATTTTGACTCATCTGCTGTGCTGTTCTCTGTAAATTATTTTCTGAAATTCTATATGTTGTCAACAGTTGACTGCATTTTCCATTACTGTCTATTTCTGTTCTTAAGTACTTTTGTGTTATTAGGGATACATAATTTCAAAATACCAATACATTCCTGATTACTTAGAGAAAATATATGTAACAATATGAATGTTCCAAAGGCTCTGGCCACAAATGTCCTGTTTTATAATACTTTCTCATTCGTCACTATTTTATCACTACATTAGAAATATTTAGTTCAATTCTTTTTTTTTTTTTTTTTTTTTTAATGAAAGGAGGTAGCTGCAGCAGAGGAATAATTCTGTGTTTGGAAAATAAGGAGAAACATAAGCACGAAGTTAACAACAAAACACAGCCAAGTGGGTTAGCGTGGTTTTAAGCTTACAGTGCTGATTCCACCATTTGTGATTTCACAGTCTAACCAGGAGAAACATACACACAGCTGCTTTTTAAATTGCTGCCACACACGTGCTTCCCTGTAGCTCAGTGGGCGCACGTCCTCCTCACGCTCTATGGCCGCTCTGTACATCCCTGGCAGTGGGGGGAATGGGAATCAGCCCCCAGCTGAAATGCACTGTTGTTGGTCCTTGTCTTACAACCCATGCATCTAACCAGGGCGCCTTGCAGCTCTGCTGTGCGAGCTGGGGGACTCGCCCGTCCTCTCGGGGGGATTAGTTCTGCTTGGATGAGCTGTGCTCGCACCCCCTTCACTCCAATATTAAAATACATATTAAAATAGAAGAGAGATGCGGTGACTGAAACAGCATTAAATATTTCCGTTGGTTGTTCAGAAGCTCAGAAGTTGAGGTGCTGCATCTCTGCTGGTCTCCCAGGGCTTGGCAGGCTCCAGGGCTGGGAGGTCACCGATGGTCTGGTCGTGGCAATTGGAATGTGGGGGTTATACTCTTCCTGTGTCTCTGGGTGTCTATTTTGTTCTGGTGATTGTCATGCTGGTAAGCTTTGGTAATTCATTGGTGATGATGCTTCATTGCATTGCGACTACCTCACACTACATGTGAAGCACAGCTGAGACCTCTTCAACAGGTTTTGTTCCAGGCAGGGAAGTGTCCCTGTTCGTGTTTGCTCTGAATTTGGCCTGTCACATCCCATTATCCATGTGTGGTAGGTGACTATGCTTCATACCACTGTGGAGATCTCCTCCTGTTTGTGCTTTATGCTAACGTAGTTGTCTGTACTTTCTGGTAGTAAAAGGATGTGATCCTTTTACCTTTGTGAAGAGCTCATTCAAGAAACCTCATTGACCTCAAGGAGACTATGTGCCAAAAGAGAGCTTTGCAGGATTTGGTCTTAGGCAAGCAGCTTTGCTGCTGGGGAGTATCCACTTCTCTGGACGTGGAGTAATTCTAAAGATTGCTGGTTGCTTTGTGAAAGAGTAAATCTTGGGATCAGTAAAATTATTAAATAACTGCAGAAAATAACATAACTTCTGTGGAGAGCTTACAGTTTCAGGTTATGGTAGGAGATAGATCTCCCTAAGGAGATGTCTTCGGCTTGTGAGCAAATGACAGTTTCGTGTCCATTGCATCTTAAGACCAGCACTGGGCTCAGTCCTGTTGCTGCAAAGCGTATGGCAGTTGTGATTTTTAACTCCAAAAGCTGCAGGGGAAATAATGCTTGAGAACTTCAGTCTCAGGTTTCCAGAAGCGTTAGTCATAAATGCAGGTATGTAAGATGCTTGTGAATGATTAACTCTACCTAAGTTGTGCTTACGTTTGCAGAAATGCTTGAAAAATGCTCTTCAAAATATATCAGGAAAGATTCTTCTGTAGCATTTTGGGTCTTGGAATACATAAACTAACTTAGAGTCATTTTAACTTTATCATCAGTTTGTGTCTGTGACCAAGATTTAAGATTTCTTCCAAATTCTGTTTCAAGATGTGCTGTAATCTTGCTAGAAACTGTTAAGAGAAAATATTAAGTGACTCCATGAGTGACTCTAACTCTAGTATTTTGCATGTAATTATGGTCCTGATGGGAACATACTTTAGAAAAACAACTACTGGAACAATACGAGTCCTGCTCAGGTTACCTAGCATATGCTAAACACTGAGAAAACATACACTGTGCTTTAGTGAACAAGGCAGGGAAATGCTCCTGGGAGCCAATTTAGAATGTGACTTAAGGCAAGCATGGCTTTTTGTGTCTGTTTCTTTTGGCAAACTACAAGTAGTAGAGCAGTGGTGGTAGCTGGAATTCCCTTTTAAGCCCCAGAGGTGGCTGTGTGTGTATGGAGACCAGTCTGGTCCTGGACCTGGGTGGGGATGGGTAGGTGCAAGCTGTGGACCTTGCCTTTGTTTTGGGAAATCAGCATTGCTCCTATATGGTTCTCTTCCACTTGTCCTCACACGAGCATGGGGGAGCTGGAACCTTGAACCTTAAGGTACGTCAGGGAGAAAGAGGCTGTGGCAAACCTCTGCTGCTACTCCAGTATTGCTGTTTTCCACATCAGTAATGAAAAGTTGAAATGCTTTTTTTTCTTTTTTCTTTTTTTTTTTGTATAGGATCAATATATATGCAGTGAAGTGGCTGTGTGATCAATGCGCTGATTTAGGTTTTCAGAATTTCTTGTTTGATAGTATAGTTGTATATAAAGACATGGTTTTGTACCTATTGAGACATTATTTAACAGAACGTTGGAAACATTGCAGACGTGAGGGTATGGGTGTGAATAAAAATCCCCTGTGGTCTTTCTTAGACCTCAAGTAGCTCATCTTAATTTTTTATGGCATCCTATTAGTTGAAGCTAATGCAAGTAACCTTAGCTAAATTTTGCTTCCCTGTTCTATTAAAAGAAGGAAGAACAATGAAGAAGCTCCTGTTTCTAAAAACATTTGTTCTGTTTGTGTGACACATGAACACACAGCATTACAAAATGTGGTCGGGACTTGCTCCTTGGTCTTCACCACGATCTCACAGTATTTGGGCAGAGTTGCTGGGTCTGCATTGACGTTTCCATCTCAGTGCTTTTTCCTCAACTTCCTCTGAATATACCATACTGTAAGTTTTAGAACATTTAATGCATTTACTTAATATGTATTTGCAAACAAAGGTTACATATACTTTGGTGTATATATATAATATTAATACTAATGTGAGCTATACCATGATCTAGAGGATATCCAGGAGGCCTGTCATACTTCTATTACTTCAGGTAAATAACTGATTGACCTTTGTGGTGTGCTGATACTTCACTAATCAGAACCTGAAATCTGTATAACAACACTTCATTTACTTGATAGACAAAAGAACAATTGCACTTGAAGTAATGTGATTTCTAAATAGACACTGCCTGTCAAAAATA
>JALIRH010000016.1:7225000-7280000 GCA_023055505.1 Callipepla californica brunnescens
GGCAGCACCTTGAGAGCCCTTCAGAAAGCAGCTGATAGGAAACAGTTAAAAGTTATTTAAATACAGCACCGTGTTCCATCAAAAAGGGTGCCTTGTTCTCAGAGGGCCCCAGCTGTGTCCCTTTGTGATTAGCAGAGTGTGGTCCATGAGTGTAACTGAGATGGGATGGCAGTGGTCAGAGCCTCACAATGAGGCCTTCTCAGTCCCACTGTTTAGGGAAGTGCCCCATCGTTCTCAGTAAGCCTGCTCCCAGGCATCTGTTTTTCCTTGATGTGCGTTAGATTTCCATCCTGAACCTGCAGAAATCCTACAGGTCCTGTCCCACTCAGTGATGGAGTGAGAGATTGCTTTCTCCCTTTCCCATCTATGCTTCATTTAAAGTAATGAACTATGTAAGTTTCTTTAAAAATGAACAAAAGTGCTTTTATCCTGATTGTGCCTTGCTAGTGCTTTTATTTTGTCTCCCTTTTTCTGCAGGCTGTGGGTCCATTTTTGGGGCAGAGATGGGGCAGTGATAAGGATGGTAGGAATGTTAGCATGGGAAGTGTCAGTGTGATAAATTGGTCTGTGGGGGCTCACGAGGCCATGTTTAATGCCACCAAGTGTATTAGACACTAGTAAACTGGCCCAATTTGACCTAAGTGGAACTATCTTAATTTGTTTTCATGCAGCTTGCAGCCTGTACCTTTAAAATATCTCCTTTACATAGTCAGTGTCAAATGTGTTAGAATAATATTAGCACAGGTAAGTAAAATATCTTTTTATAAGGCTTTAAATCATTTCTGCTACAGTTTAATGTGTAAAGCTACAGATTTTCCCAATTTGTTCGTAAGGTTATGTATTACAGACCTTAAATCATTTAAGGTTTTAAACCTGAGGGGTTCACTCACAGTCATGAACTGGAAAGCAGATTGCAAGAGACATTGACATGCTGATCAATGACATGAAGCCTCCAAACAAATCAGTACAGGACTTTAAGAGATGAAGCCTTACTGTGTTCTGTCTGTCATCAGAATTTATAAAGCATCTTAGTGAAAGCCCCTTGAGAATCATTCCTAGAATTTTGCAAGTCATGAGCGTGTATGTAAAATCTGAATTTTTTAAAACACAAGTAGCCTTGTAATAGCATAGCAAAAATGTAGTTTACGATGGCGTAGGAGTACTAAGAACCTGTTTAGTGAGATAACATCTTTTCCAAACCCAACAGCTTATTATCTTCTTTGTTTCTATTTCTTGGCTTTCTTACTTTGACTGAGCTGCAAGTAAACACTAAAAAGGTGTATCTTAAGGTTTTAAGACATCAACAACAGCAGAGATTCCAGACAAACAAGCTGTCACTGTTTTTAGACACTGTGCAATTGAAAGATGTTGGATGGGACCTGTGTTTATATATAGCAGCCTAGGAATTTGCTTTTTTCTCTGTCCAAATATTGTAACCAAAATTAACTTATTTGAATTCTAAAAAGATACGGGCCTGTATAAATGCAACCTGAATCCTATCTGGATTGAATTTTGCATTAGGGTAAAGGAAATCTGATGACAGGGTGTTTTCTTAACCATTTCCCAAACGTTTTCATTCTCTCCAGCCAGTGCCTAGGGCTTAGCTTGGCTGCCCTCTGCCTTGCTTCTGGTGTATCTGGAGCACCCCAAGAAGTGGGGTGCCCAGTAGTTGGGGTTTGCACTTTGTACCCACTGAGGTCAGTGCTGTTGGGTGTTGTAATGGGAAGCTGGCCCTTGCCTTTCGGGGACTTATAATTCAACTACAAAACCAGAGAAATTGGCATGTATGGGAAAACCAGGCATGAGGAAAGAGTGAAAAAGAAATGTGTTCCTATGCGTGAGAAACAGTGGTGATGGCAAACCAGATGTCAGTTGAATTTTTGGCAGTTAACTGTGGAGATGTGAGTTATAAAGGAGGGGCTTGAAGCCTTTACTGGGGAAATTCTCCTATGTGAGAGCAGTTACGTGGCAGAATTATCACTTGGAAAACATTTCAAAGAGCGTGATAAAGACTGGTTCAATCTACAAGTGAGGGGGAAGGACCAGGGATCAGGAAACATTGTGGCAGACCATAGAGACAGAAATAAATATAGCATGGGCTTGCTGTGGTGGACAAGCCAAGGAGCAAGGAGAGGTGGTGGCATGGACAAAGTTAGGGTATTTGGGCTAAGTATTTTGCATTTGATGTAGTCGGGGCAAGGATGTTTTATTAGTTTTGCTCTAGTGCAGGTTAGCTTAGCAGGGAACTCTGAATTTGCAGAGCTATTTAATATCGTTGCGGTCATCGACAGGAGCCCTTAGAGTTGTTGTTTGGCCCTCAAGTCAACAAATGGCACTGCCCAGCAGTGTGGTCCTGTCAGTGAAGCCCAAACTGAACCAGACACGATAAATGGCTGAGCTCTTAATCGCTTCCCACAGCTGCTGAGGATGCAGGCTCAGCCATGGGGCCGTCATCTCCCCGGTAGCTGTATGCAGGAGGTGAATCTCAGTGGCCATGCTTCTTGAACTTGGGCCTCAGAGCCAGAGCTAGCTGTATGGAATAGTTTGGTTGATGTAGATGTACAAAGTGTATTCTTTGGAAATGACCTTTAATTTCATTTGTTAGACACACATAGGAACAAACATAGTTAGAATTCTCAGTCATAAATTCTTCAGATTATAGCTTCAGTCCAGTGAACTTTATTTTGCTCTAAGAACGCCCTTTGTTTTTGTTTCTGTTTTGCTTACTAATGTAATGGCCCTGAATTCACTACTGACAAATATCTTGGAAGTATTCTGTCTTGGCTTTTACTGCTGGCTCTTATCTCTTTTAAGTGGGGTTTATTAGATGAGATCATCTACAAAGGACTTATTTCTGTTATAAAATGGAATTAAAAAAAAAAAGTAAAAATACAGTTAGTAGCTGTTCTCTTTTTACTCCGTTCGAAAGATTAGAATATCAATGTCAAAGAGAATAACTGGGTTTCTGGAGTATGCTATGCAACTTTTGTTTTATCCTGTTTTGTCCTCTTTTGCTGCACTGTCTAGGGGAAAGGATCAGAAGAATTTCATTCTGTTCCTCGGCATTATCTTGAGGAGAGGTTTTCCCTCTCAAAACAATCCAGAACTGAAAGAACTTTTCAGTTCCCAAAATGAAATGGCCACCAAACACGTACATTATGAAGGCTTGAGAAATAAAAGGTGTTAATCCCATTAATATTCTGATTCTCAGTACTCTCTGCTGCTCTGTAGTTTGTCTGCTTGAGGTGGCATTGTAATATTTTAGCATAAATGTCTGAATCAGACATTGAGTTTTGACATATTAAATTTCTCACAGGTTTTATTTTTACAGTTGCGACCTTCAGTACCTATCCTGTGTCTTTTAAGAATTTCCTCAGCCAGGGAACAGATTCGTTGGTTTAAGAGTAACTGGTAAGAAAACTTACTTGTTATCATAACATTTTCTTCTGCTTGTGCATCTGATTTTTTAGGTGTTGTTTTTTCCATATTAAAAACTGCATGAATGTGAGGTACTTAAGAAGGGTTTTAAAATCTGTTCTCATGTGATGTTTTGTTTTTCTTTGCATCTTCAGAAATATTATGTTTCTGTCTTCAGGACAACTCTTTTTTTGTAGTTTGTTTGGGTGTCATTAGCTACAAATAGACTTGAAGAAAAAATCTGCTTGGTAAAATCATGAGCGTTCATCTTATACAGTTGATATCTAATAATTGTATTAGAGATGAATCATCATTTATTATTTCATAATCGGGCTGATGATTTAAATAAAAACATCCATGACACTCATGATTAAATTCATTTTATCACTTTTTCATGTTTTTTTTCTTTTTTTTTTTTTCCGGAAGTTCAATAGAACATCTTACGCATATTATTAAGAACCATATTCTGTTATATATTAGCATGAGAAGAACACCCATGAAAATCAGTGGGTGGAAGGGTGTATTACATTGTACATATGATTTCCCTCTGAGCTATTCCTGTGCAGTAGAGGAAGAGCTCCTGTAAAGTCTGAGTAACCAGATTGGTGTGGAAATCAGTGTGAAATCAGAATTGGGTTATTTGGCCCTGAGTTTGAAAGAAAAGCCCAGCTTCCTAGGAAATAACCAATAATTAATTCTAGATTTCACATGCGTTAATTGATTCTTAAACCAACATTTCTGATAGCTTCTGCTTCTAATTCAAATTCTTGTGTTATTTCTTTATTGCAATTGTTATACTGGATTGTCCACTCATTTTTATATCATGTGGATCAGTGGAAACTGTGATTCAGTGGAATGATGCTGATTTATAGTGTATGTAAGTGAGGATATTCAGGCATACTAAAGCTTCAGTACTGCAAATGCAAAAGCAGGTATTGAATTACTGATGCTAATGGAATTACTCACGTGAGTAAAGTTAAGTGTGGATGTGTTTTCAGGATTGATGTCTGTACTTACGAATTTGTGTCGTTTAAGAACACAGCTCACGATTTTTAAAATTTAGTAATTGAACGTGAGCTACTGGACAGGTGACTCAACCAGAATTACAGTGACTCGATTCTAGAACAGTTCTGTTGACATCAGAGAAGATAACGTGGATTTTTAAATCTGAAAATAAGAATTCAGTCTGACCATTTCACTGTACTGGTCCCCACTAATACGAAGAAATGCTTGACAGAATAAAGGAGAAGCACAGAACTGGACAATTGGTAAAACAAATGTTTTCAATCAGATAGTTAAATAGCTCAGCAAAGATGCGGTTCGTTTTGTAATAGCGTTTGGAATCCAACTAAAAGCATCTGAGAGATGTGCTGTTTGTTGTGGTGTTAGTGCAGAACGCAAACTCTCAATGTGCCTCACATTTCAGGGAGGTGTCACAAAGCCATTATAGTTTTTCAAGAAATAAAACAAAACAAACAGCACAAAACCCGAAGACAGAATTCCAAATCCGCAAGCCTAAAATATGCATGCAGAAGCTCATACTCTATTCTGATTAACAAAGCTTACCTTTCTCTTGACCATGCCCCATAGAGGTCACCATGTAAACTATTTAAATTGATAGTAATATTATGCGCCACAAAATTAATTTCATATTGTATACGGTTTTTGTTGTGACTTTATCTTGTTTCAAAAGTGCTTACTTTCTGATTTTGTGGATATTACTGACTGGATTACTTTTATTTTGGTTTTTGCACAACAGTTATATTAGAAATTTGCTGTTTTATTCTTACCTTCTTAGTAAAAATCCTTTTATCACACAATGGGTAATTTATATCCATTACCAGCCCTTTCAATCCTTTTCAGTGGTGCTGTCAGTGCCTTTGGCACAGTAATGATTAATGTGATCTAATAATAGTGTGCCATTATATTACCTTAGTAAAACATGTACCAACATCCTATTCAGATCTACCAAATTCATAGCTTCCTATAATATTTTTGTTGAAAGACAGGATTACTATTTTTCAAAGCTGTTTTTTTTTTTTCTTTTTTTTTATGCCTTTAACATATTTAATGAAATTCACAATTCTTTGCCATGGTAATCTTTGTGCATGTATTTGGGCTTGATGGGTGAATTTTATATCATTCTGCATTATTATGATTTGTTAGGCAAATTGTTTGACA
The DNA here is from genome assembly GCA_023055505.1 of Callipepla californica brunnescens. Classification (NCBI taxonomy): domain Eukaryota; kingdom Metazoa; phylum Chordata; class Aves; order Galliformes; family Odontophoridae; genus Callipepla; species Callipepla californica. The sequence goes on from JALIRH010000016.1 coordinate 7,230,599, forward strand.
CGTAAAAAGAGATGTGCATTACATTGTTTTGTTTTGTTAAGGGTGTATTTTAAGCATTCAGTACCTTCTGATTATTCTCCTATATTTGTCGTAAGGGGTTTATTTAGATTGCAGTACACAAGAATAAGCATTTGGGCTAAAATATGTTTTTCTGTATTCTAACCCAGATAGTGCCACATCCTACAGGAGGCAAGGTCGATGCTGCTCTGCCCAGCAGTACCACTCTCTGTTACAGTGCCTTTGCCGTGGTGCTCTCTGTTCAGTGTTTCCTTAATTCAGTGCCAACAGAAGCATGCAGAATGGTGCCCAACTGTGAGTTGGATACTGGGATCGCGCAGTGCTAAGTCTGTTGTTTTCAATCCAAGATGTTTGGTTCAAAAACCAAATTCAAATATAGGTACCGTGTACTTGAGGCTTGAGCAGGTGTGGCATTGCTTGACCCCGAACTGAGGTTGTCAGGTAGTACCAGTCTCTCCAGGAGAGGTGGAACTATCCAGAGGGTGCATTTATTGCACTATAAAATGGAGTGCTGTTGGGGTTGTGTGTGTATGATGGCTTTCTGGTCATTCCACTTCCATCCCTGGTTCATTGTGAGTTTGCTGCTGCTGCTCTTGCACGGAGCACAGACTCCTCAGTCCCCTGCAAGACAAGGGACTTGAGGCATGGCATTATTTTCCAGTCATGAATACTGGGTTCATCTGTTCGATACTGCTCTGAATCAACGTGGCTGAGGAGTTTGGATAGCATCTTTGCAAAGCGTCTTAAATCTTTATCACCTCAACATGTCATTATTGTAGTCAGGGAGTCACATACTTAGCACTGTCTCAGTAAAATCAAAATGAAATGGTATGTCCACATCTTAACTCTACTTGTGATGCTCTGTTAAATATATACTCTTACAGTTTCATCATATCACAATAAATAATGAATGAGAAAAATATTTTAATCTTGTCAATATCAGCAATGTCTAAAAACAAGGAAAGTGTGTGTATGCATTTATGTGGATTCCTTATTTGATTTAGGCTAAGCGATTCAGCTGTAACATGATTTGAAATATGCAATCAATGTAAACGAAGAAAAATATTTTGAATGCAGTGTGTAAACCATGTGGTTCTTTAGACATATTTTTAGGAAAAGAGAAAAGATGATGATTGTCAAGCCATATAACAATAATGCCACTGGAAATATATGCAGCAGCTTTATTTTCTGTCACGGTGAAGACAATCCTAAGCCTTGGTCATTTAAATTAAAGACGTTCTCGTCTCTTCTGTGTAGCTGATTCTTCATGACATAACAAGAAATGAGGGGGATAAGGGGTAATAAGGCCTGAAATCTTGGCTTAACATTGCATTCAAAATGTTTAAAGCAAGTTCAAAAAAGATACTTCCCTGGTTTTAGTAGTAAATATTTATTAAACAGAAAAACCTTTCATGAAGTACTCTCCAAAATGACTACTAATGGAGCTATAATTCGTTAAAGATCAAGAAGGGTTGTAACAGCCTTGAATTAGAGATTCCTTAGGTTGTCTGTAAGTCACTGGACTGCCTGTTGTGCAGACTGCCTTATATCCTACTACTTTATTACTCCTGGATCCTGGAGGTGTACTAACGAGGGAATCAAGCTGGACAGAATACAGGTAGTTTGTTTTTTATACTAGAAATATAATCGTCAGCCTCCTCCACCTCTTTACATGCAACCTCAAATTGATGTAGTTGAATGCAGAGAAGACTTTTCCATGGTCTGAACCATTTTCAGAGCTATTTCATCTGTTGTTCCTTTAAGTGGGAGACTGTATGAAGTGCATGAGGCATTGGCTTCCATAGGGGAATTTTGTGCCTGTTTCTTCAGTAAAGCAGCATTAGAAGTCAGTGAACTGGCCAGTGAAAGGATTATTTCGTCTGCTCGTCCTTCCATCTTCATTCTGCTGGGGTAGACGCTCTTATGTGTTGTCTCTGGGGGTATGACTGGCTAGAAAGAGGGAGAGGAGGGTCCTGGTGCGGCTGCATGAGCTGTTAAACAGGATGGTTACAATTCCCTGCCCTTGCTTTGATTCCTATCTGTATTGTACTGTCATCTTTAATACACTTGGGTAGACTAGTGTGGCCTTCCAGTAAGCAGAAAAATAAATTCCTAATTTTGGAAGATAGAAAAGCACAAGAAGAAAGTTTTTTATTTTTTAATTTTTTGTCTGTCTCCTTTGAGGCTATCAGATCAATGAGTAGAAGTGGTGACTAATAATTCTTGGGTTATATCACTAGCCACTGAATTACTCTGTGACTTCAGTAATGAAACATAAATGTTCTTTTGGTTCCCCAGTGGGCATAATACCATTTACCTGTCTCAAGAATGCTTTGTAATTTAATTAACACATGGAGTGCTCTTTGAGATCCTGCTAAAAGCAGGCAAAATGAGTCAATTGTTACAGAAATCCCAATTTATCCCCATTTAAAAAAAAATTACTCATTTCTTGAATATTTCATACCTCAGATAATGTTTGATAGGGGTTTGGGGCTTTGTTCTTACTGGTCCTTAGAGTCGCTCATTGTTAGTGATTTGCATAGGTGCCGTGTTGGTATTATGTTTTGTTCAATGGAGTATTTTGGTGGCTCGTAAGTTACCAGTCTTGAGGAAAGAATTTGTGTTGTGCTAGGAAAGTTCTGTGTTATTCTTTAACAGATACTTCATATTGTTTTGGAGGAAATATTTCCAAATTTTCAGTTATGCGCTGAATGTAATAGCTTCCTTTTAGTTTTGTCAAGTACTCTGGTATCTTGCTGATAAATGACTGTACTGTTGTAACTGCAGCTTTTCAACAGTCAGATAATTACCATGTCCTGTTGTGGCCACATCACTGACCACTGATGAAACCAATTATTTCCTTTGTATAGGCAATCCCTGTCTATAAGTGTGCATCAATCTACCTTTGGACCTATTCAAATATTTTATTGTGGATGCATTTCTGTTTGAAATGCATTTGTAAGCCACTAGGTAAGAGGGTAGTTCAGAGGGAGACTTGACTTTTTTAGCGTTCTCCTCTAACCTCTAGTGAAGGGCTCCATTAAGAGGAGCAGAAACACCTGCAGCAAGCGAGTTGCAGCTTCAGTTCATCCACATTTTCAGTCTTGTTTTGCAAACAGCCAGACATCTCTCTCTAGAATCATAAACCACACCTCTCTGCTCCCAGATCCCTAATTCATTCTCATATTTTTCCTTAGCAGCTCCATGCATACATCTGGGGTTAGCTGCCTACCACTCAACTTCCTTTTTGAGACTATGGAAACATACCATATGTATCTGGATACAGCTAGGTTCAATTTAAGCTTCAGTGGAAAAACATACATTTTCACACATTTTCCCCCCTTTTTAATCTACTTTCTGCCTCTAAAAGGAGTTTAAAGTCTTTCAGATAAGCAAATAATCTTAACAAGCGTCTTATAGCTAGCAAAAATGTTGCACACCTGTTTGTACATAGCCTTGATGAAACATCTCAAAGTTATGCTAAGCAAGTCTGCCATTCCCTTCTGGTATTAAATATGCCATTATCTTGAAGTTTTAAGTTGTGCTATTTGTGTAATAACACATAATAGCACCTACAAGGGAGTTTATATCTTATTCTTTACTTCATCTCCTCCAGCAGTTGTTTTCAAGAGCCCCTTTGGCCTTGCTTTGATAATTTAAATAGACAGTCTGCTGCATCTGTGAATGAAACGGAGGGCTGTCTGCCTTTCAGCTTTCTTGGAGATCGAGGAAGGCCAAAATGGCTCAAGCAGCCTGCCACTTCTTTTCTAATATTTTAGAGGAAACATGTTCAATTAATAGAACTTGTTAACGTTTTTTGGGTTTTTTTTCTGACTCCACACCTTACGTTCTGCCCTCCTTTATTTTACCTTTTATTTTATACTAGATCTTACTGCAAAGTATTTGTAGGGAAAATGAAACAAAGGATGCCCGTGATGTTCATACTTCCGCGCAGCTGCAGGGACAGGTAGCCATGCCAGGAAAAAGTGTAGATGTGCAGCAGCAGTATTGACATTTGTGCCTGTACGAAGGACTTCAGAACAGAATAGTTCAGTCGGAAGGGACCTGCGAAGACAGAGTCCAATGCCTGCCTGCTTCAGGATGGTTTGTTTGAGAAGAGGTATAATTGTGCAACTTTTAATGCTCAGTGGAAAAATGATATACTGAACTTCCTTTATCCCCCATGCTTCCTCCAGAATGTTATATTTTAAGTGAAAGTGTGGCTGCATTAAAACAGAGCCCATCTTAACTGTCTGAATGGTGATCTCATATGTTGCTTTGAACGGACACTGTCCTGTGCTAAGCGCTGGAGGAAAATTCTTGTGTTGCTTTTTTTTCTTTTTTTTCCTGTGGGTAACTGCACATTGCATAGTTGACCAAATATGCCAAGGCTATGGAAAAAGAGAAAATGGCAAGATGACTACTTCCCAAAAACAGTAAACACACATTGCAGCCTGGGTTCTTATTTGAGAATGCACGATTTTACTTTTTGAATAACTACTGTATTTTAACAATAGGCATCAAGTGGTTGCTATGTGATACACAACAGTGTTTTTCATGAACTTTTGGCTGCTGAATAAGCCCAGCAAATATGGGTTCTTACCCTTTTAGTTTTCTGGGTCAATTCATTTTGCACAAAGGAGAGAATGATAATTTGAGTTGTAGGCAGAGACTGTTTTCTTCACATGGCAGGAAAGATGAAAGCTGTTTTTATTTGATTTCTTTTTAAATTAAAAATTATAATTCTTTATAGAGTTACAAATAATTATCTTATTACTAAAGGCATCCTGTAAGCTTGTTACAGAGTATCTCTGTAAAATAATTGTGCTTTTAGTCACTGCGAACTGAAAGCAGGGGGCAAGAAGGGGAAAAATTAGGAATATAAGCACATATGCAACATATATATGTGTGAGGGAAAAAATAGAGATTTGATTACCCCAGAATTAAAGACCTAGGCAGGGTTGTGCAGGCCAATTACAAACCATATCAAGGTGTTTTCTGAGCTGCTTTCTTCCTCTCTAAGTGCTTAGGCCTTTCCTACTCGTAGGTTGAGAGGACCATGTCTATCAGATTTAGTTGGCTTCCTGATGGGGCACCATGTTGGGGCTGCTTCTATGATCTTATCTCTTGTTCTTCTGTAGTCAGAATCCTATTGAGCAGGGTTTCTGAGAACTGCAGCCTGGGTCTGTGCATATAAAACCTGTGTGAGAGCAGGGACTGGCACCATGAGGTGCCAGGAGGGCAGGTGAGGTGGCAGGAGAACAGTCAGATGCCAGCGGGTGGGTACACCACTGCTGCATGGGGGTTTATTGGCAGCTTATGTGAGAGGAGAAAGATGACCCTAGAAGCAGGAATGATGGAGGGGGTGGGAGGGTGAGAACAGGGGCAAGAAAAGCATTTGAGTTATTTAGGGGGAAGGAGAGGTGTTATTGATACCTGTGCAAAGATACATGAGAATTTGCATGTTTTGTTTGTTTGTTTTTGTTTTTAATGCCAAGGATCCGATTTATTTTTTAATTAGCTTCAGAAATAAACATACTCACAGGGAAGTTTAAGGAAGATTTTGTTGTAGGAAGGCAGGAGAATGGGTATTTGGTTGGGAGGCAAGTGGAAGTGAGAAGAATGGTTTGGGGGGAAGGTTAATTTTATTGAAAGATGATGTTTGGGGCAGGGTGAGCAAAGAGCTCTACATTACGGATGTGAGGCCCACAAAGGTGGGATGGGCAGAAGGTCATTGTGCTCTTCTGCTCAGCATTTCTCTGCTGAAAGCCATCCTGTTCTGCACTGAGTATGGAGGAGTCCAAATTCATGGAAATCATCTGTATGGCAAATTCAGCAAGGCCATTTCTGCTCAGTTATTGATTCAAAGATTCCAAGTCTTTATCAACCAGCAAAGCATGTGTTTTAGCTTTCTTTGAGCATTTCCTTACAGAGAAGAATCAAGGAAGTTTCAATATAATCCAGGTAATGGAGTCTAGATTATGTTCAGAAAACTCTGCTTCTTCCCCAGTGACCCTTTCTGAAGCAGTGTTGCCCCTTCTGGTTAGGTTCGTTCTAAAGCCAGCTTTGAAGTACATACCTTTTCCCTACTTTCCCCACCACGCTTCCCAGAAAGCTAATCCCAAATTATGGTTACAGTGATTGTTTGCTCTGAGAGAAAGAAAATGTCATATATATGAGGGAGATATACACATTTACACATTTACGCATTTCTTCTATTCCTTAGTAATTTCGTTTGAAGCATTTATCATTGGGATGATTTTCTCTCTCAAAGTCATATCAGACACAAAGCTATCTTCAGGGCTATTTCTTCTAGTTCACTGGACAGCTGTTCTGCCTGAAAAGAAAGAAAAGATCATGTATCAATCACAGACTTTAGGAGAAACCATATGCTCTTTCATAGGAAAATTCTGACTCTGAGTTCTTGGTCTTCTGGCTTCTTGATTTGGAGAAAATTGAGAGTTTAATATTGATATATTTTGCAAGAATATCTGTTGATTTATTTTATTGTTAATGTTTCTCTTGTGTACTTCGATACCTGGAGGCTGTTATGAAATACTCTCTACTGGTGGCAGATTGTTTTCTACCTCTGTGACTTGATCAATCCTCATCTGAATGGCACTATGGGCAGAAATTAGTGCTACTTAGCAGAAGAAAGGCTCTTTTCTTCACTTAGCTTTGATGATGCTGAACTACTGATTTCCAGTGGAAAGGCACTGAGGGTTTGAAGGAGATGCCCAAGCTGCAGCCTCTTTAACTAATACAGATGTCTGTATTTATTCACCATTCTGCATGTCTGCAATTCTGTTGCACTGAAAATAACTTACAGGTAGTAATTTTTTTTTTTTTGTTAATTAATTTATTGCTAATCATGCACTACTTACTGTAGTCTGTGATGCTAATTTAAAGAATATTTGAAGTACATTGATAATTCCTTTTTTTTTTTTTTTTTTTTAAGAGTACTTTGCTTTACTAAATGTGTATATACAGCAACACAATTGAAATTAGTGTGTATCTTTTCACCCACAATTTGGGGTTGAAATAGATGTGAATGGAGGTGCTATGCTTTTAGCAGGGATTACCTTCCAGAATGGAAACTGCATCTCTGATAGAGGGTTTTCTGACTGCATCAGATGTCACAGGATGTTTACACAGTGTGGAGCAGCATGGTGCAGGTAGACTGGAACCAAGCTGAAGTCTGCTTGGAGGCGGAGTAGCTCAGGGGAGCTTTAACTCTAACTTAGACATCTTTTCTTTGGTAAACAAAAACTAATGAAAAACAAATGAAAAACCCAACAAAAACTCCCAAGAATTTTTTGTATCTAACTCTTGGTGCTCTGCAAAGGGATTGTAAGGAGTTTATTGTATGTTTCTGCCATGTTAGAATTTGATGGTATTTTGAATACTGGCTAATAATACATGGGGCTCAGCAATATACAGATGTGCTATATTCTGATGTAGATGCTTGCTGAAAGAGCCCCTTGATTCTACAAGCTGGCGGACATTGCGTAAGGCTTTGCAAGGACTGGCTGGCTGGATTATGTTTTGTGGGACTGCAGGAAAACTTCAAGCATGATGCAGATAATTCCGTAGCAAAGAGACACGAGAATATGTACCAGTGTGATTGCAGTAACTTCTTGTATTCACATAGGCTTAAGGTTGTCCTGATGCAATATTTCCTGAAGAAAAGGAATTAATTGATTTTAGTAGATCTTGGGTCATATCATTGGCCAAATTGGATCAGAAAATTGAGCCATCAGGTGCCGTTGATTATGACCAGGAGTGGAAGTTTTAGAGGAAGAGACAAGAAAACTGTGGTCAGTCACTGCAAGATAAGCTCTCCTTAAGGATGTTATAATTATATGCAGGACACACGGCCACTGTGTACAACCTGATAGTTCCAAACCAAAGCAGTGGAGATGATTTAATTCTCTTTTGCTTTGAAATAAAGGAAGATCCGTTTTATTTAATCAATAGACTTTAGGATTTGATGTATGGATGAAAACTTAGAATCAGTGAAATAATATTTCTGGTTAAGTACTTCTCATCAGGAACTTGTTTGACCTGTGTGCTGCTTCATTTTTTAAACTCAGATGTCTCTATTATAGAGCTTGGAAAGATTGTTACAATGCCAGCATGGGGAATGTGTGTGCCTTAATACGGATGCATCATGTAGGAGAGTAGATAAACCTTTTTCTTTGTACACAGACACATACATGATTTATCAAACATATTGTATTACTCTGTCTTTACAGTAAAATGTACAGTGGATGTGAATTACTCTATCTGTGTAGGATTAGAAACTCTGATGTTCTGTCTTGTATTTGAGAAGAGGATTACTCTATAGATAATGTGCAGATAATGTACTTTTAGTGAAGCGCTGCAGCTTAAGGACAGCAGAATCAACCTCCTTGAGGTAAAAGGAAAAAGAATTGATATGGAACAATATCGTGCAGTTGACCACGTATAGGAATTTAGAGATGTAATCAAATGTATCACTTTAAATTTGTTGACTAATCGTTTTTTCAGTCATTGTAAAGTGATCATTTGATTAAAAAAAAAAAAAAATCCATTGTAAAAGTTGAGTACCTTGAAATCCACCAAATTTATTGCTTGTATGATTGGCAGCATTAAATGCCAGCAGCTCATTTAAATAAGAAACATCTGTACATTATTATTTAGGGATTTTTTCATCTGTTGATTTTAGAAATGAGGATTTTATGAGTCCTTGTGTACATGGTTGTGTATTACTTATGTACAAAAACAGCTATGAAAGATCAGTCCCAAAGTATACCATATATAATCTTGTGATTAAGGTACTAAATGAACAGTATGTAAAGTGATACAGCATACATTGCATTTGAGTTTAGGTGTGGCAACAGCAACTATGATTTCTTAGTGGTGGAAGTAACATAACAGTTCAAAAGCACCATGAGAAGCTTTCTTTTCTATACACAGCAATGTAAATTCTTAAAATAACAATATAATTTTTACATTTCTTACTGGATATCAGGGTAATCCAATTTAGAACAATTTATTCTTAATGGGTAAAAATAGAAGATACGTCACTGAAGTGCATGTACAACACATTAATTTTTATGAGTGAGTTATGAAGATGTGCAACTCAGGACCTAGGAAAAACATCATCTTCCTTGATTAATCCATTACACTATGGCACGTGTGTCATTTTTATTATCCTAAAATAACAACGAAAACAAACAAAAAACCAAACCCAAACCACCACAAACAAAACAAGAAAACTGAACACCCCCCAAACAAAAAAAAAGAAAACAGCATCAGAACTCAACAGCAGTAACAAACTCTCCGCCTTTAATATTCCAAAATGCAGCATTATAAGTAGATGTCTGTAGTTGTATATGGTTTCTGAAGCAGCACGTACGGAACTACTGTGAACTTTTATTTTCTCTTCTGTGTCACCTTACAGCCAAGGTTCTCCTTTCTACCCCTGGATTCCCTGGAAAATGCGGTGTAGTTGTTGAAAAGATAGGAAACTTAATTTCTAGATGAATGTTGGCGAAATGTCCACTTTTGACCCCACTGTAGCCACAGCTTGGGAAGTTCTCTTTGGGTCTGAGCGTGGGTGGGTGTCACATTTAACTGTGGAGTTTTATTTACAGATGGGGATGAATATTACTCTTGTAATTATAAATATTTTGCATTTACAGTAAAGAATCGGCAAGAGCTTTTGACATCCATTGATAAAAGAATTAAAGCTCGCTGCTCTCCAGCTGGCTAGGTAAGTTGCGTTAGCCCTACAGATCAGAGTAGCTGTGATGTAGGAAGGTGGGGTGGGCACTTCTTAAGGCCACATTTTGGAACAGATGCCATGTCTCTCTCTTCCCATTCCCTGACTTATCATCAACACAGTACAACTACTTGATTACATAACAGGGGAATTACGTTCCTGAAACATTGTGTTTCATCTTGGTATTTATATGGTGGAGCTGGGTGCAGAAACAATTACTTGCAACTTGCCTACTAAACTGTATCAGAATTTCCTTATATAAAACCTCTTAAGTTTCTATGAATGCATGCTTTGTGTGCCCAAGAGCAACTGATCTTTAAGATATCTATGTGAATACATTTTAATATGATTTTACAATGTTAAGCTATCAGTCACAATCTGTCATTTCTGAAATCTGATACTAACAGAATTTAGTATTTGTCATTTTACACTGGAATAAGTATAGGCATAAAGCAATATAAAACAGAACAATGAAAAAAATCAAATTAGAGATAATTGTATATTGAAGACATTAAATTTAATATAAATTAGCACAATAAAAGAATATGTTTTTCTGCTATCTCAGCATTAGAAAATTAGAAGAATCGCACTGTTTTTCTCCATATGTCTGTGTCACCAGGTTGTTATTTCTTTTGTTTAGTCATATAATAGGATGTGTTGAGACATATTATTCTCAACTTGTGTAACAGCCTACAAATACTGATTGCAGTTTGAGCTTGTTATGGAAAAGTATTGCCCTGTGGATTGAGAAAATGACCAACAGCGGACTATAATCTATGAAGCTGAGAGTAAAATTGCCAACTAGAGGTCATTTTTCAAACCAAGGGGCAATAGTTTTCTACTATAAACTGAATATTACAGTCAGTATATGTTTTATTAAACCATTTCAGAAACTTGGGAGCAGTTTCATTTAAACTTCTTGCTTGATGTGGCTCAGAGAACAGGCTTAGGGCAGCTCACAAAAGAGGCCTGGCATAGTATTTATAATAAATATTCTGTATACTCAATAATTATGAAGGCTTTAAGGCCTTAATGGTGAATGGCCCTATCCTGCCACTATTCTGCATCCTTAGTAGCATTTGGAGTTTTTAAGACTCTGCAGGCCACTGTTTCTCACCCTATTGCTATGGGAAACTTGGGCTGGGCTACATAGGAAAGGTACAAAATACCTTTTCCTTTCTCCAAACAATTTCTTTTTTTTTTTTTTTTATACTCAAATATGACAGCGGATTTTTTCATTCTCTCTTATATGGAGCTGATTGCCTTATATTTTGGTCAGTAAGCGGGTTTCCAGTCCAGAATAATAGAAATAACAATTAGATGTATGGACAAAGCAAAGCCTTTAACCTCCTCCTCTAAGACACTTTGCACATCCATAAAGAATTCTGCTATCCCATGACTTGGGAACGGAGATGCTTTCTGCAGCCATTGCTCTGAATGACTTCTATGTTAGCATGAGTGTCAGTACAGCATCTTCGCTGGACTTCATGGTTTCAGAAAGTCACCAAAAGTTCTAGCCTCTGCAAAACAGTGGACAGGAGTCTGAAAGGAATGAGGAGGAGACCATAAGCAGAATAGAACTAAATAAAGTCTTTCATCTTTTTCTTGAGAATCCCTAATGTGAAAGACTTAAATATTTAGAGTTCCTTGTGTGACTCCTCCTGCTGAGCCTACTCTGCAGGCTTTGGTGTCAACTTGTCAGTCTTGCAGGATTTCTAAATTTCTGGTTTTGGACAAAGTTGTCAGATTGACTTTGCTTTTGTGGCATAAGCGTGTCACAGTCCTATACTACTAAAGTGTTGACAGTAAACATATCTAAGTTATTGCATGCCTAAGTTGCAAGTTCAGTGGTTGCGATTATGCAAATAGTGCATTCACATAACCATAATTAGAATTTTCTATCTTCACTTGCCAGATTAATGCACACTTACAGCTGTAGCATGGGCAAATGAGGTGAAAAGATTTTTTTTCAGTGCCTTAGTGTTTAAAAAACAGACCTTACATCCATACGTATGTATATATTACACAGACACACACATAATTTTCTAATGGTCATAATTTTTAAAGTCTACATAAAACTTCACCACCTGAGGAAGGGTGATGGATTAGAGTAATAAAAAGTTGAACAGCAAAAGACCTGTTCTACATCTAGTCCATCTTCTGGACATTTTAGGATTGTTCCCTACAGGGTATTTGCAAATAGTATGTCCAGAGTAGGCTTAAATGTCCCAAGCAGTGAAGTTCACACTAAAGTTTCACAGGTATAAATCAAAGGATATTTTCCTGACACTTTTATTTTCAAGTCACCTGTTTGCCACATTATGTTGGTCATAACTTTGAGGACTTTTCCAGTGTCTCTCTCCTTGGTGTCTCCATAATTGTGAATGTTTGTAAAATATTGCCATAAGTTACTTGGGTATTGACTGTGCCCTTTTCTCTCATCCTCTAGCTAATACTCTAGTACTGGGCAGATTGCATTTTTTTTCTCCTAAAGCTCTGTTACAGACGGAAACACTGGGCCAAGTGAAGGTGATGCTACTAATTTACTGCTGCATATATTGTGTAATATATACAAACACTCTCTGTACGATTATAGTCTGTGTTCATTGCTAGGAGGATGTTGTTTAGAGGTCTGTCTGATTGTATCAGGCACTGTACAAACATGTAATTAATCTCATTTTAAGAAATGCTCAGCTTCAAGTTGAGTGTAGAAATATAGGGTTATTAGTTTCTAGAATGTTTTTATTATGCACTTTCTAGTTTGATTGACAACTATTACTATTTTAAGATGACAGAACTGAAACTTATGCTGCTAGATAGCATCAGATATATTGTATGCTAAGTAAACAGAAGCATGTGAGGAGGATAATATTTATTGTATGGTTATATAGCAACTCGCTAAGAGAGTAGAGGGAAATTATTCTCCAAGAAGGATATTTGATATTTTACGCTCTTTAGAAATACAAACATTTTAGAAATGCAAACACAGAACTGAACTTTGCACCCTGTTTCTTCAGGGAAGCATGCAGGTTGGTTGGCTGTCCTGGCTGGATTCTTCTTAAAAGTTTCCTTCCATACTTCACGTTCTTGCCCTCTCTGAGTAACTGTGCAGGAGAGGTATGGGAGAAGATCCCTCCAGCATGAGTTTTAGAACTCTTCTACTTTTCTCTTTGTTGGTTTGAGAGTAGAGCTTTGCAGCTCTGATCAAAATGTGTAGTTCATTTCAGCAGTTCATAGGCAGTCCTTGTCCCGTAGAGCCTGGCTGTCCTACAGATGTAGGACTGGAGGGGAGAGAGGCACAGTCAGAAGAAACGCGGTGGGGTGCAGCAGGCGAAGGATGGAGCCACTGCTGCCAAGTCTGGGGCAGTTTTTCAGTTGGCAGAAAAAAATCAATAATGGCTTTAACTGAGTAAATACTAATTTTGTCTCCAGAACAGAAAGAATAGTTAGTATGAAGAATGTGTAAATTTCCCGTGTATTTCTAGTGAATATTTAATATAATGCAATTAGAGGCTGGGTAAGAATTATACGGCTTTTAAAAACCAACAAATAAATGGACTCTTGTTTTCATGATATGATTCACTCTTCTAAAATTACTTCTGAAATTCGAGTTACAAAAGCATGTTCTGGAATGCTCAAAACCTATTTCAGAACACCATGCTTGGGCTCAGCATGCATCGCCTGGGCTCAGGGTGGGACACCAGAGGTGCATATTTTGCAAAAACCATGTAAACAGTACAATCTAAGTTAATGTGCCATTAATGAAGAACTAGGAAGACTTTGCAACAAAGTTTGTAGCTTAGTGTTACAGAGGTTTGTCAGGCACAGAGTATATTAGGCAAAAGTACCTGGTATACCTGATGTAAATTCCAACAGCTGAAAGGAATACAGCTGTGTTAATCTGGTGTTCTGCTTGGGCTAATTTATCTCTATTTAGATCCAGCCTGACTATTCCAATGCAGTACCATGTGAACCTATCTTTAGTAGAAGCAATTCAAACAAGCAACTCTTCAAATCATTCTCAATTCAGAGTTTTGTAAATATGTGACCAGGAATAACTGCTTGTGTCCTTTGCACAGCATCTATGCAAGTAGCTGTAAAAGCACAAAATAATATCGTTAGACAATTGGTTTTGGCAAACTCAGATCAACTAGGTAAATACAGGAGAATCAGTGGGCTTGATACAGATAACTGTTATTTACTTGTAAATTAATTTTTTGAGTCATTAAGACAAAATGTACCCTGAGTATGGGGTGTGGTTTTTTTTCTTTTCCCTTTTCCCTCAGCATGCCTTTATGTACAGTACCTGACTCATAATGGGGCTGCTAGGCAGTGCTTCTAAATAGTTGCAGTTTCAAACTGAAATTATCAATCTTTAAGCAGAAGTATTAAAAAATAAAAATCTGGAGAAAGTATTATGAACCGGTCTGGTCATGTTCAGTATTTATTTTTAAAGTGTAAAGCATTATGATTCATTGTTGGAAAGTTCTCTTTTGGACTGTAGTATCCTCTTCCCTTCATTGTGGTTGACTCCTGCAGCACCCTTTGCATTTGCTTCAGCTTTTTATTATACATGACAGTGGCTTTCATATTGACTTGTGCTTGGTATCAGGCTGATGCCATTAGAAAAATTCCAGTCTTCAATGTGCTTGTTTTTGAGTCTTGATTGGTGAGATTGCTGATGGTACTCATGGAAGTCCAATTTGCAAATAGTAGTTCTTGTCAATCACAACAATGTGCCATTGTGTCTTACGTACTTATGAGTAAGTATTTACCAATCCTGTTACCTATTTCTAATTGCTTCTCATCCATCTGTGACGCTCACGTTCCTCTCTTTTGGTCAACAATACTCACATATCAGAGTGATGCATCTAATGACCAGGCTCATTTTGAGGGCACAGTCCAATGTTATGATGGAATAAAACATCACAGTGTCTTAGATAAGCAAGTCAGTCAGCATGCGAAGAGCAAAAACGTCGTATGTTGGAAAAGAAAACGGGGTGGAAGGGCTATGCTACTGAAGGAGGCAGCCCCTCATAGGCTATATGTGAAGAAATGTTATCTGCATCATTTTCAGATGGGTTGAGAGTGGTTTTATGGGACTTGTGATCACATTATAAACTCCTTACTTTCAAGTGATCTTTCTGCGTTTTGCAGCCACATTTCTCACAAAGCCCTCTGAAGTATTCCAGTAGACTGCCCAGTATACACTGCAATGCTTTATTCTCAGATTCAGGAAGAACTATCTTGGATGTTACTCAAAAACACCTCACCTACAGTCTTGGATCATTGAGGTTGGGATTTAAATGCCTGTATGGCATTTGAGCATCTTTGTCTCCCAGAAGTTAAATTCTGTCCTCAAGTGCTTGCTTAGGAATGTCACTGATATTCAAAAGGAGCTACAGATGCATTGGATATCAGATGGAAAATATGTATATAATGTATCCATGGATTGCATGTGGCAGCTAGGCATGGTAATGGAGTAACACTTTAATATATACACTGTATTTATTATACAGTCAAGTGGAAAAAAAGTAGATGGTTTCTATTTATCAGTTCTTTTTTGTCTTGGGTGTTTCTATCTTTGACTGATACAAATATTTTGGAATCTAAACATATCTCCACAATACTGTTGTCTTTGTTCTGGATTTCTTTCATCTCAACTTATCAACACAGTATATGAGCCATTTTATCCTACAGTGTGATCATCATCCTAGTGTGTATTTGCTCATTAATGTCACGTTAAGATCTAAAGAAATATGAAAGTAGGAGTGAAATTTCTTTTTTTTTTTTTTTGTTTGTACTAATTTATTTTATACTAATAATAATGAAATAGGAAATCTACAGTACTGCAGCTTTGAAATAATAATAATAAGAGTATACACATTTCCTCCAACTGCTGTACTGCTTCTAGGCTTACATTGGCTTAAATATTATTACTCAAACGCGACCTTAAAGCAAAAGCTTGGAATAAGTTTCACTCGTTTTAAGGGTAAATAATTGTTTTGGCATTTATTTAAATAATTATAATATCTTAACTCCTTAAAAACAAATGTGCAACAATGTGCAAAAACAAATGCCCATTTCAACCTCTGTATTTTTCACTGACTGGATTTATCTTTTTAACTCATCGCATAACTTCATAGTCATCAGCGAGGTCTGCTTTTTATATTTCCAATATTCACATTTTGAAAAGAGAAAGTACCAGTGAAGAAATAAGACTTATTTTTGTTGTTTGAAAACTGGATGTGCCTTTGTTAAATATGACCTTTTTCCCACAGAGTTACCCTAGAAGTATTTCAAGTTAATTTGCATATTTAAAACAAACAAACAAACCCCAACTAACACAACTTCTTGCTTTTCAGCTAGGAACTGCAGTTTTCCTGGAAGGGTGCAGACAGCGAGGGATGTGCGGGTGTGTCAGGGAGGCCACAATTGGCGTGTTGGGGTTTGGGTGTTCTGTCTTACTTAAGGTGCTGAAGATTCTCACAGTTGGGCCCCACTTCACTGCCTAGACAGGGTGCCAGAAGTGAGACAGTCCTGGTCATGCAAAGCAAAAAATGTCCAAGTAGCAGCCTGGAGTGAGTTATTAGGGCTGTGTTACAAGATGAGTGAGGTCAACCCACATTGCTGCCTGTGGGGGGTGGCAGGGCTCTCATCCTTGTCCTGAGAAGAAGCACGGGGGGGATGTTTCCTATTTATGAGACCCTGATGTGCCAGGGGAACATAATGTGTGTAATATTTCAGGGAGAGCAGTCACAGGCTGAAGCAGTCCTATGGACTACTCTCATTCACAGCTGCTTATTCTGTCCTTTCAGTTCAAACATCCCGCCGCACATCCTGCTTGATTTTCATTCCTCAACAACCTATTCCTTTCGTGGGGACAGATCATCACCCATAAACTCGTTAAACATAAATAATTATTTTGAGGTGAAGGTTTTTAATTTGGGAGTTTCTGGCTATATTGTATAGTTTTTGGAATTGTTCAGGGGAAACAATGGCAGTGTTTTGATGGAGGTGAAATGCCTGTTCTGCAGGTGATGTTTTTTTAGATTGTTATGCTAGATTGTAATACAGCATATAAAAATACAAATGACAGAATTTAAGGAAAGCTTTTTTTTTTTTTTTTACCTCTCCAAGGTAAACATTTCCATACTTCAGTGTCAATTTTGGACTGTTTTGGGTAGGAACCTAATTTTCTGTAGAAGGTTTCCTTTTTAACTGATCTACCTATGGTAATGAGTCTAGCACCGGCTCTTTCATTTCAGTCCTTCTAGAGAATCACCATCTCTGCCTCTACTTGTTGCTTTCTTTGCTTTATTATTCTTAGGAGCTGTCAGTTTTCAGTCCTCTTCAGACTCTTTCCCCAATAGCAGAAGGCACAGAGGTCTTGTTTCTTTCCTCTATATTCAGAATGTGAGACACAAAGAAGCCCACAGTCTAGTTACTGAGCTAAGTTTATTGCAGCAAGTTGGCATTGCAGGGCACATTCTTCCCAACATCTTGAAGCTTTTAGCAAGTCTTTGCTCTTATTTGAGAACTGACACGGTTTGGTTTCTGCTTACTAAGGAGACAAATAATACTGCAATACAGCTTTTCATTTTCCTAACCCTATTTTAGTGTTCTTTCGCTAATTTAGCAGTCCCACGTTTAATACTGCAGATTTATTTACAACTTCAAGTGTTCTTTCTTTGTTTTTTAGATTACAAATGATACCTTTCAGTAAATGAAAGGCAACTTTAGTAGTAGGCAGTGCTTTTATTTGCATAGAAACTCCAGGAAAGTAAAGGATGAGATCTAAGGCACTACTTTGTCTACGGGCATGTTTCAGGTTTGGCCTGTAATAATGAGAAGTGTTGAGAGCTACTGCATTTCTCAGCCTGATGGATCAGATGTCTTCTTCATTGACAGACACTGTCAATGCAAACTTTCCCAAATTAACTAGATAAGTCACTTCAAGGGACTGACACCTTGGCACCAATGCTAAGAACATCAATTTAGTTACCAGTTAAGGTAATCCCGACCTTTTTTATGAGTGTTTGTCTTTTTTATGCTTGGTACTATTTGTGATGAACAAACTTACCGCACAAGAAGCGCGTGCAGTACAGTTTGTCTCCCTGGCAATTGCACTAACTTTTTCCTCCTTTGAAAACTAATATATATATATTTTGAAGATCATTGACAACTGTGTAAACTGTGATTGAAATTATCTCAATTCTAAGCAGTTCAAATGTCTGCACAAAAAGTACCCTTTTTGGAAGATGCCCAGGCTGAGCACACGCTGCAGAGTGTACAGCCCCAAAAACTGGTTGTATGTTCAGTCTTCACATCTAGGGAGAGAGAGGAGCTTCCCTGATGTGGCCAAGGGGGCTGCTGCTGCTCTCATGAGCAAAGCCTCATGTAAAAACTGGGATGGGGGTTCCAGAGCATTTGGTGGATTGGGATGGAAACATAACTTCTTGGATTTGGAAATGTAGGTGAGCCTCATAAGGGTGTTCTCTGTGTCAGCATTGGTGAAGAGGAAGATTGGTCTTGAGGGTAACGCAGCTTGCTCTCCAGTTTGCCTCAAAAGACAATCACCTTTATTAGCACCTGCTCCCCTGTCAAACACTTAATGTCTTCCAACATTTCACCATTGTTTGTTATTTGATCCAGGTTTACATGTAGGTAAAGATGTTAAAATGAGAGGAAGGGGGTGCAAACCAACAGGGTAAGAAATAGGAGAAAAGTTCTGGAAAATCGGGCAGTGAGCAAATGATATGAGCTAATAGCCCCCCAAAAGAGACAGGCATCTGGGAGCATCTCTGGCTCCAGTCTGGGTTTAAAAGAAATAAAATACAATGCGTGTTTTAGCTGTGGTGGTTGGGGTGTGGGGGAAGACTCTGAAAGGCGTATCAGTTAGATAACTGGTATCAAGTGGCTAAATGTCTGTTCTCTTCCCATGTATAAAAATGATTTTGTTAGTATGTAGGTCACATTACAGTACTGTCTAGTTATTGGACATTGGCTTAGATAACTGTTTGTGGAGTATTAAATAGTTTTGCTGCCTCAGCACACTTTTTAACTGGTATTTTTCACACAGTTGTGCTACTGAAAGGGAGCAACACCGCAGCAAAAATCAATTTATCTTTCTCTCTGCTATTTGTGTATTGTGAGCTCTTGTAGTGTTTTACGATTTGATTAATTGATATTCATTGTACTAGATAGCATTTGTAATACTGCTGGCTCTCTCTTGGTACTTTAAAAACTTTTATCAGAACAGTTGGTCATTTATATGGCAGACCTCCCCAAAACAAACAACAGCAATGCAAAGCCAAAAAGAAAATTAAAACTAAAATTCCTAAGGTCTGGCTGTAGATTTAAAGTTAAGCAGACTGGAACAGTGTATTTATTTTAAGTGCTTTCTTTTGTCATCTCCATTTCAGTAGTTTTACAGAGATTTATTGCGAGCAGAATGGAAAAGATGTACAAGGTTCAGTTACAGACAGAGGTAAAACTCTAGGCATTGAAGTAACTTGTTTGTATGCATTTCACATGCTGCTGGTCAGTAGGTATTATTAATATCTATTTTTAGAATCGGGACTGTGATGCTTAAGGTACGTAGGCACAATGTGATAAAAACACAGCAACGCTGTTTCTTTTCTGTTTCATTGTAAAGTTTCTTTGACCCTGCGGTTTATTTTCAAACATTCAAGTTATTTGTTCTGGTGTATTCTTAAACAGGGGTTGTTTTTCTCCCTTTCAGAAAATGAGCACAGATGGTGATTGATTTTTCAAGTGCTGACATCCCTGCTTGAGAAAATGTTCCCACCTTCTTTGTGCTGAGCAAGTCAGGCAAACTAACATGATGATGCGATCATCAGTTTCATGCAGACATGCAGAATTGATTGACAGGGAAATTTTTAACATAAACCACACATTCTTCCAGTGCCTTCAATTTTTTAATGATGTTTATTTGTAGGATATTAGCAGCTGCGGGGATTTCATTTAAAAGACACCAAAACTTATTTCAGCAACAAGGTTAAATGGAGAATTTTGCTGCACTAGCCCAGCACATATCAGTACAATTTGTAATAGCTCTTCTGAGCCAGTTCTGAAGCTAAATGCTGTCACTGGCTAACTAGCCATTCTCAGGCCATTGCTTCTGTTTGCGTGACTAAATACATACAATTAAAGCCTAGCACTTTCATTCTCTATGAACTCATTGTTATCCAGGGTTCAAGTACTCAGATAATGGGCCAGAAGAAAACAGGCATATCATCAACCCACAGTGGCAGAAAACTGGTTGGTAAAATATATTTCTCATTATCTGATGCAGAATGAATGGTGCTCTTTTTTCCTTTTTTCTCCATAGATTTTATAAAAATTACAAAAAAAAAAAAAAAAAAATCTGTAATTTCCACAAGCATGCTGCAGCACCTCCATGCTTTCTGTATGCTGTAATTCAGGTTTCCTATGATAAGCTTTTGCATTTATTCAAGGGGATACATGTTAGCTTTTAAAATATCATTAAGTGTTCAAATTGACCGGACTCCACCAGCTCTCTGGGGGTGAATATTTGTCTTACTTTTTCTGT
Organism: Callipepla californica brunnescens; assembly: GCA_023055505.1. NCBI lineage: Eukaryota > Metazoa > Chordata > Aves > Galliformes > Odontophoridae > Callipepla > Callipepla californica. Next base: position 7,250,959 of record JALIRH010000016.1, read on the forward strand.
GGTGTTTGTTTAAATGTGAGGTGAAATGCCAGAACAAATCACAAAACTGTAGGAGACAGAGCCACAGTGACTTACTTTTGAGTAGAACCTTTCTTGAAGGATATCTCTAGTAACTTTCCACTGGACCATTTGAGGGGAGAAACAGTGATCTTTGTAAACAGAACTGATGGAAGTGACTTTAAACAGCTGTAGAACTGAGCGTAGCGTGAACTTGTCTGGGAGTTCCACCATGTGCAGTTTTCTGCCGGCTAAGTGAATGTTACAGTGTACCAGTGAAAAAGAAAAATGATCTTTACCAAGTCTGCAGAGTAATTTTTGTCATCACCAATTTCTTAATGATTTTTGCAGGCCTACTTAATGTGCATGTATGGCACTACAGTGGCCTGATGGATCATAACGGCTCCAGAGGAGCCATTGCAGGCTATTGGGCAAGTGATCTATGAATTAAAAATTCTTTAACAGTTTTGAAGAAGCTATTACGGTTTATTGTGTTGGTGACACCTGCCTTTTTAGTATGTGGACTTACTGTATGCTCGTGCCCCTTGCACAGGCTGTAGGAATTGCATTGCTCAGAAGAGCAGCGTTGGTGAGCAAGAAAATCAAGCTGCAGACAGGCTGACATTTTGAAAACCAAAATTCAGCTAAACTTCATGGGACTCTCACTGTAGGGCTCACGTTCGGCCTGTTAACAGGGAAGATTTAAGGAAATTTGGGCTAAGCTTTAGCTTTTTACGCAGCTTGAAAGTGCATGCTGGGCTTGGATTCCAGCCCATCCGTAGTAGTCTGTGCCATGGGATTTATAAAGCTGTGATTTGCAAGGCCATGATTTACAAAGCCCTACATTCTGACCTTAAAACCAGCATGACAAAACTTTGGAGAATGCGCAGTCTCAGTTGATTTTCTACAGATAATTTCTGCACTGAAGAAGCTTATATGATTTTACTATTAGGTTGCAGCAATCAGTGAGCTCCCTTTTCTTGTTCCCCGTGCACTATTAAATCTCTGAAGAAGTGAATGGCTGAGGTGTAAAATGATATGCGGCTCTGTTGAATTTTCCCACCCAAAAATGAGGCTTTAACTTCACTCATAGTAGAAGAGAGAGATTACATTAGGTTAGGGCTGCAGAAAGGACACAGATGTCCACTAATAAAAATGGGCTGTCCAGCCACTGAGAGGTGGGTGTTTTTATTTGGGTAAAGGCATACAAACAGGAATGTAATGGCTGTTCAAGCTGGAATTGTATCATAAACTCAATCCTCTCATGAGAGTATTTATATGTAGGTAGAACAACGTTGCCCAAAAATTTTGGACCAAGAAGCATGCAATATACCTGATATTTTAAATAATGCAGTAGAAAAGGAATGCAGTAGAAAAGGACTGCCATCACTGTTCAGCTTCTTTGTGCTTTGTAACTGGGAAACTGTGAGCTCTGAGTCTGGTCTGTTGTTGTAGATCAGCAGTGGACCTTAGTGGGAAAATTCCAGGTGTTTACATGCATGTGTTGAATGGTTGGCATCCATTTTGAGAGAGAGGTGAAAATGCCTCATAGCTTGAGTTTGGATGAAGTCTATTTTGTGGGAGTGGTACGCTGCTAGCTTCCTTCATGGTTCAGTCCAGCAGTTTGCTCTAGAAAAGCTTTTTGTTACAGTGAAATACATATTGTTCTTACATTTTATTTTAATCCATCTAACTTGTTTGAGAAATTACAATATAGCAGGATGTTCAAATGTTATTAACAAAATGTACTTTGCCTTTTTTTATATGATATGTAACAATGTGGGATTATTTCTTAAGAGACAGTGAATGTGCTCCATGTATTCTGATTCCCAGCTACGATGTTAGTTTGTTGGGTTGTTGGTTTTTTTTTGTTTTTTTTTTTTGGTGTGGTTGCTTATTTTGGGGGGTATGGAGGGGGAGAACCACAGCTTTCAAAACAATGAAGGAGTCTGTTTGGGATTTTGAACAGTGTACACTAAATAAAGAATTATATGAGGGAATCTTGAGACCTAACTGTTGCTTAGATGGAGCTGTCATATTGACAGCTACCTGGGACTAACAGGTTAATGTGGATCTTCCTTTCAAAACTAAAGTAGAAAGGAGTAGAAAGGCATACAGTTTGCATATGCAATAATCGTGATGTGCTTTTTGCATTTACTTTTAAAAAAGAAGCATCAACAAGGAACTGAGCTCTGAACTCTGAAATATAATACACTTTATTCACGTGATGAGGTAGTTCTGCTCAAGTGAAGTGGCATATGCTGGTGGATTTTGGACATAAGCACAACTGTAAAACAAGACATACATGCTAAATGTCTGTTCTAAGTGAGGATTCACACACTATACGATGGAATTTAGATTCCTAAATCTTCAGATACTTAGCAATGTCAAATTCTGTTAAGCATCTTGTCATGACACATCTAGTTACCTTTTTCAGGTGATTTTCAGATTCAAGTAGGTTCCTAGATACCCAACACTGACACCACTGCATGCCTATGTACAGAACCTGCAAGTTTTGTGTAATGGAGGGACCCCAGGATTCAGGAGCACAGCCAGGTGCCCAGTAGATATTGAAAGACTCAGCTCCTAGATGAGTGCTTTATTTGGATGTAGGCAGGAGTGCTTTATTTCATCAGGACTGTGGCACTCTAGGAAATTCTAGGGCGATCATATATGTAATTCGTTTTGTTTCTATTCAACATTTGTGAGTCCTGTATATTAGGCAATTGTGAAATATTTGGAAAACACATCACTGGAAGTAGCATTTCACATTTGTATTTTCCCATAAGTGTATTTAACTGTTAATGAAAGCCATGGGACTGAAAGCTGTTGAGGCAGAAATCTTATTCAGAAGAAGACTAGAGCTGTAGTGCTCTCTGACTCATTTGATCCTCCCATATCTCCTTTGGGATTCAACCATTTTTAAAAGGAATTACAGATAGCAGTAGAAGAATAGCTTTGTTGCTGGCTATTCAATCCATGGTGTTTCAACATAGGACACAGATTAATGTAATTTATTGTGTTGACTTTTGTTTTCTGGACATCTGTTCAATACACCCAAACTCCTTCTGTATAAGGCTCGGAGGAGCCATCAGTTGGTAGCCGTTATAAAACACTGGGCTAGATATTCACTGGTGACTTGGAGGTAAAGCTCTTTATGCGTTGGATCTTAGTGCCCTGAGCCATCCAGTTGTCTGCGTCAAATAACCCCAATGTGCCTTGTGTCAAATATTACTGATGTCACTATTGACATTGTGTCAAAAAATGTCATACCTAATGTCTGTCACTGAAGAATGGTGGTGGAATCAAAATGTGACAAAAAACACTTAGGGACAGATAATGAAAGTACTGTGTGTCTTTCTCATTCCCCTCAAAGGGAACTAAGTAAATTGTGAGTGTCTACTTAAATTTTCATATGCAGCAGATGTAACTGTTTATTTCTAACCACAGAGGTTATAGATTTAAATTTCCCCAAAATATTGGTAAATAGGTGACATTACCACTAAACAAGTTCGAAGCCAAGTTATTAGTTCAGTACCCAAGTTAGCAGATGTAGATGGACTGGTGAAGTGCAACTCTGTGTGTTCAGCCAAGGTAGCAGATAGCTGCAAACATACAAACGCAGTTTGCTGAAAGGTAGTACAAGATTCTGAGCCATGAAAAGTATTGTGATGAAAACAGGTTTGGTTAGCTTTATTAGACTTCCCTGGATGCTATTTGGAAGTACTGGCTCTGAGTGTCTGGTTCACTGGGTCAAGGTGTGTGTCCTTTGCCTTCAGAAGCCGCATCATGAAGTTGTGTTGCTCTGGTATCCGGCAGGAGCCCGGCATTTGGAGGTCTCATGGCTGAGAACCTGCAGTCAGCCTCAGGCAGATGGCTGCAGTAATTCCAAAGCACTCCTTTAAAGTAATAATAATGAAAACAATGAAAGATTTTGAAGCAGCATTCTACTCTGCTCCTAAAGCAGCTGCCTGTTGTTTTCTCAAGCAGATACCTTGTGCTGCCCTGAGAGCCTCCTGACTTGTGTGAAATAGTGCCAGCTTGTTGTCCAGGCAGTTTGTGTGGTTTGTTAGAGCCCCAAGGTCAAATCTTCTCAAGCAGTAACAAAATGTTAAGAGACAGCACTTGATTTATCCATCAAAAGGCTGACATATCATGAGCTGGTTTAGTTTTGTACAGATTTCCATGAAGGAGTTGTGTTCAGACAGTAAGCATCCCGATGTCTGGGTCAACATACAGAATCAATTACCACTGAGCAGCTGTACCTTCAGCACATGCCCTACCTGCACTGACTGCAGTGATCTGGGAGGCAGTGATGAGAAATTCTGGCAATCCCAATGCATTGTTCCTGTGAATCATGAACGTTCGGATCATTTTGGGCTTCTTAAGTACGTAACAAATTTTTTTATTTTTATTTTTTTTTTAAGTTTTGTGAACTTAGAAGCCATGGGAACTGTCTGTTTCTGAAGCATCTTTGCCTAAAACACATTAACAAACAAAAGAGAGGATCCTCCAAGAATGTGAGTAAAAGCTGGTGTGAAGGAAGAATAAAATTTGTCAGTAGAAATATTCAGGGAAGTAAAAAAAAACAAATGCAAAGCATTTGCCTAATTGCTGACACAATTGGATTCAGCAAACTGATGAAGTAAATTACTTCTCAGCATCATTACATTAAATACATTTCTTTTTGTAAAATGCATTTTACCTCTGAACTGTACAGTATTTTCAAGTTCAGTGCAGCCAATATTTCTGAATTAAGCGAAATGGATAAGGTGATACTTAAGATTTTGTGTATGAGTCACTTACAGTCCTACATTCAAACTCAGAACTCACTGAAATGTATATTTGTATCTCTGAATTAGTACCTCTGATCTTGCTGGCAGGTTATGCTCAAAAGAGCAATCAGGAATCTTGCAAAGTTTTGTTGGGAACATTGTGTGGTCTAGGTCATGCTCCTGGAAGGATCCTTTCCACATGCAGGCTCTTTCTGCTTTCATTGTCTCCTATTCCCATGTCCTAAGAGAGGTCCTCTGTTACAGCTTTTATACACACGCCATTTTTGAGTAAAGAGAAAATATTAGAAGCTTATCCTGACTTAGTCTTGACTTCCACAGGGCTTAGAAGCACAAGGAGATGAAGGAAGATGACTCTGCATATCTCAGTTCCAATCTGAGTCTTAAGATGGATCTGAAAGAGAGAATTTTCTTTATATTCTGTAGCATTTTCAGATACTGAAATTTCTGTTTCATACAATGATTGGCCAACATTGTTCAAGCTGTTCTATTTGAAAAAACAATATATACATTAAGAGATTCTAGAACTTTGACCTTTTGGCGTTCACCTATGCTGATGGAACTGTGGGTTAATCCTTGCTCCAATTAAAAGAAAAAGGTCAAGAAAAGACTGAGCTGCTGTAGGAGTGGGTGAGTAAATGTGCTGGACTGGAATAGCTGAGGTTGTGCTTAGGACCCTCACTTATGATACCAGAAGCCAAATCCCTGATCTACCTTGTTCAGAGCCAGACCTGAATGTAAGCCTCTCTCATTCAAAGGCAATAACCTTACTTCTAAGGTTTTCTTTATGAAATCCTGGTAATGCAGATTTGTTCTGTTCTTTGTAGGATTTTTCTGCCTCTGCTTGCCCTCTAAAGCAAAGGCATGAATTCTGAATTCGTATTAATTCTACAAACATTAATCCCCATTAAAAGAGTTAATGGCTGGACTTAGTCTTTGATTCAGCCCTTAGCATGGTAGAGTAACACAGTAAAGGTTAATATCCAAACACAGCACGTTTCCTTCCATTCAGTTTAAAGTTCTCTTTTTCTTATTTAGCAGCTCAGTAATGAGAATACCTGTATAACATTAATACTTTAATAGTATTTACTAACATAAATATTTGCTTTCTAGAAGCAAAGCTACACAAAATTCCTGAACTGCAATCTAAGCAACTGTTGGAATGTTTGAGGTAAGAAAGCTGACCTTTGGGAAGATCAACATCACGAAAACAGAGTGACCACTGTTTGGAACTTGTGTCCATAGTGAGGGGGCTGGAATGGCAGGAGGGCAATCAGCACACACTGTGTCACTGTGGAACCTCACTGAAAATTCTTGTCATTATAATTACATTGATAACGGAAAATATTTTGCATGAAATTCAGCATATCCTTGTGCGCTCAAAACAGACAGTTTGGCAAGGTCTTTCTGCAACAGATAAGGGAAAATAAATAGAAAGAGACCTTCATTTATACTAAATGTTAGGAATTGCAAAACCTGCGTGGAAAGGAAGACTCTTGAGTCAGCTTTATTCTAAATGCTGATGAAGTTATATTAACCGCAGCTTGAAAGCAGAGCAAAAAACGTCTTTGAGAAATCATCTTTTCCACATAAATTCTACTCCTTCTCCCTCAGATTATTAGGTTGCCAGCTATTATTCTCAAGTGTTTGAATTCAGCATGCATCATAAAATATTGTATCCATATATCCATGTTGCTGCAGTTGTTACTCGAGTGACAGTCCTGATATATAGCCAAAGCAGCTTTGATTAGGTGCGCAGATGACTTTTAAGTGATTGACACGTGAAAGAGTGAAGTTTCAGTCTTTCCTCAACTGGAGATGTTTTTCTAACTGTGGACAAATATACAGAAGTCTCCTAAAGCAGTAAGCCTCCCTCAGGTTTATTTTTGGGACTGGGGCATTCAGATGAGTGCGGGCGTGAGCTTGGGACAGTCTGGATCAGTCAGGGGGTAGAACTTTTTCCAGAGTGAGCTTGTAGTTGAGAATGGAAATAGTCTTTACTTAGTTACAGTGTCACTTATTTTCAATTATTTTTATTTTAAGGATTATTATTATTTTTTTTTCTTTGCAAAGGGTCTCACACTTTCATATTTCTTTCCTTAGCAGAGTAGTCCTACTTAGCTAATTTATTTTTCGGCTTTAAAACATCAGCATTTTATAGATCTGAATTTCACAATGTGAGGATGATTGCTACGTACAATTTGCAAAATTGTGATTAACCAGTCCCTGTTTCGAGTCAGTTCTCCCTAATTCACAAAAGGCTTCCAAGAATAGTCTGCACAAAATTCAGTGTGCAAATTGTAGGGCAGATTTTTAGAGGGCAGTTTAAAGAATGAAGTCCTAAGGGTTTTATCTATATTTATATCTCTTGTTAAACCAAACTCTTATGTAAATGTTACAATCTGTAAATAACAAGCCGAGCAGCTTTCTTAAAGGAAAAATTGCATCCACTTTTTTTTTTTTTTTTTGAGATTTGGCTAAATTATTAACTTACACAGTAGACTAATATACAAGTATATTTGGAAGCAACTAATGCTAGTCTGTTTCTTCATCTGTGTTTTATGGATATTTAAAGGTTTAAGAATACATAGACCTTTCGTTTTCCAGTAAAAACTGTCTCAAATTGAAAAACACTGCCCTTAGTGATGGCTTGAAAAAATTGAGATAGCTTTTGTATACTTTTACTTTTTATAGCCATTAATGTTGTAGTAAATCTTGTATTATTGTATACAGTCTAGATTATTCTTCATTCTTTTGCCTTTGGACAGGAAAGAAATTACTGGCTTCCATCAGTGTTATTGGCAATCCCCATATTCTGACATCTGTTCCTTTCTAAACATTTTACCAACCTTGATGAAATGTAGTTTAGTGTTAGTAGCTGACTTGAAGAAAAAATTGGATGATAAAAAAATAACATTGATTAAACACCAGAAGTAATTTACCAATGACTATCAATATTTTGATGGCCACAGCAGTTTATTTCAGAAAAGCTTGACGTTTTATAGAAATTTTAATCATATTTAATCTTTGAATTAAGCTGAATAAATGATTTCTCATTTTTTAAACAGAAGGATGAGAGACTGATTTTGCTCAATTTTAATCAAACTCTTTGAGCTCCATTCCTGTGAATGTTTAGGGCATATTTTATAGATACCATATAATGCACATCACTCAAAAAAAAAGTCTTTCTATTTTTTAATACACAGTGGTGACGTCATTTATTGTTTTGCCCTTTACATGGAGCTGTGCCAGTGCAATGCTAAACCTAGATTTGCCAGTGCTGGACCAGGTGCTGGGCCGGGGGGATCCTGTAGGGCATTTGAAGGACAATCAGCAAGGGTGACAATTGCCTGGTAAGTCACCAAGCTTCTTTGTTAACTGTGCTTCACTAAGGTGAAGTAAAATAATAGAAGATGAGTGTAGTTATTTTTTCTGATACCAGGTGTAGAGCAATTACATTTGGGAGGTGAGCTATAGGAGGACCCTGGCAAGAGCTTCTTGAGAGCTGAGGCAGAAGTAGGGGTACACATATAATTTTCAGTGTCCAGTTTCTAAGCTAATTGCATTGTGAAGGAGTAGGGCAGGAATAATGCTCTCTTGGGAAAGGAAATATGTGAAAAATAAATTGAGCTACTATAAGGTATGTGTTCTGATGCTGTAAAAGAGGTAGATATATATAAGGATGGGGAAAAGTGATTGTTGGTGCAATTAGATTTTTTTTTTCTCCAGAAGCACTTGGCAGCAATCTCAATGTAGATGTTGGAATTCGTGTTTTTAACTATGGACTGGTAATGTTTGGGAGCAGAGTTTGAGCAATGTTAACCTGCAAGACACATCTGGGTTCTCACTCAGTCTTCCTCAGAGGAGATATTTCAAAGCAGGAAGAAGTCAGATTTGTCCAGCACTATATGTATATGAACCATTGAGGACAAAATGAAATTGCAGCTCTTGATGAATTCACTCAGTCACACCAAAATTTTCAGAGGTGAAATTATACTTCTACCAATAGGACCTTATAGGACTCCAAAGGTTGGTTTTGTTTCCCTTATCTCAGAGAGTAACTTGAACTTTGAGTGTTCAAGGTAGTTGCTAGAGATTTTTTTTCCATCTTTACATTAAATTTTATTTAGAAGGGAAATTTTCCTTACAGCTCCCCTTTAGAAACTCAGCACTTATTGTGTGTAAAGTTTTCCTTTCGTTTCCAAAAAATCATGTTTGGTAGCAGAAACTGAGTGGTCTAGGTTAAAGTGGTGTGTAAACTGGCAGCTTTTGGATTCTTGTACCCTGTGCTAATCATGAAGAATTCACACATTTCAGCCAGAGACCTCTCAGCATGTTTTATAAATTCATCCAAAGATGAATGAATTCTCAAGGTTCCTTGCTGGGGATATTTAGTAGAGAAAGTAAACATTATAGACAAAATGTCACTTTTTAGAAGTGCATTGTTTTTCTTGAAGCTGATTTTCTTCCTGGAAATACATTGGCTTCAACTGTACTCGTGTGTGCCCACAAGGTTTTCAGTGCGGTGGTTTGGACGTGGTGTGGGGAAAGGGAGTGACCCAAGCTGGGATCCAGCCTCTCCTGGGGCTCAGAGTTAATTATGAAAATGAGGGACAGATCCTGCCTCTGTGTTCTTCCAACAGACGTAACTCAGTTGTTTTGACACAGCTGTGTTTTACACAGACCTTTGAAATAATAATAAAAGAGGTCCACACTTTAATTTTCAGCTCCTAGGGGAAAAAAAAAAAGATGGAAGAAGGAAAATTGTCACTCTGTAGTCACATTTATTTTTTCTTGTTCAAGTGATGGAGAAATGAGGGGGGAGGAGGTTTGAGCAACTTGCCCCAGGTGTCACAGAGCTAACAGCAGGAGCCTCCCCAGGGCCTGGGAGCCCTGGCTGAGCAGGGCAGTGCTCTAAGGGGTAGGCGTCTGCCCTCCCCTCTCAGACCCATAGTGTGCCTCATTGCATCCTCGTACCATCTTACAGGCTGCCTTTAACATATGGTTTCAAATCTGTTGACGTTCACCTGCTCAGATATATGTACAAACTACTAGTAGGAACTACATAAATATCTAACAGATGCACATGTTCACCCTGGGATTAATGCATGCTGGACTCAGACCCGTCAGCATCACACCCCTCTGCAGTCGCATTTTATTTTTTCACTTGCTCATGTGGCGTACACCTGTGACACGCTGGCGATGCACTTGCTTGCAGTGAGAGAGCTCCTCAGGTTCAAAGCTATCCTCGTATCTTTGTTCCCTTACGGGTGAACCTTTTGAGGTTTTCTCTTAGTGTTCAAAAGGCTCGAGCATGGCATTACATCTTTAAAACCTTATTCCGACCCTCTTTTGAATATGTCGAATATAAAAGCAGAAATAAAGCAAGGAAAACTAGATAAATAGATGCAGGGAGACATCATAAGGAAAAAAAAAAACCTTCTGAGCTTGCCAATATTACTTCACGCTTTTTATTGCAAACCTCTATACTAACAATAGAGCACCAGCTCATGCATCTGGGTGTGTGAACTGAAGGTACACCGAATGTGTGGGCTTTCCAAATGTTGCTCAATAACAGGAACACCTGTGCTAAATAACTTTGCATTGATTTTATGTTATTATTATTACTGTTTTTTATAACAATATTTGCAGTCCTCTTTTAGAATTCCATATAGGGGGAAGAAAGGACTTTTCAACTTCAGATGCAGAATTCTCTCAAGATTCAGTGGAGGTGTTAGAAAATCACAGGGGTTTATATGTGCTAAACAAATATAGTGTAGGGTCATAAAGTGGAGGAAAGATTTGTTCGTTTTCTGGATGCAGGTCTGCTAATGTAGGTTGGATCTGGCTTGTCTCCTTGCTGTCCTGCCCTGTTTTGTTTTGTGATGTTTCAGTAGCCAATAAGAACAGAAAGATTAGGAAAAATATTAGCAGTCTATATATGTGTGTCCTAAGGTGAATCACTGATTTCAGATTATTAGTGTTTGGTGATTCGTGGCTGTTTAATGAAATAACATACCAAATCAGAAACAGAAAAATCAAGGAATTTCCATAACTTTAATTCTCAACACTGCAGAACCATGTAGTTATTACTGATACTGATATTATTTGGAGTCATACATTAGGTTTAGTGTTATGTGTGATGTTGAATTTCAGGGGGAAAAAAAACCGTTGCTTTTTGCTGCCAAGAATTTATTATAACATTCTGGGCTATGAATCTGAGAACTATAAAGTTGGACATCATAGGTAAAATAGAAGCTTACTTTTTGGTCAGCTCGTCAGCGGTGTAAATGAATCCAAGGGTTGCTCACAGGGCCAGTTAACCTCTTGTTCCTTAGCGATACCCAAATGTGAGGTTCTTTTTCATTTAAGTACCTACCAATTTACGTCCATAATTTCTATTAATTCTGTGTCTCTTTCTTACATTGTTGTTACTTGAAATGGAAAATATTGGTTACAATCCAAAGGAAAAATTTATAGCCTGTCACTGTAGCCTTGTGCTATTTTAATACAATAATACCAAGCGCATTCCCTCTTTGTGATAAGTGTATTTTTCCTTTTACTTTCTCATGCAGTGCTGAGACCCTTTCCAGACTTGCTTTGTCTCTGTGGTACCAGGGACTATAAAAGCATAAGGAGCCCTTAGGGATATCTGTTGACCTTTGCAGCAAGGGGTGCAGGCTCCCTTGTTCTGTCCTAGTCAGATTGGGACTGTGGAAGGTGATGGGCTTGTGGTGCTGCCCTGTTAGGTCACTGATACCCTGGTGATTGTTCTCCAACATGCCCTGTAGGAAGCATGGCATCCGGCAGCACTGGGGAGAGTACAAACTTTCCCAGGCCAAGTTGTGTTCCTGTGGATGTGCATGGTGAGAAGGAGAGGGAGCTCGGAGCAGAGAAGCACTGTGTGGTTGGGAAGGAGACCCACTGGACAGCAGTTTCTTTCCAGCAATCAAGGGAAGATGGGAGTCCCGCAGCAGTAATGTGGACTCCTCTAATTACCACTTCCAAGTTATTAGCATCTGGAGCCCTTTTTCCCTTTCCTATCTAACAATTACAGAGTGGGATAGATTAACATGTTGTGGAGGCTGTATGGGGGGCTGAGTTTCTCACTGTTGGCATTTGGTAGTTTGCTGAAGCTGATGCTCTCAGCTGTAGTGCTGGGTTTTTACCTGCTGTTGAATCCCACACTGTTTTCTTCATAGGTAATGATTCAGTTACCACTCAAATTATTTATTTACTTCCCTGCCCCCACCGAAGAAAAAGAAACACATCTTAAAAAGCCGAAGAAAACCAGTTGGACACATGTTTTGCACATGAAGAATCACGTCCATTGTAAAATGGGATCCATATGTGTGTTTTGGATGTGAGCATCAGTGCTCAGTTCAGCTTTGCCCACATGCCAGTGTGTGTGTGCTGCTGCCGAAAGCTCAGAATTTTCTTGCTAAATCACAGACAAAATTTGAACTCAGGGTTGTGTTAGAGTCATAAGTTCATAGTTTTCTGTTGTTTCTTTCCCCATGTATAGTGTCCTTTGTTTACAACCCAAATCCTCTCTAGATTAAACTTTAAAAAGACGCTGTGATTTAATGGACTTAGGATCAGATTCTAACCTCCAGCCTGAAGAAAGCCTGACTGCAGCACTCCATAGCAATAGAGGATTGTTTGCAGTTGTGAAGCAATGACCGCCAAACATTATTTAGAAAAAAAAAAAAAAAAAAGATGCTGGGACTAATTTTTGCATGGATTAAATATTCAGATGAACATTAAAAAAAAAAAAAAAAAGAGTAACAATGGATGGTGACATACACAAAGGGTAAAAGAGAAATTACAGCCATTCCAACAGAGCAGTGCACTTCTTTAAAACTGTAAATATCTTTAGAAGAAAACTTCATAGAAAGAACTACGCTGACTTGAAGTTATCTGCTGCATATGTCCTGCAGAAGGTTCTGGACAGATGGAAGATTGTCCCGCATAAATCTGTTTGCAGTTTTAAAAATTTATAAAGATAATTGTATTTTTTTCAGTTCATCTTCCAAGTTTGGGGCTTGTTTATGCTTATTCCTTCCTTTCACTTTCCTCCTAAATCAGAACAATCTCGTAACTATAGGATTAGATCCTTGCTGTCGCTCAGGTACTTCATCCTCCTCTGATAGAGGAAAGCATCTGTGACTCCACCGGACTCCTGGGGACTGGAAATGCCATCGCTAGGACTGTCCCTAGGAAGTGGCATTGCCTTTCTCCCTCTGTGGATGCAGCTGGAACAGAGGGACAAGCTTTGACTATCACATTAGTTCCCTGTTAAATGCAGGTAAGAAGGTGATTTAGCCAGAGAACGGGTCTGAAGCTAGCTCTATTCTACACCAGTATTTGTTGAATAGTCTGAAAGCTCTTTTGTAGCACAGTGATATTGTGCCATCACATCTCAGTTACTTGCAGGGCATGAGAACTGAGGTTCAGATTTTAAATGTGGACCGAGTCTTGCTGTGTCTGCACAGAACTTAAATGGTTTGGTGGTATTAATGGTATATAACATAAATAAAGCAAATATGAAAGCAAGTAATGCTTCAAGCACAGTAGAGATGCCTTTGGAGCATTTATTTTCTTGATTCTTTTGTCTTGTCATCACAGTCTTGCTCCTGAAAGATAAAGCAAACTGCCTGCTACCAGCGCTTCATTATACAGTAACTTTTAAACCTTCCTACTACAGCTTGATGATCAATTACTTCATGAGGAAAATAGACTGTTTTTCAGAAGCTGTGTTTTATTTTTGTTTGTAATTATTTCTACATAAGTCTTGTTAGACACACGTGTGCACCGACTTGCAAGAAAGAGATCTGTGACAGCAGTCACATGGCGTTTCCATACCATAATTGTTCTCCAAATCGGGCCCTACGTCCTTGGCAGTTCCAGCAGACCTACAACAGACTGGTCTGAGTTTACCTATGGGACTCGGAACTCAGCTGAGGTTTTCATGTCATAGGCAACTATTTTTAAAACAGGAGGGAAGCACATGTAGCTTCTCGTTGTGTTATCTTTTATTGGGGAGCAATTTCTTAAAACATGAGACCCATAAAAGGAACAGCGTCCGCTGGAAGGCTGGTTCATATGAGTGTTTTTGTGATTTGTTCCTGCATCTTCTCCTGCATGTTCTTGTTAAGTTCTATGGTTTAACAATTGGATTTCTGTGATACTTAAGTGGAGTGTATGTTTCACTCTTCTGTCACGTAAGACTTCGTTATAAATATGAGGAGGAGTTGAAGTTTTAGAGAGGAAATGGTTAAGCTGATTTTACCAAGGTGCTGTTGTTTGCAGAAAGTAAGTGATAAAACACAACCAGCTTCACTTCCTGCCAGGTGGCCCAAATATGTTATCCATAAAAACATTAAGATATTTAGTCAGATTTTTCATCTTTAGGTCGTGCTTTTAAAATCTCATCATTACTCCGTAAGAAGTCTAAAAAATCGTACGTACATTAGATTATTTTCTGTATGGTAACAGTGGATCCCATGGAGATTTTTGGGACTCTACATGATTTCACGACTAGGGCTACAAAAAGCACTTGAAAATAAGGCTGAGAGGGATCAATCCAGGAAACTTTTTGCTTGGCAAAAAAAAAAAAAAAAAAAAAAGGAAATACCATGACTCCTCTGGAGCCAGTCTGTGGAGACCTCAAGGAGAAGGTCCTCGTTGTCCTTTGGATGAGCACCTTTTATCTGTGAGGGTGTTGCTCATTGAGCTTACACAGATAAGTTCACACATTTCTCTAGAAACGTGAAAGTCTATGCTTGCACGAGTGCATGTATGAAGCCTAGGTTTCATATCTCCATGAGTGCCGTGCTATGAACCAACAAGATCTCTGTTGTCTCAGAATCCCATGGTACTGCCATGCAGCCCAGCCCTACTGCACGCCAGCAGAGGACTCCACCAGTGGAGCAGTGGCTGATAAAGACAGGCAGCAACAGCAGCAGCAGCAGCACTGGCCTTCTGCACAGCAGGGTACCACAGATGTTTCAGATAACAGAGTGAGCTTCGCTGACAGAACATGTGTGTAATATATAAAATAATGGGAACCGAAAGAAAAAAACAGGGCCACTCCAATCCACCCCTGTAAAAATGTTTTTTATTTATAACTGAGCAGCTGAATACAAATGTTGTTTGGTTACACAGAAGTGGGGAAAAAAAAAAAAAAAAAAAGAAAAGAAAAGAAATAGCGGGCTGATGTGGATGAGAAACTGTGCATGGCTTCTAGTAAAATACTGTGCATTGAAATCTTTTTCTTGTCCCTTGGGTGGGTCCCGATCTTCAGCTGGGGTAAATCAATGCAGTTTTAGTTCCTAGCAATTACATGCTTTATTTTTTTTCTTAACCTCTTCTAAAGATCCGACTACGCTGTGGTTGTGGGGGAATCTTGTGGCCAAAGTTTCCTGTGTAACCCTATGGAAAGCTGAGAAGCTTTCTGCCAGAACTAGCTCTGCAGAGCAGTTGCCACCCTGAGTTTGGCAGAAATGGTGGAGAAATGGTGTTGTGCAGTGCCAGAAAAAAAAAACAAAAAACAAACAAGCAGTTCTTATGTAAGATAATTAGCTGGGAAATGGAATCATTACAGCAGAAATCCCTGTTTTTGTGATAGAGGCTTATCCTCCACTGTTCAAGTGTCCCTAAGAAGTAATTCTGACCTCATGAGTGAGGAATCACTGATTGAAGGAGATTTTGGTGGGCTTTCCTGCATCATTCCCAACAGTGTGAGCAAGGAGCAGGAATGGGGCACCCCAGAAATTGCTAGGTCGCCCAGAAGGGTCCACTGGCATCTGTACTAGGTGCTCCTGTTCTGGGCTCCCACACATACAAGTGTGGCCAGCTGAAAAAGGGCTGGAAAACAAATAGGAGCAGGAGGCACGGACTGCTTGCTTGTCCCCAATGTCCCCAAACATGGTGAACCAGTGCAGGAGCATGCAGCTTGTTGGGCTGCCTTTGGAGAGAAATAGGCAATGGGATTCAGCACAGTGGAACAGGAAACTCCTATCAGAGGCTAATAAGCATCTCTCCATTTTAAAAGGAAACACTTATGTGAGTCCAGATACAAAGGGAAAGTAAGGCAGCCCCCAGAGGAATCACTGAGGTAATAAATGTACTTACTAGGGCAGTGTGTGCTGGAGTGAGGCAGAAATGGGCTCAGACCAGAAGAAAATTAGAACCTCAAGTGCAAGCTGAGGCAGGCTGGTCAGATGGAATTCAACCCTTTCCTCTGAGACAAGCGTGTATGCTGGTGCCTGCCTGCCTTGATTACCTGGGATTGGTACGGCCAATAAAAAGAACAACAGTGTATTATTTCTGCCACCTGCTCTGCTTGAAGGAGTAAGACACAAACACAGAATGTGGTAACTAGCTGAAGAAGGATTGGGCTCTCTGGGTGTACACATTTTTATGTACAGATTGTGCTGCTTCAACTGCATTGTGATGGGTCAGGGTCTAGTTTGGCTGTCAGGTTACCATGCCACACAGCTCGGTGCAGTCAGGCAGCTCCCAGCCTTTGGGATGGCTGTGGGGAGATGGCTGGGCCACCACTGTGCTGCATGTATTCCTGTATCATTTACTGTATTCAGAATACAGTCGTGGAAGTGACCAGTGAGAGGTAAGGGCACATTTAATTATGGTGGATTCAACATGAAATTGGAGACAAATCATTTGTAGTGGCCGTGTCTGAAGCTGAAATGCAACGGAAGTGAAGTTGTGGTAATATATACGTAGTGGTCACTTCAGCAAAGCTTGTACTTTCACTGGCCCAGTAAAGCAGGGAATGTAAAAGCATGAGTCACCTATTGCATTCTTTAATGGAAGGAAGTAATGCTCAAATCAGGATTTATTTTGTCTTATAATTGAGATCCACAATGAACAGGCCAAGGTCAGAACTGTAGACATAGAAAATGCTCATCAAGCTGCCCAATAAGATACCTTTATTCAGCCAAATTGGAAAACTTGTGCGTTACTCAAAAGATCAGAATAGAGTCCTTACTGAGCAAGGTTAGGAGGGATAGAAACAATCGGCTTATATAGAGTACTTTTACTTCATAGGAATGTGGTTCTGATTGCTGAAAATGTATCCCTTGCATGAAGTACAAGTATAATCCTATGCCTACTTTGCCCTTTGAGTAAAAGTATGCTTAATAGCAATTTCAGAAAAAAAAAAATCTATTTAAAGCCTGTTGAGCAGAATATCCACTTTCAGAGAGAAACTATAAGTGAATAATGTTAATGGAGTTCTGTTTTGTAAAATGCATGGGACAACTAATAGAATCAAGCTACTATAACAGTGGATGATTGAATTACATTTAAGAGAGTACCTAATTTATGACCTTTAAAAATAGTTTTAGAGCTGTCTGCTTGATAGGTTTTGTAAATCCTAGACCTCCTTCATACAAAAGTTTTAGGAGTCTCATCTCTCACTTTATATTATGGTCAGAGGACCGTTTGTGCTATTGTACGTCAGCAGTTCCATTAAAATATTTAAGTAGGCTAATTACTAAAAGAAAAAAATTGCCCTCTGGAGAAAATTATTGTACCTGTTTATTAGTGTGAGAGAAGTTCTTAATCTGGGAGTAAATTCTGAACAAAAGCAATGAACAGTGACCAGACCTCGAGCCTCCTGAGAAAAAGGAATTAAGCCTTATAAATACCAATTATTGAGCGTTTTCCCCCAAATTAGAATTGTTTATTGTGTTGTTTGTTATTTTAAATGATAAATAACTTTCATCAGTCACAGGCATATTATGTACAGGAACATGAAGTTTTGCACACCATTTTCATCCCATTTATTTTTACTTTGTTTATTTTATTGTTGTGAAACTCCTGATGCAGTATTATCTTGTGGAAAGGATACCCCCAGATTTGTTGCATTCTTTATTAAATTTATTTGATTTTTTAAAAATCACTTTTATTTAAGTGATTGCTCATGAGGTTATTTTGTGTTGCATTCTTTGGGAAAGTAAAGAAAATCTGAAAGCCCTTCTTGCAGCACTGGGATTTATATCGAAATTCTGTGTACGAATACCCTTTTAAAACTCTGTTAAGTTTTACATTATTCCTTAAAACATCCTACAATTTTGTTAGCTTTTGTGCTGGAGAGTTATGCCTGCTGTGGTGTCATTCACCGCTCATCTTAAAAGAAGTCAGAGAACAAAGGTGGAATAAGCTGCTAATCTTTCGGATCAGTCAGACGTTATTATTCAGTGGTATATGGGAACTCAAGGCACCAGTCCTTAAGGGTGAGAGGTGCAGGAGAGGGGCTCTGGCGCTGCCAGCAGCGATCAGTGCCTTGCAGCATCCTGGTTGCCACAGTGTTGGTGCGTCATGCTGTCTTAAATGTGGCTTTTGCCTGCTGGGTGCAATGGAGCTCTCCGCGGAGCATTGCATTTCCAGAGAGCTACAAATGGAATTGGCCAGTTTAAGAATGCTTGTTTGTTTATTTATTTATTTAAGAGTTAGCAGTAATTTAGAAAGAAAGACCCTTACACTTTATAGTTTTTTCTTGCCACTGAAAACACGGTGCCTGGGTTCCCTTTGAGGTAAATCTCAAAATTGACCGCTGTAGATTTGGTGCAGAAAAGGCTGTACTGCATGTACAATTGATGGGCAGACTAGAAAAAGGCAGTGAGCTTTTTGTGGTCAACAATATTTACAGTTCTGGGCTTTATAATGTAAAGTAAAAACTGTATTGTTTTACAGAGAAGCTCCATTGTAGGTCAGCCCTTGTATTAAGCAGCCTCTTGAAAGTGCCCCTTTAGGATCCCAGTACAGTTTGCCCTGATCGTTAGTTAAGGCCCATTTCTGCCAGTCTGTGGTGTTTCACAGCTCCATATGGTGGTTGCTTAAGGCTGATTTAAGAGTAAACAAGAAGTAAAGTATTTCAGTCCTACAAAGGTATGGCACTGAGTCTACAGAAGAGATGAAATGCAGAGCAGGAATATTCCTTTATTTCACACTTAATATGTTAGGAATCAAACAAGAAGTCTTACTTTTTGTTTTGTCCCTCTTGCTAGTTATTTATAATACTTCTTCCAAGGCAACTTTGTTTGTCTTTACTGATGCTCTTCTGGAAATGAAATTTTTCCACCTCCTGTACGCTCAGTACTTGCCACAAGGGAAGATTCTGGCTTTGCCCCGGACTGCCTGAAGTCTGCATACTTATACAGCGAGCATCTCTGGAGTGGTGAGGAACATTTTTGAGCTTATAAGAGAGAATTTCAGGCTAAAACACCACAAATAATTTATAGTTCTTAGTGCCTGTGAAAGTTACCAGTGCTTCCAGTTTCTTCCTCCCACCCTTATTTGCAGTTATCAGTTATAGAATCTTGACTTAATATTGTTAATTGCATAGTAAACAGAACAATATTGTTTGCCCCAAGACAGATTACCATTTCTCATTACGGAATTCTCATAGACCACAAATCATCGATACCATCTCCACCAGTTATAATAAAGTTTATCTTCAATCTGATAAAAAGCATGTAGTGAATAATAACTGTTGCTCTTATTTAAGTGGCTTGAAAACATGCTTTTTTAAAAGCTGGGTAGCATTGGAGTAACAATTCTGAATTTGGCCTAGCGAAGTGAGGTGAGCGGTGTGGATGTAAATGATCAGATTTCCAAATGCTGTTCTCTGGTGCGGTGTGTGGGGTTGCACGTCATAATGGATGAACCTCTTGCTATTGGCAGCCAACTC
Source organism: Callipepla californica brunnescens (assembly GCA_023055505.1). Lineage (NCBI taxonomy): Eukaryota > Metazoa > Chordata > Aves > Galliformes > Odontophoridae > Callipepla > Callipepla californica. The sequence continues at coordinate 7,270,468 of JALIRH010000016.1, forward strand.
AAACCACCAGTCCCACTTCTCTTGTGTTTACGTGTTGGTACTTGAACCTGTTATCTGGAGAGTTACGCATTTTCGTCTTCAACTTATTAGTGAAGAATTAAAGTGCACTCAGATGCTGGCAGAAGGTTTATCTCATCAGTTCAAATTGCAGATACCCTCAGTGGTCTGAAGGTTTCTGGCTCAGTCCCCAAGATGAGTAGTTGGACCTTCAGAATGGCACAGAAACTAAGTACTGGCTAAAACCAGTCTGTCTCATTTTTCTTATCTCTCAAATCCTTTCTACGCCTGGTAGTTCACCCCTACTTACATACACCCACAGGTGAAGAAACTATTTCACACAAAGCACCAGTATCCATAAACGCAATACTGTGGCTGAAGTATAGATATTGTAATGCTTTTCAACTGTAGTGCATAAGGTGAAGATCTTTCAGTAGAGAAATTTTCCCCCCCAGAGTTTTGGTACGCTTTAGAAGTTCAACATTTTAGACCTGTAAGTTTTTGAATTATACATACTAAGGCAGGAACAAGTGCAGCATTACATAGATAACATCATTCCAAATGTTTGCTTCAGCTGAATTTTGCATTTTCCTACCAATTTTGGTTAAGACTGGGCTCAGCCATGAAGTTTAGCTCTAAATACAAACTTTATCAAAGCCCAGCTCTGCTTCTGACTCAGGGTAGCATTGCTTTGGTAACAAGTGGTAAAATTCAGAGCCGGTTTTAAAGTTCAGGGACTTTGTAAGACAACTGAAAATATTGTGAAGTCCAGCAGGGTTTGGATCTAGGTGCATGATACTGCGATTGAATCAGGTTCTAGTTTAATTCTGTGGGGAAGGAAGGATTCAGTAGGATTCTGTCAGAGTTGAACCCCAAACTCATTAAAATATTACAATAAAGTAATTAATGCACATGGCCACTAGACACTCTTAAAATGTAAATTTCACAGCTGTAAGAAATTAAATTTGTTTAAAAATAACAGAAGGCTCAAGTACAAATTATGGAGTAAAAGCCTATAAAATTTCAAACTTGGTTTTAAGGCACAGATTTTCTTTATTTTATTTTTTTTACTAGATCATTTACTTTAGCACTAGCATTCAGTAATGGAATTCTTTGTCTGTCTGTTCCTCTGAAGTTGTAGCCAGGCACCAGTGTAGAACTGATTAGCTGGAAAGTTTTCTTATTAAAAGGTCGGACATAAAGTACAAGGCAAATTTTTCGTAAAGAGCATCTCCCGTCAGAATCCCATCTTGTTTTCAAGAATTTCCAGGCTTGCACCTACAGTGAGAACATCATTGAATGTTGGTGTGAGTAGTTGCACAGCTGGGAAGAGATATCCTTCTCTGTTGATACCAGGTATCAAAAGGGCTGCGACCACCAGTTTGTCACTATATGAACATTTTGGTTGATGTGTGAAGAACTTGACCAATTTCAGTTCAGTCAGTGCCACTCTACGACAGAGAGGGTAAGAAAATTAAAGCTCTATGGAGATCAGGACTGGATGTTGCAAGGAATGCCACGCTTGTCTTCTAAATGTAGAAGCATAATCCTAGATTCTCTGACACTTTCTCACCCATCAGTGTTTACAAACACGGTCCTGGCTATAATGCAAGAAGAGACTTCGGCTAACAAGTATCCCACAGTCTGTTTACATTTGAAGAAGTGTTGAAATACAGGGTTCCACACTGGCTTCTTGGCAGACCAACTTCAGCAGAGTTCTTGTTGGTTGAAGGAAGGAATTTTGATAAGTATATGTCCCAGATGAATCCTGTTGGAGATCTGCTGCAAAGCGTATGCTACACGCATGACTATTAAAAAGTTCAGATTACGACCCCTCTAATGTTACTTTAATGCTATTTTTTAAATGTAATTATAAATCAAATTATATTTGAGATCTGAAGCTGACAGTAGTGAGCTGGAACACTCTAAGAGCTGCTTTAAAAATAACCCCTCTCAAACTTTATTAGTGATTTCAGAAAGAGATGTGCAAGTGAGCTAGCCAGCTTTAGCCACAGTGTTTCTGTCTGAGATAAGAAAACCAGCAAAGTGTCTGTTGTACTCTGGTTTCCTGAGGCGTAACATGGAATTTTTTCATCTTTACCTGGGAACTGTATTTCCACAGTCTGGAAACATCAGTTTCTTTGAGCTTAAGAACAAGACATTAGGTTCGTGCTTCCTCCTCTTTATTTCCTTTCTCATTCCTCACTTATCTAAAGATTTCTAAACACTGATCAGACACCCCCAAAAAAAAACCAAAAAACAAACAAGTAGAAAAACCAGCTCGTGCTATGGTAAGTGCAAGATTTGTGGGAAACTTAAGCACTTTTCTTTCCTATGGTTGCTTAGTGACTGTGGCTGTTGTTTTTGTCAATGGTATCTGCTCACCTGTGCGAAGGTATGTAGGTACTCAAGAAAGCAGGCTGGAAAAGAGACCAGAAGGACACAGCTGAGAAGATATAAGCGTTAAACATGGTTGAAATTTTCTTTTAAAATAATGTCTCTGTAGATTTTGGTAACCTGATTTGTACATTTCTTGAGTGGATGTAAATATTTGCGTTACATATTCCTGTCACTTGCCTAAAAATGAACTAATCCACAAAGATAGTGCTTTAGATACTTTAGATGCTATATGAGTCAATTTTCTATTTATAAAGAAGTATCCTAAGGAAGAAAAAAAAAATCACTGGGTAGGTAGGTCTGCACAAACAATTCATACCGACTCCTTCTGTTATATGCTGAAGTTTTTCTTTTCTTGTGAATGTGCAAAGCATTTATTCAGTGGTTACTTACAGAACTCTTCAGTGAATGGTACCTTTTCAGATTCTTTATTCTCAGAGTTGGTTTTCTGTTTGTTTGTTTAGATTATTTATAAATTTATAGTCATAGCTGCTTACCTAAATCACATTGTTTCCTCTCTTCCCTGATTGCCTGAGTTACATATTTACTTGATTCAATACGCAATGTAAATTGCAAGCATTACAGCTGAACATACATCTCAGAATTTTTGTCTGGTTGCTCAGTTACGTAAATCAGACAAAAAGAGGGAGGGGACGCACCACACCATCTACTTAAGCAGCTAAAACTCAAAAAAAAAAAAAAAAATTAAGGTTATATGTACAAAAGTATACCTTTGGATCACTATGTGTAAGTTATATAAATTAAGTGATCTTAATTCTATTCCCTGATTAATGGTTGAGGCTGCTACATCTACAGAATGAATGGCAAAATCCAACTTCAGTTTGAAATTTGAAATCAATGAATATTTAAGCATTCTAGCTGTTGACTGTGAAGACATGCTAATATTGGTACAGCACATATGCTCCAAATTTTGCAGGCAGACAAAACCAGAAAATAGTTATGCGTTCCTAACACTGTTAACTCCAAATTTTACTTTGAATTGCAGTGTTTATTAGTATTTACTCAGCTCTCCCTTTCGCCTTGTTTTGCAGATGGGGAAACTGAGGCAAAGACGTTAAAGGGCCTCTTCCAGCCACAGAGTGTGTCGATGTCTGTTCCTGCTCTCTAGACATGTGCTCAGACTACTAGACTTCACTGCTCTGGCAGCAGCAGGTAAGATGTTGTACATACAATGTGATTAATTCTTTAATTGACTTAAATATTTCCCAGAAAGGTGAGAGACCCTCAAATATACAAATGTAAGATCTCTGTTTCAACTGAATCCCTGAAAATCATGTGGAACAGATTATTCCCTGTTGCAGAGCTAGAAAAAGCATAGATTCAGTGGTGTGTGCCAACTAATAGCTAGAATGTATCTGTGAATTAAACAAACACCCTTTTCCCTGACAGTAGTTAAACAGCTGGTGTTGTGGGATGAGGGCCTTTTTTTTTCACCTTCAAATAACGCTCCTTATGGGAAGAATGCCAAACATCTATGACTTAAGATGCCGTGTTGTTGCTGAGAAGACTGTGGTGGCAGAGGATAACATGAATGTGAGAGCGTGTTTAGAATTTGCTCAGAACTGTGTGGGCTGTTCTTTGTAGTGCAGTCGCTGCAACTATTGCAGATGTGGTTGTTCTGAAAGCTTCACAGTGTAGCAGCATTGTAGCGTGTAAGGTTGGATCTCCAATTTGTTAGAAAGTGTTTCGGCATTTAAGACATTTAAAGCATTCAGGAGTTGCAGTTGCCCCAGGTGGTGTGATGTAGACACACAGATTTTGCTCTACAACATTGAAAGTAAAAATTTCTTCATAGTGGTGAGAATTTTACATGAGTAAGGATTCTATCCAGCGTGAGTAGAGAACCCTGGGAAGAAGGCCATGAGAGGAAAGGGTACTGGTGTAATTCTGTGGTAAGGTTGCTGTATCGGTTTCTGGGGTATGGATTCTGTCAACCTTTCTCATGATGTGAACTGCCTTTCTTGTACGGATAATACAGTTTAGCCATGAATTAGTCTGGATTCATTTAGGAAGTGTTATCAAAGCTGTGTGCCAGATCTTTACTTGGTGCAGGAGTAACGCCAAGGGATAGAGTCCAAATCCCTCCGTGCATTGACAGGCTGCTTACTTTTCTTCTCCACACATGGAGCTGAAGATGGCGAATTTGTAGTCCAGTTAAGAACAAACAGATTTTTGCCTTTGAGGAGTTTTCTGCCTCTCCACCTCAACAGGAGTAAAATTCTGTAGTAGATGGTAGTTTTATGTATGTGGGAAGGAGGCAGAACTTGAACAGTTTGTCTGGCCACAGGTGAATCAGTGGAAGTGCATTCACATCAGAGCCTTTCCTGGAAGAAATCCTGGAATGGTGACCGAGGTCTTATCATTCAGCGAGGAGACAAATTTGTTTCCCAAGGCTGTAATCCCTGAGCAGAAAGTGACAAGATCCCAGAAATAAGGCAGAAATTGATAAGAAATTCTGATGATAGCTCTCCAATAGGAATGTGAGTAGATAAAGAGAGGAATTATGACATCCAACATTCATGCTTTTTCTGGAAAGTTCCCAGATCAATCAACTTAATATATAAAAGTTGCAGCCTAGTTACAATACATTTCTCATTTATTCTTTCTGCCTATGTGTTTGCAGCCCCCAAACTGCTAGCACTCTGTAGTCGTGCAGTTTGACTATATTCACGTGACACGACTGATTGAAGCGAGTGAGGTTTATTTCAGAAACTGTATTTCAGTGCATAAATGTACTCAAGTGCTTGTAGCTAAGTGTACTGTATTTTGCTGTATATCAGGTTCTTCAGTTCTTCCTGTATGATGTAAACAGACATTATGTAAGCATAACTGTATTTTCACTTCTAGAAGAATGCAAAGACTGGCTTGGTCATGAACAGTTTGGTAGGTTCATTTTGATTTCTTTAAATATTTAAATATGTAATTCTGTATTTGAGGCAGAATTTTTTTGTACTTTCTGTGGCTTTCCCTTCCCTTGGCATTCAGAGTAAAGAATGTCCAGAAATTCAGAATTATTGTTCTCTCATATCTGGGTAGGGATGCATGCAAAGTCAGTCTGTGTATGCTCCCTCCTTTGGTATGCAATCTATGGTCTATATTTAACTCTGTACATACACAGTGCAAAGAATCCCAGCATAGCAGATGTTTGGTGGTGACAACATAGGTATACAGTCACAAAAGAACTTCAGATAATTTCTTAAATGACATCTCCTCCAAAATACTAATCTTCCTGTGAAGGGCACCCATTGCAACAGGCAACAAGAGCATTTTTATGTTCTGTGTTTTTTTCCTGCCATGCACTTAATTCTGTTCAAACCGTATCGAAGAGACTTGAGAAAAAAAAAAAAATCAACCATTAAAGACTTGCTCTTTGTTTTTTCAATCTGTGACCCCAGCAATCTCTTTAGCAAGCCATGGTTCAGTAAACTGGCACACAGCAGTAGTTCTACAGTGGAAAAATCATAAAACAGATGGAAGCTTTACATTTTTGTTTAGTTTTTAAGAGCAGTTTTTATAACATCGCTTAAAATCATTCTGATGCATCATACTGTTTACACTTAAAGCTTTGTAGCTAAGATGTTTACACTATAGAGAATGTTTTAAGATATTTTATAGTTATGATATTTAGATAATTGGCAAGAAAAAAGATAGTTTGTTGAGATTACAGTGATGTTGGTAACCGTGAAGTAACTTATGAGTCTCAATAAATATGTCCGGTTCGGTGGAAAGTACAAACTCAGTTAAAACAACACAAGAGGGAATATCTTTTTAGTGAAATCATTTCCTTTTCTTAATCAAAAGATGACAGCCACAGCCTTAGAACTCCCATCTGTAACGCACCACTCCACGTATCTGTGTGCATAGCTTTTCTTTTTATGATTCATAAAGTTATATCAAATCTATTCATTAATATTCTACATAAGTTCAGTCGAATTATATACAAAAGTTAAAAACGTCCACTTTCCACAGAGAAGTGGAAGCGATCTGAAGTGAATCCCACTCATTTTCTCTTAGCTCTCCGTTTTAAAGATAAATACATGTAGATGTTTTCATGCTGAATGTCTTCAGAGCTTAGTTTGGAACGTTTAAAAAAAAAAAAAAAAGTCCCCAAAAATGCATTAATCAAAAACAATAACTCTTTTTAACTTTGGTAACTGCTCAGAAGTAAAGTATGAAATAGTCTGTGTGTGGGCCACAAATGTTGGGAATGCAAACATTTCACAATAAACATGTTTAAATGAAAGTACTTGGCTAGATATACTGGAAGATAGTACATGTTGGGTTAATTAATGCATACTCCATAAAAATAAACCTCACTTTAAAGATCTGACCAATAAAAATCATTAGTATATTTGGATCAGATGTGCTGATGGATGATTTTTGTGTATACATTAAAGTTTTGTAAAGCGAATTGTCCTTGAAAAACCTAGAAACAGATTTCAATTTAAAGTCAAAACGACCTATTATGACTACTTTGTGTTCTCCTGTAGTGATATGATGAATTATTTCACTTTTATCTTCTATTCTTGCAATTGATTTACTATTGATAGCTTTAAATTTATCATTTTAAATGCACGAATCGCAGCTACCTAGCAAGGAACCATTCAGTTTCACAGAAATTGTTTGCCTGTAGAATGCAGTATCTGATTGTAGGCATAATCAAATTACTGTACCACATTTTTTTTCTTCAAAAAACTTCCTGATCTTAAATTGAATCATTTGAGTACATGAATAAAATTTTACTTTTAAAAAAATAATCATCTGAGGCAAGTCATACATATACATACAAATATGTGAACTGGCTTTGCATTGTATCGTGCCGCTGATCCAGTTAGAAACAGTGAGGCAAATTTTGGCAGTCTTTCATGCTGAAGAGTGTCTTTCTCCAAACCTCTGTCATGAAAGGCTAGGTAGTGATCAGTGTTTGACAGATATCAGAAGGCAACCCAGCTAATGCACAGAATCTGTAGCTGCTCTGTAGGAATGCCCCATTCTGCACCCCTTGGCCTAGGAGTCTGTATTTGAGTACAGGAGAATCAAGTAGGATTTATCTAGAGACTGTTTTCTAAAAATGAGCTGGACGTACTTTACTTTAGTCCCTTATCCAAAAATTCACACCTCTCAAAAGCAAACATAATATGAACTGGACAAAATTTTAATTTGCAGTCAAAATGCAAGTGGAAACCTTCCTCCATTGTTCTCTGCAGTTTAGTTAATTGTAACAGCAGCGGTAGTTATAAGAGCATCTGTGCATAAGAATCTTTGCATCTCTGCGGTCATATTGACTTTGTTAAAAACCTGTTGTTGTAACTTTATCAGATCTACTCTGTTGAACTTACAACGTCACTACTCATACAGACGAGAAGAAACAACCTTTGTTCTAAAGTCTTCATCCAACATTAATCTGCGCTATATAAAGTTTCAGGCATTCTGTATTTTAACTCATCCATTAGTTTCGTGTGAGCACTATAGAGGATTTAGAGGTGGGGTGATAATCCTGTGTTCAAGTAGGATTCTGTGGAAACTGGGTAATGCATTAGATGGCTGCAGGAGTACAGAAGTATGGTAGTTAAGTCTGATGTTGCTACTGAAGGGGGGTGAAAATGGCTGCCTGAGGAGTAGTAGATAAGTATGGAAGAGGTCTGTGAACGTGCTAGCTGAGACAGGAAAGCTTGGATGGGGCACAGCTGAAGAGGGAAGAATTGGAAAGAGACAGGCAGTTGAGAAGGTCCTGGTATTGGCAGGAAACGCAATCTGCACAGCTGTATCTGTGGCTAACTTAAAACTGACATGTCTTTCTTCAGATGGTGATATATATCAAGCTCCTCTTTAAAGAGTGAATAAATGTTTTACCAAAATGGAAAACAAAAGGCTTAAAGCTGTTTTTAAAAAAAAACAACTTTAAACAAACAAACAAAACAAACCTATTTTAAAGGCAGTGACTGTACATGCTTAGAAATTTAGCTCTGGGAAGGGAGCCGCTGCTCATGGAGGTAAATAGTAGGCAGGAAGCAGAAGCTTGTATTTAAAATACCTTGAAATAACCTCTAGCTAGAATACACTCTTCTAATTCTTAGCAAATTAGAAAGGCATAGAGGAAAAAGGAGGCATCTCATAAGTAACTCACTGGCTTGCCTTGGTTTTAGTAGTATATTTCGTAGGCATGACTGTGATGGAGTCTTGCTGCAATTGGCTTAGCTTTCCAAGACAAAGTTTAAACATGTTGGGAACTCCCGACCCATGTGGTATCCTGGAAGTTGGTCTTAGACATTTATCGTACTGAGATAGATCAACTGTGCTCTGCAGCACTGCTGCAGATGCCTTCAGCCAGCTCTTTGCTTAAAGTGGTTGGGATACTCTTGGTGGAAAGTTCAGAGTCACAAGAGATCCTGAAGTCTTGGCTGGCACAGATTAGTCCTTGGATTTAGGAGCAGCAAAGTGATTTAAGCATTAAATCCCTGCCTTTCCCGTCTAGTCTTGTTCCAAAGTTAGCTGATTATAGGTCCAAACTTAGAGATTTCTAGCTAATAAAGACGATACACAAAGAAGCTGTTTGTACAGCTTGGTTGTTTTTTTTATTGATGAAATGAACAATATGCTTCCTTTATAAAGAAGAATTACATGCAATAATTGCAGCTACTGCTACTAATATTGCCATTTTAAACTCAAAAGTACAAAGCTTTTCCAGTGCTGGAGGATGAGCTCGGTGGTGACAACGCAATCTACTACTTGGTTAAATCGTTAGGCTACAATAAATACTTGAAGTTTCAGGCCAGGAGTGCTACTTCCTACAGTTTTTGTGTAATCGATGCCACTTTTTGAACCACTTTGTTAAATGTCCAGATCTGTGCAACAACGTTGGGCACTCCACATGTGTCCTTTTCCTGCCCGTGTACACAGGTGCGGTTTCCTCATGGATTAGGTTTGTTAAAATACGCTAAGAGCTCTGTGTGACATTTTTGAGGCACGGGCTCATAGGACTTGTGGAGGCCAGGCTCAGGCCTGTCCTTCAGGGTGCAGTGAGGTCTTGGTCTGAGCAAGTTGGTAGGGAGAAGATAGGAGAACAAAGCCGTTGTTAATGGTGTGGAAAGTGCCAGAGGAGGGGGTCGGGTTGGCTG
>JALIRH010000016.1:7285000-7287500 GCA_023055505.1 Callipepla californica brunnescens
GAAAGGGAGTGAATAGCCAAAAAATCAGAAGAAACCAAATATTAATTTCTGTTGAGCTATGCTTAGTTATTGTTACCTGGTTATTTTTACCCTAGCAGTTTCACCTGGATGTACATTATTTTGTTCATTTTTTTTTTCCCTATGGTTATGAGGTTAAAACATTTTCCAACATGTACAAACAAACAGCTAATTTCATTGTAGTGCTGTCCGTGTGCAGTGAAATGAAGTATGATTAGCTAGCTGAAAATGTCTAACTTTTCAATCAGTAGCTAATTCAGTTCCAGAACCGTATTCATATAGGTTTGAAACAAAATTGACCTTCTTGTTTATGCAGTCTGTACATACAATGAGTGTCTGATTCAGTAACGAGATACTCAACAATGCAGATTTTTTGAGACCCAGGAAAGGAAGCACAATCCGGTATTCTTCTGAAAAGATCCATCACCTGTGTGCTAACAATCCTGAGGTTTCTGCATTTGGAATGGGAAAAATTCATATAGGAGGCAAACTCCCAGTGTTAATGCAGAAGACAAAACTCTCGTGCTTGGTTGTAGGACAGCTGAAGGGAATGCTGTGGGAGCAGAACCCTTGTGCTGGGCCTCCAGCCATGCTTCCCTGCTGTTTTCTCTGGGCTTTATCCCAGACCGTAGGACCAGAAGATGCACCTGAGAGAGGACCTTCCACACCCACTGATACATGGGAAACATTAGCGTGGAGGGTTTCTACCTTGTACAGTGGATGCATACCTTTTTATTCCCTGCTTTTCATAGCTGCAGCTGTAAGCAACTAAATTATGGCCATTTCACTGTCAGAAGACTGCCAGTGGCAGAAATGGAGTAGGATTTATCATTAGTGCAGAGGAGCCCTCTCTGATTGCCCAGTCAGGATAGGTGCTGAATATCTATAGCTCTCACTGAGATCAGGGAGAACTGCTGTTTTTCTGCAACTGATGGAATTGTCTTCAGTGCTGAGAACCCAAGGGCATGCGGAAGCTTTTGGCTCATCTCTGAAGCTGCTGAGGCTGTTCTGTGGTGTGTTAAATACCCAGATCTGCCTACCAACGGGAAAGGTTTGGTGGCACAGTGAGGCAACTAGAAATTAATTTACTTACCAGTAAAATACCATTTTAGATGAATTTATGTTTTATTTCAGTAAAATTTTGAATGTTTCACTCTTAGTTTCAACAGAAGTTTTACCTTTAATTTAGTATATCTTTCTTTACTTAGAGGTATAGTATAAGCTGAATTTCACTCTTCAGGAATACCTCTGATAATGAAAATTCCATTACTGTATTCATTCAGTTTTACTGCATGTTAGTGAGTGATGTGCCATTAACAAAATACTCAGGCATGCACACCTGCGCTTTCATTGTGTGTGCATGGGCAAAGAGAAACAAGTGGTTCACTTTTCCAGGCTGACAGCATTGTAAATTGGGGGAATGCTGTCTTGTTGAATCTGCACCTAGGTGGAGATGGAGTTGAAATGATAGGACTGGCAGAGGTGTGAATCCTTTCACCTCATCTTAATGGAGTGTTAAATTAAGAACTTAGTTATGACTGTAAAACGTTGTTGTTGAGACAGTTGTCCATAGCACACAAACTTAACGTGAGGAATTGCACACATACACTTTACAGTATATTAAAGTATTTCTATTGTTAATGTGTAATATAATGAAACCTACTGGATTTATTTCTAAAATTTGAAATTGCATTCTGTCTTTTAAATTACTACTTAGGTGTTTAGTTTGCTGATGTGTGGTATCATTTACAAATTCATAGCTGTCATATATGGCTTATTTAGATTGAGTTTGATTTGTATTCTTCAGAAATGCTTGTGAAGTACATTATAATTTTATTTCACTTTAAATATCAGTTTTAGGGTTTTAGTACATCCTGCAATGTACTGTTCAGCTGATTCTGAACAGGATAACTCCAGAACCTTTGCATGGTGTTGTAGCAGTTTTTGCTTCTTAGTGAGTACCGTCCTCATTTGCTTAGATGAAATAAGACTGTTATCACAGAATTCTTTTTTTTTTTTTTTTAATCTTATATGTATATATATATTTTTTTTTTCTGGTGATGAGGTGCATCAGATATACCCCACAGTAGCAGGTCTGATCCATTTCTTTTCAAAGCTGTTGTGCATGTGTGATTGATGTGCAAGTATGCAGCAAATGCTTTGCATCCCAGCTATGTCAGCCTCGGTGCATGTGCTAAGTAGAGCTGTCTGAGTATGCACAGTAAACCCAACATGTCTGGAACACATCAGACTTGCTGGACAGACGTAGATCACCTGCTTTAGAAATTAGTAGATTGTTCACTAGGCTTGGCAGGTTTGGGTCATGTAACTGAGCAATCTATCATGAGCTGCTAACAGTAAACCTGGTCTTCTTAATCCCCTCCTGCGAGGAACAGTAGGAGTTCTTCATTCTTTAGAAAATAAGTTTCTCAGATGTGAAAGGAAATGACTTCTCCCATTGGACTGTTGGGAGAGTATCTTC
>JALIRH010000016.1:7292500-7335000 GCA_023055505.1 Callipepla californica brunnescens
TTGTGCTGCAAAAGCTGCCTATGGAATTGGATTGAGCACAGGTGTCTTCCTCCTGCAAAAGCCACTTGGCTTCGCATCTTGTTCTGCTGTCCAATCACTGGGAGTGACGCTCTAGAAAAAAGTGTCAAGCTCTAATAATCAAGCTGCCCTTAATGATCTCTGCAGCCATCTCTGTCTCCTGTTTGAACAGGGTTTGTAGAGCCAGGTATGTATGTCTATCCCATGCTTGTCCGTGCTGCTGCTCTCCAGGATATGTGGTTGCTGCAGCAGAGCTCACACAGATCACACTGAACCTGTGTGACCGCTGTACTCGTGCTTTCCCCTGCAGAGTTTCTGATGAATTTGCATTAGGTGATTATCCCCTCATGCATGTCTCAAAAAGGCAGGTATCTCCACATTGTCAGTTTTCCATCTGTAGCATGTGGATAATTATACTTTCCTGCCTCACATGGGTGTTGTGAGCACTAATTAGTTAATGTCTTTTCCGCACTTTTATCATACAAATACTAGGCAGTTATTGCTATAATAATTATTATTTCATATTATTCTGTTGTTCTTCATATAAGTGATTTTGAGCACTTAGAGTTATCTCTGAACATTTGAACGTGTGACTTCATATATGTTAAATTACCATGGTTTGGTAATGCTAGTTGGTCGGTCTGAAAGGTTGAAATGTGTTTTATGGTTGGCAGTTCACAAATACTCATTGAAGCCGAGTTTTCTTTAAAAATATCCCATCTGAAGCAACAAGATCATCCCAGCAAACACAGAAATCCAGTGTCTGTAATATAATAAGGCATAACACGGTTTACATTAGTTGATTAATAGTGCATGTTTGGGGTATGCTGTGAGTGCTGGAAAAAACTCAGTTGGCTAGAGGGAATGTGGGTTTGGACATCAACGGCTGAACTACAGCAGCGTGAATTCAGCAGTGTGGTATTCCTGAATTTGTGCTGAAATCACTGGACTTCTAGAGACCTCAGGTTCTCTTGAACTTAGGAAAAAATTAAGAAAGCTCTAAGGAGGAGAAAAACAGCACCAAAAGAAACAGAAAAGAAACAAACAAAAAAAAAAATACCCCAAAGCCTTAAGCAAAAAGCAGAAAAGAGATGAAGCCATCATGTTTCTTTTGATTGATAGTAGAATGTACACACCTACCAAGAGTTGATCAGGAATGCTAAGACTGATCAGAATGCTTCCTCAGTTACCCAATCCAGCTCTGAGATTCCCTTGACCTTGAGGTTTTCTACAAATGATTTGGAGTGCCCTATATTACATAACTTTCCTGTCTCAATCCTGTCCTTGAGGTTTTTCCTCAGTGAAAGGAAAATGTGATGTGGGAATGCTTTTTCATGCAGATAGAGGGCCCAGTTTCTGCAGCAGGCTTCCTTCTCAACTGCTGGGGATGCTTTTCCATACCTGTCTGGAGATGGTATAGAAGGGCAATGGCATGGAGGATTCAGACTCCCAGGCAGTGAGAACAGTCCTGGGAATGAAATTCCTACTGTTTGCAGTCCCTTGGAATTGGATACAGAACAAAGCAGATCACTGGCAGGAAGCAGAAGAGCTGGCTGCTGGTGGGAAGGATGGAGGCTGGCGGGTGGGACTGGGTGCCTTGAGACCTGTAGGAAGCTGCAGACTGTCAACTTCTGCTCCACAAAGACAGGAGAAAGGGATGCCGCTCAAACCTCAAGCCATCATTTTCTTGGAACCTCTTAAGAATCCATGAAAGCTTGGCTATAATTGGATTAGAGTTTGTGTGGAGGCACAAAGCCCCTGTGCAGATGTCCTTGACGTGCTATTTGCTTCCCCTGTGGAGCAGCTCTGAATTTTGCTGGTGAGGGTAGGGCCATTGTGTAAGGCTGCTGCTGGAGATGGTGCTTTCTGGCCGGACCTGTTGGTGCTGCCTCCTGGCCAGCTTCCTGCTCCTGGCCCACACATAGGCCTGAAGTTGCTGGCTTGTCCTAGGTTAGATGGGCTGCCTGCCCTGTGTGGCAGCCCAGGGCAAGGGACGCTGCAACCTTGCACACCAGAGAGATACGGAGGCCTTTTGGTGGTGATGTGGGAGAGGAGAGCTGCAGTGGTTCCATTCAGACAGGCTTGGCAAGGCTGCAAGATTAACCCTCCCAGTGAAAGCAGTGGCTGCCCTGCTCGGTTGGATGGATTGCACCAGGGTTTCCTTCATTCTGAGCTTTTCCCATGGGGTTTTCCACGGGGAAGGTGTGATATCCTCCATACAATAAACTGTCAGCCTTGTGACAGCTATATAGTGCCTGGATTGGATTGCCTGCAAGCGAGGAATTTTGAGTCATCTTTTCTCTAAGGACTGTCTGTGAGTGACTGTGAGGACAGAAGTACGCTTTTCTGAGGGATATTTTAAAAATGCTTGATTGTAGCATTGAGAGGATGTTGTATCTGATGTAGGTAAAGTAGGAGAGTCTTGCAGCTCTTATGTAGAGCTAGGGAGATTTTCTTGCAGAGTTGGAACCTCTGTTACAGAATTCTTTGGCTTTAGTAAATTCAGTGCTAAAAGTCATTTTAAGTCCCCAGTTAGGATGGAAATACTTTTAAGTTAAACACCTAATTAAATAGAGAGGATATATAATTCTGAAAAGTGGCAACTCTTCTTTTGTAGTTGCCTGTGCTTACATACACACCACAGTGTTTTATGGTTTGCACCTGAAGTTACTTACTTATCATCCCCATTGAAAAAACAAAACAAGAAAGAACAAACTTTGTTAATTAAGCATATATTTTATGTATTTGTATCTTTTTTGTTTTAGCACAGGACAAGTTCTGTAGTACCATCAGCGAGCATAGCTGAAGCAAAAGCAGCCCACATTTAGTTTGAGTGAGAAACACCATAATAGACTGAGCTGCTATTATAGAAAGTTTATTATTATTGGTATATAAACTAGCTGGGGGCTTAAACACAGAGCAGCTGGGTAATTTAGCTAGCTCCTGGATCCAATTAAAAAAATCTATGTTCTGTCCACAGTAGGGGAATGGTCATAGCTGAGAAACTACAATATATTAGATTGTACCACACCTGTGGCATGTTCACTGTTATAAACTGTGTAGGCTGTAGAAAGCATTAAATCCTCTCATTACTGCCTTACATAAGACGGACACTTCAAGCAGTTCCACATTTATCTGAGATTACCAGTTAAACTCATTAAAAAGCAACTAGGTCTCACTCACTCAATTGGATGTTTTCAGGATTTTGGTGTGCTTCATGATTAATAACAGTATGTCTCTGATTAGGGAGATGACATTCTTTTGGGAAGGCTCCTGACTTCTGACTTGCAGAGTTTTTGTGAGCTGGGTGGGTCTTAGGTGATGATATTTCATTAACTCTTCAACTCCTTGCTGGTGAATTTAAACTTCTGAAACCACAATATGTTTTTTTCCTTTGAAGCAGTAATGCAGCATTAGTACTTGGGGCTCTAGCCAAACTCAGCTCTGACCACAATAGTAGGCTACTGCTGGAAAAAGTCATTTGGAAACCTCATTACAGTTTCCCTTTTGTTTATACCAAGTAACTGTGGAGAAGAAACAGATCTGTAACCAGGTAGCTGTATGAAGTTCTCATCAACGATATCCTGGTTTCCTTCTAATGTTTTTATTTTACTATTTGTCTTCTTTTCCACACTTTTACATGTGAAGTTACACACTTGTTGCAACTTAAAGCCTTACTAGTTTCTTTAAACCTGTGAGTAACTTAGCTGATGTGCTGTTAATGAAGAGATATTGGTGGGTTCTTCTGATCAGGAGTGCTTTCGGGATCCCAACTGAAAGTTGTAAGCTTTCCTAGGACTCTAGGGGCTCTTCTTGTTACCATCTCCTTATCCACAATGCAGGGTTCCAGATGGGAATCTGTCCACTATCAGCTAAGAAGTTCAGGCAGCACTGTAATACAAATAAGAATAATAACAGTATTTAACGTTGCTTTTTTCATAAATCAATCGAAGTCAAAGCAGCAGGCATAACTAATATTCCTTACAGTCAGATAGGGCTACATCTCTTTCATAAAAAGTGTTTTTCTGCAATATTTAAGCATTGTTGGCAACAATCATCAATATTAATCCTTAACAGCAACATGATAACCAAGCTTGCAGATAAAATGGCTGTTAAAAAAGTAGGAAAAAAAGAATAATAGGATTGTGGAATTTTAATATTCTCCGGCTATTTATTAAAAAGTACTTATTTAGTATGTGTTTATTTCTAATAATCAACTGTAACATTACTTTGCAAAAAACTGTAATTGCTTCTTAATTTCAAATCCCAGTCTCTTTGTGCTGTATACAAAGGTAGGATATTTCTGTACTTATTGTTCACAGCACTCTGTGTAAAAAATCACGTTCATTTCAAGAAGCTGTTATGGTATTGATTCTGGTAAAGACTTCCATTAACTGACCAATCTAAATCTCATAAGTGATGTCAGGATAGTTATGCATTTGCTTGGTTCAAGTATTCAGCCATTATGTTAGAATGCAGGCAGTGTCTGAATATGGCTGTTAAATTATTTCTAAATACCGAACCAGAACAGCTTAACAGTTCTGCAGTTTGAGACTGACACAAAAATGACAATCTGCCACCTCTTTGTTTTTTAAATATTAACGTTGTATTGGGATAGTATTTTTGGAGTAAAAACCTGTGGCAAGAGAGGATAAGTGACATAAACAAAGGCAGCTGGGCTGCATGAAATAATGGAACAATAAGGCCCTTACAGCCGTTCTCATCACTCCAGTATGTTAATTAGCATTCTGTTGTGGCCGCAACACTGAAAACATGTAATCTGTATTGGTGTACTGTACAGCTGTGAACACACATTCTTTTTTGTTAGTCCCTAGAGTTAGCCTTGCCATTGGCATATGTGTGTGGGCCAAAAGTCAAACCATCACCACTAAAATACCACGCTATAGAAGCAAAATATATTTTATTTATCCCCACCGTAAGCTCTGATGTAATCTGGTTACACAGCTCCTGCTTTACTCCTGATTTTTTTTGGTTTTGTTTTTCTGTGTGCACACGTGTGTGTGTGTGTATGTGGGCAAGTGTCTGCGTGTGCTCGCACAGGAGTGTATATGGGGCCAAAGTAATAATCTAGAATAAGTGATTTAGGAAGATAAAATGTGCCATAAATAAATAAAAGCTTGTTCCTCAATAGGACAGTTTAAAAAGTCTCTCATGAGGGACATCACAGCTATACTCTCATTTTTTTGTGGAGAAAGCTAATTCGATATTTTTATTCTTATTTTTATTAAAGAAAAATAGTTCAGAAATCAGCAGTGCTTTAATGAATTCAGCTGCACAGGCATGGCACATTTGCATTATTTTGATTTTGATACAAACATGTCAAAAAACAGTGAAAGCAGAATAGAAGAAACGTGATGAAGGACATGAAGTTTGTCATTTATGCAGCCTTTTGAAGTAAGGCATCGTGAAGTCAGGATATCAACCTAGTGTGTGCAAATTAACCTTCCTTGACCAGCGGTTAGTAGAGGACCACCTGAAAAGGATTCGATCAGGTGGGATTCAACCACAGTTTGAGGAGATGGGCTCTTCTTTGTAGTGCTCTTGTAATTTAAAAGCACGCTGACCTAATGCACAGGTATTTACAGAGAAAAAATAGCCCACCTTTTAGAACAGAAAGTAGGTTTAAAATTAAGAAAATAGATTTTTAGTATTTCCTCTCATGTAATTTTACACAGTGAATATTCACTCGCCCAAACTGTTTGCTGGTGTCCGTTTATTACTTTACTCTGATGATTTCTAAACTCATAGAAGAGCGAGGTAGGAAAAATTTTTCTTAGAAAATAACTCGCGGTGCTCTTGGGTGAATACATCCTTTATCCATCCTCGGATGATAAGAGTGAAGGCTTAGCTCATATTTCTGCACTAATCTACTTCAAACCTGATCTTGAAAAATTACCCTCATTGCACAAAGAAAATACAGCATTTAAGTCACCATGCTGATCAAATTTGGTTCTGCTTTTTGACTCTGGAGGGAACAAATTGTTTGGAGATTCTGTGATGTGAACCAGCGTCCACTAGGAAACTAAGTAAGTTTTCTGTTTAACCACTTTCATTCTTTCTTTCCCAAGGAGATTGTAACTATTTCAAGGAGACAGATACTTTATTACAGAATCATATTTGTATGCAAAGTATTGAAGTTCTTTTGGTTTTTGTTTTTCTGAAAAAAAAAAAAAAAAAAAAGCCCAATGTTTTATATGCTGTTGATAGCATGAATAGAGATACTAAATATTTAGATTTCATGCTTGCGTTACTGTTTTTAGGGAAGTAAAAAATCGGGAATGCTGCTTTAAAAATTAAATTTCTACAGAAATAAAATACAAGCTGTCAAAAAGGGAGCAAGAACAACAACAACAATGTCAGTAGCTGCCTCTGAATTTGTCTTCGTAGTGGTAAAAGTATATCATTAATAGAAGAATTTTAGCTCCAGATGTGGCTATACTATAATAGAGCCTTATAAATGCTACAGAAAGAAAAATTGCTTGGAACGAATGAGAACCAAATCAAGAGCACACCTGGGTTTGACAAAGATTGCATTTACTGACTGCTGTGCTATCACATTACAGAGAAAGACCAAGTCTTTGGGAGCAGCTGTAGAGAAAGGCCTGGCAAATCTGCATGCAAATAGCAGCACATTGTTAACTTAATCAGATGCCGAGGAAAAGATGTGCCAGACCATGAGGATGATCTATAAACAAGTGCAGAGTCCAGAGAGATTGTGCGGGCTAGGCAGATTAAAAAGGTATACCACAAGGGTTCTGTCCTTGGGTCAGATTCTCGCCTTTTATGTTGCCTGAAGGTTACTGCCATTCAAGCTAACTTATCACAGTGTTTGTTATCACCCATTGTAGTAAATTTGTCAAATAGTACCCGATTTGTTCTTTGCACGGATATAAATAATTGCATATTATTTTGGGAGTTTGGTAGCTCTTTGTTCCTCGCTGGTAGAGATACGGGTATTATTTTGTGAAGGAACAGTGTGTGATTTCATAACTCCCATTAAATAATATTACTGTATAAATGTCCCAGTGTAGTAAGATAAGAAATACTGCAATATACTGTAGAAAGAGACAGATCTTCTATTAAAAGGAAATCTTTCTTATAAAGTGAAGTGCCCTGACTAAAATTGCCTTAAGAAAGTGAAAGACACCTGCCCTTTGTATCACTTATTAATATTAACGGGAATATATGTTTAAAATCTTCTCTAAGTCTAACATTATAAAAAAATAAAGTAGTAATACTATTTAATCACCCACAGCTTAATAGTGCCTTAGTTGTTTACTGCCATTGCACTAATTGCTCAGTACTAATGTGTTTTTGTGTGATTTCCAGTAGTGCCAAAAGAACTGAGATCCATAACCAATTAAATATAGTGTTTTTATGTTAAAAATATATCTGCCATAGACTAGCAAATGAACAGTGATATTCTTTAAAAAACAAGAGAGATTTGGCAGTTGCAGAGTTGCAGAGTAATAGATATTTTTCATTGCATCTTTTCCACAGTGACATCGGAGTAATTTTTATGAATAAGCAAACTGCAGAAAGCTGAGCATTTTATATTATATTATGGGCCAGAATCTCCTCTCACTGTTATAAATCAGGTATAACTTTATTAAAGAGCGAGGATTTACACCCGTCTGAGAGAGGTAGGCTCGGGCGTTTTGTTTCTGCAAAAGGCTTTTCTTTTTTTTAGAAACCCAAGTTCTAAAATCTGAAACACAGACACATCTCAGCTGAGCACGTGTGCATAAATATTTCAGTTCTACCTGCTGCACGGAGCCCTGCACGCGGGGCTGGGAGGGAGGCAGCCGGGCTGGGCAGGTAACCCGACTGGAAGATGGTGCTCCAGATCCTGGGCTGCCTCGTTGGGAGCACGACCGAAATGATTTGCAGAGACTTGTCGGAGGGGAAGCAGCACCATTTATATAGTGTAGCGTACCCTGCCAGAGGGTTAATTGAGTAACATTGTTGTTGGCTCCAGAAGGAGATCGCTGCCTGAGACAGGGCACCGCTGTGGAGACTGCGAGGGTGAGCGAGGTGAGGGGAAATTGGACATAATAGCATTAATAATAATAATTAAAGACTAAGAGTAACAAAAGAACACATAACTAATACACCAGTCTTTTGCTTTTTATTACAAAATTAATATTCATATGAATGCTATCAGAGCTATTCAGTATTAAACTGGTAAGACAAAAGCCACACTGTACTGTATTATATGGTGCATTGCACGATGTTTGTTTCTGTGGAAGAGCAAACTAGCAGCACTACCAAATACTGCGTTTTCAGGTCTCCAGCACAAGGCCCTCAGTCAGCACGGGATCCACAGACCCACAGAGTGGCAACACACTTCACTTTATATGGGGGGAGGTAATGAGATCAATTAGATCCTCATCCATTGAACTGTAGACAGCTGTTGGTGCATAATAATCATCATTAGAGATGGGTGAATGTGGGATACTTGACTTGCCAGACTACCCGCAGGTATTCTAAAAATGCCAGACTTAACTCTTGAGTATTTTGAGTACTTGAGGCCAGCGTTTTCTCTGAAGTGTCTCCTGGGACGGTTGATCATAAAAGAAGGAAAAAGGTACATCTGAGAGGAAGGAGCTGCCAGGCTGTTCTCAGGGCTGGAGAAAGTTGAGCGGATGATCTCCGCCAGCTGCTCTGTGAACACCACCTTCCTCAGAGCCGTGCTCTTTTCATGATAGTTTCACTATAAGAATCCACCCTTTTAGCTTTGGGTGGATTCTCTGTTCATTTCATACTTTGGCAATTACCAGTTAACAATGATCACCCCTTTTCTGCTTTTATACCTGTGCAGGCACATTGTGATAATGAAATTGGACTGTTTTGAACCATAACCAAAATCTCTGATATAGTCCAGTTATTAAACCATCACCACCATGCCCACTAAACGATGGCCCTAAGTGCCACATCTACACCTTTCTTGAACACAAGAAAGGATTTTAGTTAGAAACAATTTCTCCTTGTCCTGTTACAACAGACCCTGCTAGAGTTCATCCCTTTCTTTTTTATAGCCTTGCTTTACATGCTAAAAGGCCACTATCAGGTCTCCCTGGAGCCTTCTCTTCTTCAGACTGAACAGCCTTATCTCTCAGTGTGTCCTTGTAGGGGAGATGTTCCATCCTATGGATCATTTTTGTGACCCTCCTCATGGACCTGCTAGAGCATGTCTAGTCTCTCCTGTACTGAGGACTGCACATCTGGATGCAGTACTCCAGGTGAGGTCTCACTTGTGCAGAGCAGAGGGGCAGGATCACCTCCGTTGCCCTTCTGACCACACTGCTTTTGATGCAAGCCAGGTGTGGTTGGCTTTGTGAAGGCATATTTCTGGCTCATATCCAGCTTGCCACCCGTCAGTACCCCCAGTCCTCTTTGCCAGGACTGTACCCCATCCTTACATCCCTTAACTTGCATTGGTAGTGGGGGTTGCCATGATCCAGTGAAAGACTTTGTCCTTGGCTTCACTGAATCTCATGAGATTCTCCTGGGCCTACTGTTTGAGTCTTTCTAGGTCTGCCTGTATGGCATCTGTCCCTTGGTTGTGTCCTGTAACCTTACAAGGATTTCATTTTGAGTTTTTAAACCTCCTATAGGCTTTATAAGTGCCACCAGCGCGGCTCGAAGATGCAGTCAATTTTGTTATCAGTGCAATTCCTGGTTATTAATTTTAGGCTTTCCTTTGAAGTCTCAATAGATGAGGCAGAGAATGTGGCCGTTCCTGTAGAGTATGTATGAGACATACCATTATTAATAACTTTTATTTTGGTAGTGCAAATAAACAATCCACTTCTTTTTGGTGGGCTTATTTATTTATTTATACTCCCTTAAAATAGGTGTAACTTTCCAGTGTAAAATGATGGCATCTCACTAGTTAGTCATGTTAGTGTGTATGGGAGCTTAATACAAACTGCTCAGCATTCCTGAAGTAGTGGGAAGGAGAGCAAAAGCAAAGATGTGCAAGAGAGGAAGTGTGTGTGAATGAGATCTTCTGAATGTTAATCTGGGTTTTTTTGACATGGCTTCTGGCGTGTTCTTGTATCCTTTACTGCTCTTGTCCCTGTTTGGAGAATAAGACTTATGTATTGTGCAGGTTGCTGTAAGGATCAATTTGTTAACGTTTGTACAACACTCTGAATATATAAAGCACGAAGTGTTTAGTAGTATTAAGCCCCCATGCATCACATATTTACCCTCAGTAACAGTACAGACTTTGGTTTTTCCTCTTACATACTAGTTGGGTTAGAAAGGAAGAGAAGGAAGCAGATATTATAGTTCCAGCAACTGGCAAAACAAATCAGCTGGCAAAATGTTCTCTATTCTACATGCACACATTTGGGTAGATGGTCACACAGTACTAGCGTGCAAATATTTATCTGTTTGCAAAGAGAATATCAGGCTGTAATGTCCAGTGATGCAAACTGTTATTCTTGTAAACACCGTTGGGTTTCTCATGTGCATAAGGACTATTTTTAAGAGTAATGGTAAGCAGAAAAAGAACCCGATGTATTTTATTAGATTAAATTCACTGTACTGTTTTTATGGCCTAGCACTTTTTTGGTGAATCAACTAGTTGTTTGCACTTGAAGATTGAGCTACATAGTGGTCTTTCCTTAGATTTGCTTTTGTGATGTGTACAAAACCAAATTAAGCTTGTGCACTTAATATCTTCTGAATATCTGGTACAAAGGCTAGATAGCAGATAATAGGAATTTGTGAGTTCTCTCGATGGTTGCACTGTCACCATCAGTTTGGTTATAGCAGCTGTTCCTTTCTTGCTGGTCAGTTTTATTTCCTGTTCATGGATAATCTCTCTCATTCAGAGGACAGTAAAGACAGCCATCTTCTTGAAAGCTGGTAAAATGAAACAAATGAAAGTGATGAAAAAAGGCATCAGGCTAGGCACTGTCTGTCTGGCATGGCTGAGCTAGAGTTCAGACTCTGCTTTAGAGATTTCACTGTACTCATATCTGTCAGTAGTGAAGTATTGTGAGATTGAGTATCAGTATCATCTGGGCAAGAGCCAACGTTGAAAATGTGGTTTGACCTGTGAAATTTCAAAGCATTCATTTAGCAGAAGATATTTTACCTTCCTGATTCTGGATTATATAGGCTATTCTAGCCTCAGTAGTGGAAGGCAATGTGGAAGCCTCGTGAGTGCAAAGCAACATTTCTTAAATTGCCTTAGAGAAGCTTTGGGCACAGTGTAAGCTGAACATGACAGAAGCCTGACCTCGGGTCTGGACAAGTACATGAGTTTTGTTTCTGTAGTTGAATTTTAACTAGTATCTTGTTCTTAGAAGTATTCACTTTATTGTTTTGTGGAACTGAAAAGTGGGAAAATCTTCCACATGAGAAGGCAATTCAGCAGGAAAATATGAGACCTTAGTGTTCACTGATCTTCCCTCTAGTGCTATTATCTTCCAAATAGAATTTATTTTCCTTTTTTTTTTTTTTTTCTTTTGGTTCCTTCTTCCCACTTGCTTCCCAGCTGTAATCCTGAATAAATGTATCAACAGGTGTCTAGCTCTGAGTCTCCAATATCAAATATTGGCAATTTGCTTTGTAAGATGTAAAAGAAAATGCAGTAAGAGTAGCACTGTCCATTCAGCTCAAGAATTGCCACGTTTCTTCTTCTCTTTCTATAACAAAAGTTATAACATCACGTTTTGGTCAAAACAGTCAGCTGTTAATATGAAGCAAGCAACATTATGGTTATAACTGGTTAGAAGTTACAATTACACAGGTTACCACTGTGAGGAAAATTAATTGGCAATATTTTCTGAAGGTTTTTGCCAACTCTAAGAATTGAAAGAACAAAAGTTCTTTTATGTCCTTCCTCCATCACTCCAGCTCTTCCCAGATAATTCCAGTCATTCATCTCTCCAAGTCAGAAACGTTCTAAATTAATCTAAAGGGGGAGTTGATCATCACCAAGTAATTATAATCAGAAGCAAGATGTGAAATGCAGTCTCCCAAGGTGATGCAGTTATTCCCAGGTGTCAAAGCAAATCTCCCTCTTCTCTTAGCTTTGCTGTACCTAGATGTGGAAGGCAGCTAAAGCGTGACCCCAGAGTACTGTGATGTATCGTGATAGTCCACTGGTGTTGGAAATGGAGCAGGATGGGAGCAGTTGGGAGCTCACAGTGTCTAGACCAATTAACTCCATGTGTGTCATGATGTTATCAGCTGTGATTGAAGCTGGCGTGTTTGTGGTCCATACTGCCTGTTTTTCAGATCGGCTAAAGACTCCTCTTGTACCTGAGTTAAACTCCTCTCAGGTGGCATGCAATTTTTTCTTCAAACTTCATTCCAAGCAGGAGCAGCATTCAAGAAATGCAAGATTGGAAGGTACAACACATTTTAAATTTGGCTTCAAACAGCATGGCTGTCCTGGATGAAGGTTTTAAAATTTTATCTTTGACTTTTTCATTCAAAAACTGCATAGGGAGTATTAGATGTGGAGTATTCCATTGTACGTGGATACTCTCCATTGGTCCTCTCAGGCACTAGTGACCTTATAAAGAAAGCACTGAGATCTAATGCTTATGATCTTGACAGTCAGCTATGCATCCTCTCCATTTTTTTTTTATATGTGTGAGTAGCCTTTGTTAAGCTCAACTGCTACATACACCCCTTTTAAAATGTCATTGTGTGAGTGCAGCAGCAGAGAGCAAATACAGTGTATGGGACTTTCAAACTTCTGGTGTTTCGGAACTGTTTAATAAATGTTGCAGAAGCAGAGTCTATTGTAAACATACAAAATTGCATTAATGACTATTTATTACTTTTTCTCCAATTATTTTGTTGCTAAGTGTGTTTCCGCTAGCAAGAAAGCAGAATGGAATTGGAAAGGTATAATATTGCTTCCTTTGTTGATCTGAGACTTGTAAGAGGCTAGATCGTTATCAAACGTATTATAAATGTTCATCTCTACTTTGTGGTACTCATTTGACTGCTTTTGCTGTTCCCAAAGTTTCACCCAGGCTCTACGAAGATCTCTTAGAGATGCTGCTAGAATGTTTTCACCTGAACATTCTTCCTAGATTAAAAAACAAATAACAACAATATATATGTGTGTGTATATATATATATATATATATACATTTTTATTTTTATTTTTTTTACAACATTCCGGTCAAAAGAAAGTCACTGTCTAGCCCTGGCCATCTCTACACTGCAATGCTCTTAAGTCCAAATTTTGTGTGTTTAGCAAATCCTGTAGTCCACAAAGACAGACATTTTTTTTTTCCCCATGGCTGTGACATGGATTAAATTCCCATGCATTATCTTCACAAAAAGTGATGGCTCATTTTTCAAAGTACTGATGGGCAAAAATTTTGTGGATGACTGTTTTTGATGATGATTATTTTTGTAGATGAATTATTTGCTGTGGTCTAAAAGTGCTCCCCAGACTTTGACTCCTGATGTTGTCCAGGCAATTGAGCTGGTATACCATAGCCTGTTTAACTGGTTTCATGGGAGACTGCCTGCTCACTCACCTAAATTGGTGTTAGTGTAGTGTGTGAAGTGGAAAGACTCCCTTCAGTTCAGGCAGTATGTTCCAGATCAGGGGGTTTACATTTTTTTGTGTGTTTGTTTTACATGGTTTCCCTATTTAAAAACTGTTGTTGCTGGGTTACTACTGGCATTCTGCTGGATAACTTCAGAAAGCCATAGCCTGGCAGAATAGATCACATCACAACTCTGAACGTTAGAGATAGAATTGCATCCGGTGTCTGTTGTTGGCTTTTGTTCTGTCAAGGCTAGAAAAAGGCTAACTGATCTGATAAGCAGTTAAAACATTATCTAAAACAGGGGCATGAAATGAGCTGGATTTGTACTTAGGGCTCTGTAATGGCAGACGTGTGCATGATCAGATATTTCTGACCTCAACCAATGGGCTGTTGGCCCTTCTGCTGCTTGAGCTTTTGCTGTCATCAGCTGTGCTGCCAGGGTTGACTGGAGCCAGCTCTTCTAAGCCATGGCCAGCTTGCTGGGAGCAGAGACCACTGGGCTCCTCAGTACAGATTTCAAGCAGAATGGCAACTGGCACAAAGTTCTTGCTTTGGCACCCTTCAGTCATCCAGGTTCTGTTCTTTATCCCTCTCTTCCCAGTTTTTGTCTTGCCTTGCCAAAGAAACGTGGCACTAGCAGAATCTTCCATTCTGGGTAATTATTTTAGGAATTCTTTGCCAGGAGACCCAGAATGAGGGTTTTTCCTCAAGTTTGTTCAGAAAAGACTCTGAAAATAGTGGGGACAAGAGGATGGGTTTGTTGGCTTTGATCTTGGCACTCCTAAGGCCTCGTTTATTGGCTCACTTTGTCTACCTTGTGAAACTTAAGGCTATTCCAACAAAGGATTAGTCTCTTTTGGGACTGTGATCCCTATTGTATCAACCCAGTTAAGTTGCTTCACTCTGGAAAAACCAGAAAATGTTAGCAGTAGCTTCTTGCAGCAGGTTTCTCCAAATGCAAACTGGACAGGAAGATGAACTTTGGGCATACATTTTTTTTCCTCCAAAAGTTATTTCAGTCGACAAAGTAAAATGAAGCTTTTTGCTTTTGTAAGACTTCCCTGCTTAGCTATGGGCAATCTAGTTTGATCTGAGACCCCTGTGTAGACCCCTCAGAGCGACATCCCAAAAGCGATGATTTTTCTGCCTGGAATGTATGTTCTCCCTAAATTTCAGTTCAGAGATTGAAGCGGAAGCTGTGAAATTTTGCTGAGCCTTGCTGGAAGACTGGAATTTGTAGTTAAGTTTACATTTAGCAAGTTAAAGATATAGCCCTAAAGAAAGCAGTGAATTGTTCATTTCTCTGCTCCTCAGTTTTGGTAGGAAACCCTGGGCACTTCATGTCCCTGGCTAGGGAATGCCAATAAGCACTACAGGTTCTCCCAGATGGCTGCTAAGCGTTGGCTCTCTGTTCTCTGATTGACCCTGCAGTAGCTGCTTGAATCCTCTGTCGAAAGTGAGCACAGTGCTGTTAAATATTCTGCACGAGATTGGGGGGCAGTCGGAAGTGGGAGGAGGTGGGGGTGTTCCTGTAAAAGTACTGGTTTAGTAGCTGCACGATTAGGCTTTACTGTCTGTAGTCCCTACTATACCTCTGAAGCACTTGTATGGAATGGATGCTTCAAATTAAGTATGACCTGGTTGTCCAATCCCAATTACCTAAAGAATCCCTCAATTTGCTTAACAATTCCCTCACAGCTATTATGGCTCTGACTGATTGTCCCCAGGACTCTCTTAGGCTTACAGCTAATGTAATTGATTCTTCAGTAGTAGCCTGAAGGGCCATTTGGCTTCAACCGTGGTCCAGAGCTTTTTTTCTTATTCTTTTTTTAAAAAAAGAAAAAAAAGAAAACCCACCTAAGTTAAAAGATTTTTTTTTTTTTTTTGTAATGGTTCTAGTTTTGGAGTGTGGGAGTGGAGAAAATCATCTGGACATGGCTTGGAACAGCAGTGCCTGCCAGATGGAGAAGCATTTTCATTGGGCTCTCAGCTGAATTGGCTTTGGGTGGAAAGTCTATGCAGTCTTCAAACTCAAATTTGGGTGAATATTTCTGAAAAAGAGCTTTAGTGAGGGTTTTATTCTGGTGTTTTCAGCTCTTTCTTTTTCTTAGTCTAAATGGTTATGAATGTTTTTCTTTGTTTCTAGACCTGAATGAATATCAGCCATGATAGATTCCCCATTTCAATTGCGACAAGACGATAAGTCCTCAGATACTCTCATTCAGAGTGACTGACTGTATACAGGCATTGATTATTAGCTTTTGGAGGAGGTCTTTGGCACTGTAAAGTGCATCATTCTTTCATCATCAAGGGCTAAATCATAAGAATTTGGCTTAGCCCTCGGAAGACTGTTTTAGCTAAGCTACATTAGCAAAGGCACTCATTGAGTCTCATGCTGTTATGTCAAGGTCCTAAGTTCTAAGGTGCATTCTAAATTTTTTGGACACACACTTTTCACTGGGAAAAAAAGAATAGCTGTAGAAACAGGATCCCAGAAAAAGTGTTAGCCCTCTTTTTTTTTTTTTTCCCCCACCAATCCCACAGAGCCATAACTAAAGAATCTCATGGAGGTAGCAAAATATCAGCTGTAAACAGATAACAGGAAATATTTTTTACACAGCGAGTGGTGAACTTCTGGAACTTGCTGCCAAGGGAATTTTTTAGAGGCAGACAGCATCAGCAGGCTCAGAAAGGGATTAGACAGATTCATGGAAAACAGCTCAATAAACAGATAATAATAAACAGGTCAATAAACAGCTAAAAAAAATACCATAGCTTTGAGTCGTGAAGGGCACAAACTTCCTACATATCTAGAACCTTAGAATTAAGGTGTTTACCTTATTAAGAATAATGAACAAAGGCTCAGAATTTCTTTTTCAAGGGCATAAATGGTATTTCTAAGCTTCACAGTTCCTGCTGGTGAGGCTGATGAAAACGCTTCATGGATTTACACTACTGAGCAAAACCACTGCCTCCTTCTTTACTCCTATCTTTGATTTCCCCTATAAAGAACATTGCACTGTATTTGGGAAACAGTATAGAACAGCTATTTGAGCAGTTAGGTATTAGAAGGAGGGAGGAAGAAAAGAAGGTCTCTGTACAGGGGTCAAAGTGAGATTACCATCAGTTGCTTTTCTACCTGAAATCTGTAAGGGAGGAAATGATTGCATTAGAGAAAGTTCTTAGATGAATGATTCACTAAAAATGTTGAGTTGGTATCTCTAGACCCCAATCTGTCTGTGACAATGCTAGATTCACAAAAATGTCTTCAAGTTCAGAAGTGTATTGAAAGTGTGCCTCTAATTGAGACAATCTAGAACTTTTCCTGGGTGACGGAGGACCGCACAGCAGTATTAGCAACATTTATGCTCAGACACTTCTCTTTCCAGTTTTCAGACCCCAACCCCACCCAGCCCCATAATAAAAGAAAATAAAAAGTGATGGGCAGAGCAGCAGAGTATATGTTGTCTATATTGCTTAATGCATTTTTAAAAGATGATGTCAACATTAATTACTAAAATGATGTACTTGCCAACAGAATAATGCACAATATTCCCCACCTCACTTCCATGTGTAGTCCATTAATTAATGTCTTTACAAAATGAACCTTGTAAGTAACAATTCAGTCTCGATTCCTGTAAAGTGGTTTTACAAAGAAGTGTTCTTGTTGAAGTAACAGACTTGCTAGGTGCTCTTCAGTGAAATGCTCAGTGTAGTTGTAGGAACATCATTTTTTCCTGTGCATGGTAAGAGAATATCTGAAAGACTGTTGGTGCTCCTTTCACACGCAGTGAATGTATCTTGAGAGGATTTTGATTTTTTTTTTTTTTTAAGGACAGGGTTTTAGATAGGTAGGTGAAGTGCTGGAGTAGCTCCCAGAAGGTGAGAAAGATGTCCTTAATAAAACAACAACAAAAAGCTACGATAAGAACAGTAACCTATATTGTAATCTGAAAGATGAGTGTCTCTAGCCAATACTAGCTGGATTTATTTACAACTGACATTTTCCTTGGCTACTATTCTTTCAGTACCTGTACAATGACTCAATCTGCCTGAGATTTCAAGAGCATTGAACGAACTTGTCTGTTTTCTGATGAGAGACTCACTTCGGTTTTCTGTTTAGCTAGTGAAATAGAACTTGTAATTAATAGTTTATAACATACCACTGACCAAAGCTACTGTGCCTTATAGAAACATTAAACTTGATAGGTAGAAAAACATTTCTGATCACCTCTCACAAGCAGTGCTGATAGTTCACAGTCCTAATTTAAGAAGGCATGTAAGCTTATGCTTAATTTTAGGCAAATTTACGTGTAAATTATATACAGAGCGGTAGAGATGGAGGCAGTGGACATATGACGGGGATAGAGCAGCAGTATTAATGTAGCTGTTGTATTCATTCTACTTGGATATCCCATCATTTTTTCATTGCAAATATTTATTGAACTGTCCTCTTGTGTTCAAAGTCTTCCAAACCAGTTGATCTCTTGACTCTTACCTTTGAAAATACCCCCTCAAAAGAGTTCCCAAAGGTTCAAGGTTCCAGGAGGGAAAATATTATTCAGGAACTGTCAATTTCTTAACGTGGGACTTCCTATATGATAACAAGAAAGCCCAGGGATAATGTTGAAAGTGATTGATAAATAGAAATTATTATGGGAACAATTTGAGAAAAAGTATATAGATATATTTGATGGCGATCTGTGTTAGTTGCTTCATATAACGAACAACTAACAGTATGGAAAAATGCATATTTTGTTTATGAGCACTTTTGCTGAGTATTATGAACTTCTAGGTCTATCTATGCTTCCTGTATATTTTTCCTTCATTTAGGGAAGATGCAGAGCTGACTGCAGGCTGGGTTATAAAATAAATGTGTTTATGTTTGTTTTGCAGGTATGTTATTCCTTGTTATGATCTAATTTGTGATTTGAGTAGATGTGGCTACAGCTGAACAGAAATATTAGGATGCTTTGTATGTCAAGGCTGGAAGACTTAAAATTAGCCATTCTAGTTTTTCTGTTGGCATGTGTTGCATGCACGTTATGTAACCAGTTCCTTCTTTTCTGCAAAGATGTTTCTGTTGAGAGAGTTTGTCCCCTCCTGTGGACATAGTAAGCTGCATCTGCTCCTTCATCCTTCTTGAGATGATGCATGCTTAGCTACAATATGAGGCAGAATCTGAATCCAGTCTTAGCTTGTTGTATATAGCAAATCCAAAAGAAAGCAATGATTTTTAGTGACTAGTTTCAGTCTCTAAAGAAATTAGAAGAAGAATTGCCATTAGGAATAATTCCAGTGCATTGTTGTTTTATTACTGATTTTTTAAAATCTATCTTACATCAGAGTCCTCTGATCAATTCTTTGTTGTTGCATAAATGTATCCAAAAATGCATTAAGTTGATGGTGTCGGTACCACTGAAGGAAGAATACTGTCAGTAAAATAATGTATCAAGAACTGGAAAGTCCTGGGGAATTTTTTTTGCCATTTGGATTTTTTTTTTTTTTTTTTTTTTGTATTCATTCATAAAACCTTACAGAGCCAGTCATTAAAATGTAAAGACGGGCTCCTTGTTCTTCCTGTCTTCCATCTTTGTGCTTCATTTCTAGTCAGACATTTATTTTGAGCAGGAGAAAGAAGGGCAGAAGTTTTGTTGGAGTAACAAGAAAATATCTGGAATAGCGTGTTGATAAATGGTGTGTGGCTTATAGTGAAATTACACGTAGGTGAATTTTATTTTTGTTTTTTCCAGATATTTTGTGAATCATAACTTAGAATACAATGTTGTTTGTTTTAGTTTAGGTTGTTTTTGGTTACTGGGAAGTAATTTTCTAGGGGAAAAATGTTTAACCAGAATCAATTTTTGTGTTTAGTTCTGAAGAGTACAGTGAAGATAAAGAGTATGGAAGGGTTAAATGAAGTCTTTGCACATATATGATATGTGGTTGTTGTTTGCATCACTAAGCTCCACAGATCTACGAATTCAGGTTCTGCCCAGAGGTCACATGTGGGTATGAATGGTTGTAAGTAACTCAACATGGGCTTGAACCCAAATTCATTAAGAGTATTGGACTTTCACCAAGTTGGTTTTGATTTGGGTCCATCGTGCATGTTTTTAAAACTTTCATCTCTTGCTGTCCTGAAGCTTAGTATCTCTGCATATCATGGACTCACCTTGTGATTATTTTTTAGCATTTTCGCCAGCCTAAATTGTATTGTATGTTCAATAGGACTTCTATAGCAAAGAGGCCCTAGGGAGAAGTCTTATAGCTTGTAATGAAAAATTTAACTCAGGTGTTTTAATGAAAATCTGCCAAAAGAAACTGCAGTTTGAAATATCTGATTTTCTGAACCCTGGCAAAAGACTGCAGAACCTAGCAATAAATACTGATCCTACACCCAGACTACCAGTTGTCAGCTGCTGTATCTGTCTCTGTAGTAGCTCCTGCCTCACAGCGCGTGGGAAGCGATGTATTAGTTTAGCCCTAATGAAACCAGTGAAATATATCTTCCACTGAAAGCTGTAGTAAGTTTACATCACATTTGCCAAGAGCATGTACACTAAAAATTACTGTGAATCAGTTAACTTGTGCTAACATGTTACTCTGATAAGTTGTTGTGAACCAATTTTCTGATCTTCCGTATCTGTGAATGTTATGCTGAATTTTACTTAACTTTATGTGGTTATATTTGAGATGAGGGAATTCAGTCTCTTGCTGTTTGTTATTAGCTATAAGAGCTCAAATGAGATCAGAGCTCCCTTGTGTTAGCAGTAGTTCAGCCAGGGGCTTGGGATGTTATTTTGGTTAACTCCATCGTTCTGATTTAAAAGTGGAGGGGAAAAAATAGTTGCTGCTGAGCAGGAGGGGTTTCGTGGTCCTAGCTCATTCCCAGTTAGTTCAAGTTTTTTAAAACAATCATATTAAAGCAGATTTTCACCATTTCTTTCAAAAGTAATATATTGTAACTGGTGTATTTGTTCCAAGTTTTGCAATAGAGTCATCTTAGTTGCTCTGACACCACAAGAGTATTTAAACATGTTGAAGCAAAGTCAGTATTGTAAGAGAAAACGTGTTTTGGGAGATAGATGATTTTTTCTTCACATTTTTACTCTTGGTTAAGAAATTTATTTCTTTATGAAGCCAAGTTGTGTAAGAGGAGACTCATATTTGTAACGCTGGAAGTAAAGCATGTTTTCCTAATGTGTTTACAGGACCAGCTGAACCTTCTGTGAATCTGGCCTAAAGGGCAGGAGGACCTTTGGTTTCATTTACATAGGTTCAGATTGTCCAGGCCCAGTTTTCAAACCCAGTCAACTTTTGAGAAGCATTTCAAACTTCTAAATTGAATTGAATAGGTGCTTACATTTGGGATGTTTATTTTTTTTTACCTTTCTGTTTGAAATTATTAGATCTTGAGTGCATGCAAGTATTTACTTGACTAATATTTTATATTTTATTGGCTAATAGAAACACTTTATTTCATGTTCTTTCATGTTCAGAAGAACAGAAAGTTTGATTTTATCAAAGTAGGACATTTGATGAGTGTTATGGGAGGGGGATTTTTATACAAAAGTGCTGTAATTCCAGAAAATAGCAGAAAAAAAACAATTTTCACGCAATGAAGTATGGCTCCCAAGTGAGAATCCTTTTTATTTTTATTTTTTACTTTTAATAGCGGGGAAAAGTATAAAATGGGATTTGAGGCTACAGAAAGCTTATTTCTGAACAGTAGCCAGAGGGCCCTTCCTTAGGGGTAGAAAGGGAGCTGGTCAGTCAGTCTGTGTCTTGGGCTGGGGACAGTTCTCAGGGCTTGAGACAGAGATGGGCATCTGTGGCATGCTTTGCATTGTTCCTCATTGCCTTCTGCCTTAGCACAAGGTGCTGGTCAAAATGGATGGAATGGTGATGCAGCTTAAATTACCAATTTCTGAAAGGTTCACCTGCTTTAATTTATAAAGCACACGTGATCAGTTTTGAGAAGCCTAGCCTAACACTCTACTAGTTCCCAGTCTGATAAATAAGAATAATAATGGTGACCAAGTGTGCAGGTCAGCTGAGCTGTAAGTGCACAGTTATGAGGACTTAGGCTCTCCTTTGAGAATTTCAGGCAGAAGCTTCTATTAAAGTGCAAAGTATTGTTATTATCTTTGTCCTTTATGCATTTTTAAATAGTACATGATAATCATCTCTGTGAACTCTTAACTATTCATAAAGGTGACTGTCAGTTAGAGGCCTGAACCAGTACTCTGGATCCAAATATTTAAAATGATAGATTGTGTTGTAACCTTCTGAGAATTATTCATTATGTTATGTAGGAGGAGGTAGGAGGAGTTTCCTTGTAGAAGGTAAGCTTTGTAGATGAGTGATGAGTGGGGTACTTAATTGTTCTGTTGGGATAACAACATCCAAGTATAGAAGAGAAATTTTGCCAACTGAGAGTCCACTTGGAGGTCTACCCAAGGGAAGCATGGGAGGCGGGGAAGGTGAAGGGTGCTTGGACTCCTCACCTTCATTCTGCCTGGTGTATTGCTGTTGCATTGTGACAAGGGAGCGTCTCCTTGTGGGGCCCTGTGTTGTCTCAGGTTATGTCCTTTCTACTCCCCTGAAAAAAATGTTTAAGGAAGTATATGAAATTACAGTAAGGTAGAGAAAAGCTTTCCCTAAAACACGAAAGTTATGAGAAGTTAATACCAGCATAGTTTGTGTCTCAGTAGAGCAACTGCCTAGTTAATTTAGTGCACATACACCTCTCACTTGCTAAGGACCCTTTCAATTGGATCTCCTTGGGCCACTCTTTCTTTCCCCTGACTTTAACCAGAATTTCCTGGATTTAAAAAGCAAAGCAGAAGAACATTCCTATGAAAGCTTTAATCAGAGGAGGCATTCATTGATAATTAATATGTGAATTAGGTCCAGTATTGACCTCTTGCTTATCAGCAATGAATTCAAATCCACATGCTTCCCAGAGCATGGCAGACAAACGCAGTCACAAATACTAAGAGTAGAGGCAATAAATCTGGGCAGCATCCTTCTTCCTCATCATGTGAGCCTGTGGGGTCTCTGCACGTTTTCCCAGTGTGAGAGCATTGCCTGTTGTCGCATGTGGCTGCATCCTTTTGGTGTTCAGCAGGCCCTGCCACTCTGAGAAGAGCAGCCTGTACTTACATGCACCAGCAGGCTTGCATCGTTTCAGAGAATTTCATTCATGCTGATAGAGGGAGATTCTGGACTCTTTCTTTTAGTTTATTTTAGCCTTTTGGTATGCAGAGTATTCTTTGTTAATCTTCCTTATTTATTTAAATGTTAATTGGTCCTTGTTAATTTTGTTTTCTGTGCTGAAAGCCAAGGTCAACAATGAGTCCTTCCACGTTAGCTCTTAGCGTGATTACAAGGTAGTATAATGCATCTTGGAAAAAAAGTAACAAGAAGCCTTCCCTCTGGTTTTAATGTAACCTTTGTGCTAGGTAGAGGATTGGAGGTTGAAAGAGACAGAGAAAATCCATGTTCAAGGCAAACTGAAGGGGTTTATTGATTGAAAGGGACTGTTAAGTTAAAAGACAGTTGTTGTGAAAGCAAAATATCACTTGACCCCAAAGAGACGGGCAATTGCAGCCCTGGGGTAAGGTAGAACAACAGCGCTGGTTTGGGTGTGGGAATGCTAAAAGAAGACCTGAAAAACAGATTTTCCTGTTCACTTCTGTTTGCATTTCCAACTTTCAAACTGCTGCTTTTGTTACTCAAAGTGCAATCACTTCTGAGAACTCCCTTGTTTTTGGCTGGAATGGCCATTTTATGGGATAAAAGTAAGAGGTTTTTTCTCTTTTCTAAAACAGATTCTGTTCCATGGGGCAAAACAAACAGAGCTATCACAACACTTTAAATAGTAATCAAATATGTTTTTCTATTTGTATTCAAAAGGGTGGAGAGGTAACTTGACAAGATGAAAGAAGGAACCAGATTTGTGTATTCCCCCCTTCCCCCGTAACAGGTATAGAGTTTTAGAAAAGACTTCAAGGCAAAAAGAAAAAAGCATAGAATATACTGTTATGGTGTTATTTTTGTCTTTCATTTTTATGACAACTTATTTGTACTTAAAGGAATCTTTCCAAAGAGTTAAGAAGCATCATTAAATAAAGACTGTGAAATGTGCAATATGGCTTATTTATTTAAATGTTAATTGGTCCAACGAACACTTCTAATTAGCTGTATATTTGCTTAGCAAAAAGTTTTACAAATTCCAATTGTGAAAAGCAGCTATTTTGAGCTGGTAAGCATGTTGCAGAATCAGCTATGATTTTTCTATAGTTCTCAGCCCTTGAAGGCACAATTTAATTTTTCATGTATGCATACTAGCAACGGTAAACACTTGCGAGTGTAAAGAACCTTCTTTAATTAGCTGCACAACAATTAAAGGATTCACAAACTAAATTGAACCCTGTCTCTGTGCTTACTAGCTGAATTCTACCACCTGTCACAACAGCACTTTGTTCAATCTGTTATGCAAAATCATTATAGCAATATAGCTGAGGAAAAAAAAAGAGAAAACAGCAATTATTTCTTACTTTTCTCTTGAATGGGTTATTTTGGGTTATACTGATGTCAGGTTCATTGAAGCTAACCTTTTGAAATCTGTAACAGCATAATACATATATGGCAGGCTTAGACTAGCTGGAAGAATATTTCGTTTTACCCTTTTTAAGAGCAAGTAAGGCACATCCTTAAAGTATGGTACTTTCTCTGATCATTTGAAAAGAAAAGCCAACTGTGCTAGCTCCTGCAGCAGCCTGTTATTTTTCTTCGTCAGACAAAAAAAAATGACCAACATCTAATAGTACAACATACTCTTTTATTATTAAAGCTTGTAAACTGATGTGAAAAGTAGTTTTAAAAACACCACTGGCTTTGTAAAGTGGGGAAGAGTGGCACTTCTAGCTTCTTGCCTTCTGACGTTTGTCATTATTCTTCAGCTCTCAAAGGTATAATAGTTGATAAAATAAAACTCTGTCAGGATTCTGTTTATTTATTTATGGGCTAAGTTTATTTTTCCAGAAGTGGTTGGAGATGGTGTTTTATATCTGTGCAGAAGAGCCCCATCTCTTTCCCATTTCTGATTGCAGCCTTTCTCGCTGGTGGGCATGCAGGGCTGGACGTGCAGGGGATGGCAAGTCCTGGTGGTCCCCGTATGATGGGAGTCAGCCCCCTGACTGTGCCTGCAGGCCTGGCTCAGCACATCCCAAATCTTGGGCACCATGGTTATTATTGGGGTAGTTGCCCATCTTGCTTCCCTCCTCAGTCATCTTTGTGTTGATTAAGGAGAGGGAATAGGTGGAAGCCTGAATCTGTTCCCAGCAATGTGGAAGGCTAGCTGCAGGAGGAGGCTGAGTTCTGTGTGGGAGGTGGGACCAGGGCTGGGGACGAGGTCTGTAGCCATGGCTTTGGTTACCTGCCTGCTGCTCGCAGTGCACCTGCCGGCCGGGAGCCCTCTGCTGTGCCTCAGAATGCTGATACACTTTTCAGATTCCAGTTAAAATTCCCAGTGAAACCAGCAGCGAGCTCGTTGTGTAACGAGCGTGAGGCTGCGCTTGGCGAAGAAGAGCTGTTTACGTTTCTCTTTGTTGTGCCACGACAGCTGACAGGAATGTTCCCATTGCTGCCAGCTTTCATGCAGGAGAGGTACAGGTACGTTTTGTGCGTGCACCGCCGCAGCTGAGGAGCTGAAAGTTAAGCTGCCTGCTGACAGTTTCCTGAAATCATATCAATAACATATTGTTAGCCCTTGTGATTGAAGCTAAAAGAGGCTGCTGTTGGATAAAGGATACATGATACGGGTATTTCATAAGCGAGGGATATAACTGAATAACTCTGCTCATTCAAAGTACTTACATTTTTACAGTATAATTTTTATACTGTTGTCCTTTTAGAATATTTTTGGAAAATCTAGAAAGAGAACAAAGAAGTCCTTTAGAAAGACTTTTTTGGTGTTTTTTTTTTTTTTTTTTTTTTTTGAAAAAAATATCACTAGGAAAATAAAGTCAACAGCAAAAAGTAGAGCAAGGACTCTATTTTTGTTACTTTATAAAAATAATAATAATGTTACTTAAAAATAGCAATAATAAAAAGGAAACAAGGAAGCCTGATACTTTGACGAAATATGACTTAAATTCTGAGATATTTTTGCACTTGAAGTACGAGAAGCCACATTTGCTGTACATCCCCCTCACATTTTCTTGTATCAAATAAGAATAGCTGTTCTATTCTGAAGTAGAAAGCAAAGGAGAAAAAAAACCAAAACCTTTCAGTTGGGGAGTTGTAGCATCAGTCTGTTTGTAAGTAGAGCTTCACAGCACTGGGAGTAAGTGCGACAGGAAAACAAATTTCTGTTCAGGCAGTTGAAGCTATGCCGAGTTTCTGTGTGGGAACTCCTGAATTTTCTCAGTGTTGGGGCTGTTGGTGCTCAGTCCCAAATCCTGGGGCTGCTGTCAGTCATGGGAAGGAGCTTGCTTAGGGCCGCACCAGGCCAGCACAGCCTGTTAAGGATATATCACAGCCAGCAGAGACCATCTCCCAGCTGACTTTGCAACCGTAATTGAACTTGCCAGTGTCTGTCATGCTGTGATTGCATTTATCAGACTTCCTTTGTCAGCTAGGTTGCCACTCACCTATCGGCTGTGATAGGTTGTCTTTCCAGTCATAGGCTCACAACATTGCAATTAACATCAAAATTATTTAGAGGATTTTTATCCCGCAGATAGCTTTGAAATATGTTATTGTACTTTTATAACATTCCTCCTCCCCCGTATTCATCTTTCTGCTCTGTGTCTGCCAAGTTTCCAGTGCCCTTTTTATTAATGATCAAAATGATTGTGCCCAGATAAAACGGGGGTGCCCAAAGCATGCTTAGGGCTAAGCTTGTTGGGATCCTAAGGTCATGCTGCTGTTGCATTGAAGCATACGTTCCTTCTTACCACAATCAGTGCTTGCATCTCTGCTTCCTTTGATACGAACACTGCGTGACCGCGCTGTTCCTGTACTTGATCTTGCAGCACAATGGTGGGAGGAAATTCCCTGTTCATGTACCTGCTCGTACCTCACTGCATTGAACAGTGCTGTGAAGATGCAGCCCCTTTTTATGGTCACTTATCTGACATCATTTTCACTTCCTTGGCTTAATCGTGGAGCAGTTATGACTGTTTTGCACCATTGTTCAGAGGAAGAGGCAGCATTATTGTGCTGCAGAACAATCTGTTGTAGACAGGTAGAGAGAATTTAAAAAGCAACAAGGGAAATACAGGGATATATCCCCAACTCAATTGCTTTTCATATAGATTGTCCTGGCTGGGACTGTCTTTTTGTTCAAGAAGCCATCAGAGAAAAAACAACTGAGTGATTAGAAGGACTGACGTTGGAAGTGTTTTTTCCCTTCTCTGAAATTACAGTCTGCAGAACAGCTTGTTTTGTGCATATTTCCTGACCTTGGTGTAGATATGATTACAGCAGTTAAAGAATCAGGCTGATGTGTTGTTGCGGTGCACAGTGACTGCTAACCATACCCTTCAAGTCTAAACCACATCTTGGTGTGAAAGCATCATGCAAGGTGCTAGATGGCTTCCTGAGTTACCAAGCCTGTGGGTCTGTCCAGGTCAGTAATCAATTAGTAAAGTTAGATGGCAGCAGTCATAATGTTTTATATCAGTAAAGGTGTGTGTGGACCAGAAAACTAAAAGATAAAGGACATTTGTGCTTTTGGTGTTTTATTTTTCATGGCTGGTAATTAAGTATATTGTTGCTATCCTTAGTCTGAGTTTTGAGTTTCCTCATCTGTTTTATTCTGCTGAATTCTGCAAGGAGTTTGCTCTTTCTGTTTTTCTGGAGAGCACACAGCATCTGAGTAATGTTTGTTTTCATTTTCATTCTTCCACCTGCCTCCCAGCATCCTTGCCTTTTTCAGTTTCATCTTTCACTCCACTGAAAGAGAAGCTTTCTCAAATTTTTCACTTTCCTGGAAATTAGTCTTAAAAATGGCTAATTGAAGTCACTTTTATCTAAGAATGACTGTTGCCCTCTAAATTACACTTTTTTTTTTTTTTTTTTTTTTTTGTGACAAAGTCCATGTGTTATAGGGAGAAGAAAAATAAATCAATTGAGATGAGGGAAGAAGGTGTACAAGGCAGAAACTAGAGGTAGAAGGGACTAACAGCCAAGAATCTCAGCCATTAACCACCAAAAATAACCCTACATAATATTCTAACATAGAAATTATGCTGATAAATCTGTCATAAATTGAAAAGAAAAAAAAGAAAAACAAACAAACAAAAAAAAAAAAACAGTCTTTGCAGCAGTCAATTACATTTGATAAAAGAAAGCTAACTGGAATACTGAACTACGCAGTGGGAGTCAGAAGTTCTGGATGCTGTCCCTGATTTCTCCACAAAGAGCATGCCATATATTTAAGCCAAGATACATGGTGATCTTTTTCCTAAGTGAGATGTGGACATGATCAGTTAGGGGTACTCATTTCAGTGGTACTGAAAGTTGGTCCCTTCCTGGCCTAGGAAGCCATCGAAGTGCACTGGTATTGTGCAAATTACTTCTGATTTTTCAAGTATTTGTATTTACATTATGTTAAGCTGTTGATTGTTTCTGTGTTCAGCAAAGGAATATGCAGAAGATACCTTCCCTTCCTCTCACTGTGCTGCGCACAGCATGCTCAGATGTGAATTACAACACATTACTATTCCAGTTGTGCAGTGTAGCTCTTTACATTTGCCATGTATGTAAGGATGGAATAGGAGAGATCTTTTTCTCATTGGTTTGTCGTAAATATACTGACCTGAAGGGAAGAATTAAGTAATTTATCTTTTCATTATCCTCTTATTCTTTCTTCTCCTTTGTTGCTAGCTCGGTGACATCGGAGGTAAAATAAACACAGTGGTATTATATTTGAGTTTTGACAATATATATGTTGTCACGTGTGATTCCATTCACATATAAAAGGTTATTTAAAGTTAGTGTATTCATCCTTCCTCTTCTTTTTGTACTTTTGACCAACACTGAACATTTTCTTAGGCGCGTACTTTGTGTCGACGTCACCAGAGGTGGGCTGCTTGTTCAGTGATGCATTGTTGTGTCCACTAACTCAATAGAATGCACTTTGGAGCGTCCTTAATTATCCTAAAAACCATTTTGTGATAATGAAACCAATAGACTTGGCTGACATCTCTGTGATATTATTTGGCATGCCACATATTTCTGTTTCAAATATAAATTGGTTAAAGCTTTTTCAAAATGTTCTCTCAATTAATTCTATACTTGAGACATCCTTTACCCTCCTCCCCAAAGCTATCGTAAGTATTCAGTTTTTCTTGTTCTGCACATAGATAGGGTTGGATATGGACTCTAATTTGACAGAAAATAGGCTAACCTTTTGGTCTTTTAAGTCCTAAAACTACAGTTGAGTGTACAGTGTCTCACCATATAACTAGGTCTTTTGTTCCACTAGAGAAAATTACTTAATTTGTTAGAGAGGGTTTTTTTTTTTCTTTTTTAAGTGGTTTAACTGCAACAGTCTTTACCTAATAGACCTGGAATTGCAGGGAGGTGATTAATGTGAGTTAAAGGATCCCAGTGACATAGGACTAAAGGGCAGAATTACTTTGTTGTTGTTGTTGGCAGTCTCACTTGTGCAATTTCATTTCTACCCAAACCAGATTTCTGTTCTTTTACATAAAGTTAGAGTCTAATTGGACGATATGCTTCTTCTTGAAACTCCTGCTATTCAGCAGTAGCCTGTTTCTGCATTTTCATTAGGAATGTATGTCTTTGTCCCTTGAAATTCATCTATTTATTGCAGTGACACCTACTGCTGAGAGAGCTGATCCGCAACAGGATCGGTTGCTGTTAAACTTGGCCAACAAGCAGCTCATGACTCAACCAGCAGATGTTTCTGTGGCTCAGGTCAGGGGGAACTTATGGACTCGCGTTTTTTTCCGTTACTCCTAGCATTAAATGCCAGAAAAGTCAACACTAGGTACAGGCAGTTGACCCGACCAGTGGTAGGAGGAACTGAACTGGGGCCCCGAGGATCCGCAGAGACCAAGGCATTAGGCTGTTGAGCCACTGTGCTGGCTCCAGGCCAATAGTTTCAGACAACTGACTATCTGATTGCATGCCCGGATTTTAGTAACGATTTTACATACTTATTTGATGATTTGTATCCAAGCTTATGCTTCTGACAGGTGCCCTTGTGAACAAAATCTCATGGGCTATCGCATATGAATATTTCACAATCAATCATACTTTGATCTTTGGGACATATGTGCATTTGACATTATATTTAGTTGTGTGCAGAACCTAAGTCTAAGCCTTAGTGAAATGAAAATAAAATCGTCAACCCCGCATTAGAGTTTTGGATTTAAATTGTTTCAAACTATGATTTGAGTTCTGTGGTCTTAACTCTTTTTTCTTCATCTCTTAGTAATCAGTGCAGAGGGCCTGATGCTCCTGCCCTCCCCCAGCTGAAATACACTGCCTTGTATTGGAGCTTGCCTGTGTGAGAAATGCAGGATTAATAGGGTCAACGTTATGGATATTTTAATATTATATAATGAGCTAGAGAACAACAGATTTCCAGTTTGGTACAGTGTCCTTAGATGAGAATGGAAGATTCAGAATTTATTTCATACTGTAAAAATGACAAAAAATAAAATAATAGATATTCTTTGCAAAGACTTCCAGGCATTAGATTATTTTATTTGTACCATGTGATACTGGACTGGATCGTTAAAAGCTTAATTTTAAAGTTTTTTCAATCTGAGGTAGATGCCAGCTAGATTAATTAATGTGAGTGATCAGATAGGAGCTACAGGAGATTGATCAAATTGGAGAGAGTTTAATCAGTTGTATACATTCCAAATTACATGAAAATAACAAATTTACTTTTAAAAATGCTGTTTCTAAAATAACAGAAGCTTTAGTTTAATGAAGCATTCCACAAATCAGGCTGCCATTTGAATTTAGGTATTATTCTTATCTTTACTTTTGTCATAAGGAAAACACTAGGAAAAATAAAAAGAATCAATGCTTATGAGCTAAAAAATAATGATCCCAGATGCAACCAGTGCTTGAAAAAAGCAGGATTTTTATAAGCTACTGAACTTTCAGTACCAATTATTTATCTTTCTCTTCTTTGCATCTGACTTCTTAAGT
Organism: Callipepla californica brunnescens; assembly: GCA_023055505.1. Lineage (NCBI taxonomy): Eukaryota > Metazoa > Chordata > Aves > Galliformes > Odontophoridae > Callipepla > Callipepla californica. The sequence continues at coordinate 7,323,286 of JALIRH010000016.1, forward strand.
ATATGCAAGTGAAATAGAATAAATAAGAAGGAAAACAGATTTTGCTAAGTCACATGCAAAGTAGCAATAAATCAAACAGCTTGTCTGCATTCTTCTAATCTTTCTATTCTAATCTGTGAGTGAGATTTATAAATGACCTCTCCTCTCCTCTCTGCTAGTCTTCCTAGATTGTGATCACAAGCAGTTCACAGTCCTCCACTCCATGGGTGCTACCAGCTAAAGACTGCTCTGGTGATTCATCTTCTACTGATCAGTTATCAGTCCGAAACACTGTGCTAGCTAGAAAGTAACCTACAGATGTAACAGGTATTTTAGAAAGCAACTGTCCTCTTCAGTTGGGACTGCAAGTGGTACAGGCTCAGCAAACAATTTGCTGTCTGTTAATGACTTCTGAAACGTGGAAATCCCTGTGCTAGCCCTTCTTTAAGACATAAAAACTTGTGGAATGAGTTGGAGCCATTGCTACTAAAGGAGTACTTTGTTTTGAAATCAATAAGCGGCTTGTTTAAATATCAGCATTACAAAGCAGCTTTAGTTGTGCTGGGTGCTGTCCTGCTACCTCCCTGTCAGCATGGCTGCGAGATGGGTCCTGGGAGATGGGTGCTGGCCCATCTGCCTGCTTCCAGCCTGGATACCAGGGTAGGGGGTGCTGCTCAGGTCAGGTTGGCTTCAGGCTTTGTGAAGATTTTGCTCAACCTGGGCTCACCCCAGGTTTTATTTTGATTCTTAAGATGCTTCGTATGTTTTGAAATAACAACAAAACTTAAGTGTGGTAATGGGATTAATAGGAGTAACTGATTACCAGGATAGCCTTAATAATAGCTAAATAAACACAAAAGGATAGGATGTATTACCTGTAGCCAACTTTTCTCTTAAGATGATCTGTTACACTCCAGAAACCATGTATTTCTCTAATGTAATTATATTATAACCCAAGGAACTGGACGCCTACTTAACCAACCAAAAAGAATATTAATGATAAAAAAAGTGAAAACTGCATTGAGTCCATTGGAGTTGCTCTGTTTTACGTAAGTACAAATGAGAATAGAATCTGACCTAATGTTTATTCCATGTTATCAGATTGGGTAATGCTGTCCTGGTGGTATTAAATGCAGCTGATCTCTCTCCTTCCCTTTCATGCACACGTTTTTGTTAGAATTTAACTATTTACATCTGCGTCTCTTAGTATTGCCTGCAAATCAGTCAAAGAAGAGTAGGTCATCTGTGCTGCTCTGCTGTTTATATATTAATCATCTGGCAAATAAACCACTCAGTATCCTACCCACCTCAGTAATATTTGTGATGTAATTTGTTTGGATGCCCAAATGTCACCAGCGTTGATTGTAAGAGACGAAAAAAATGTACTTGCTCAGCACACCAAGCTCTGGGCTAAAATGTAAGCATGAAATCTCTGGTTTATTTTTGTAATAATGTTTACAGCTGTTTAATGACCCTGAAAGGGTTCAGTAGTCTGGTGTTCTGTATTTCCTAACAGGAGTGTATTATGCTTATAACAGCCTTAGTTACACAGTTTCTGCTACAACAATAAGAACAATATTTTATAAAAATACAATATATATTTCTGAAGTTTCTCAATGACACCTCTTTATGAGTTGCTAAGAACTGAAATAATCCGTATTGGAGTATTTAGAATTTGTCAATGGACCACAAGATAGTGTAGATACGTGCATTTTTCTAGCTGGAAACATAAATGCCAGGTCTGTATTCTGAAAGCATAAGTAACAGTATGTATAACTAACTGCTCGGAGGATCAGGGCCAGAGCGAGCTTGTCGTCTAAACACGTGAGCTTGTAAAGCATTACTTTGCTTACTGAACTGTAAATCTTTTAACTAACCTAATCTAAGCTATAATAACAGCACAACAGTGTTTTTGAAATGACTGTTTTCTCTACAGCAGCGAAGAGGGAGATGCTTTAGTGTGTGTCCGGTAGGAACGAACAGGTGTAAATGAGAGCTGAATGTGGTCCATCTGTTTACAAAGATAACAGGTGTGTGGATGCATATATGTATAGGTGCACAGATATGTGTGTGCATATGTTTGCATGTGTTTGTAGGCATATATTTATATTTCAACTCTTTTTTATTCTACTTGCCATCTAATTATTTTTTCTCTGATTCCAGCAAAACGAAGCCAAGCTTCTCATTTTACATTAATGTAGTTGTGATGACAGGCATTTCTGGCGTCATAATTGGTTTTAAATTCCAGTAATCCATTTCAAATAGTTAAATAAAACTCGTGTGTTCCATTGAAATGGCTAAAGTCAGAACTTTTGTTATTGATCTCACAGAAAGAAGTCTTGAGGGCAAAAATGTGAGTCAAATCGAAATAACTATTAGTATCATCAAAGAGACTTGAATGTCTCACTGTACCTTAATGCAGGAGATGAGAGAGTATTTTCATAATGTGTGTGTCCAGTTGTGAATTTCCTCAGCTGAAGACCCTAGTCATAGAAATAGGGAACTGTACGCATTATGCAGAGAACGGCTGTCCTCCCTCTGATGGTCCATCAGCTTCTTGTTGCAGACTTGTTCCTGCTGCTGCTGGAGCGAAGGGCTTGTTTGGGTTAGGAAGGCCACCCATGATCAACTGATACCAGCGTGTGCAGTCTTGGGGGAAAGTGTTCTGAGAAAACACTGGAGATAACTGAAGGTCAAAAATAGACCATATAAATTTTAACTTATTTTGAATTTCTTAACAGTCTCAAATTTGATTTGTAGTCGAGTTTGTAAACATATATTAACTACAGAGAACATTGTGCTTCTGTTCCCAGTGCAAGAGATGGCAGAACGTTCCGTGTTTTCCTTTTAAGAGACATCAGAATCAGGAAGAGTGTAGGAGACTATTGAAAAACAGAATGCTGGAAACTTCAGCACTCAAGAAATACCTATAAGTGATCCTTAGTGTCTCCTCCTTTTGTTTTTGTCAAGTAGAGGAATAGGGAAATTAATATTCTGATATTTTTCAGGTTTTAAGTGGAAATAACGCTTTATCACAGGCACAAACATTGTGTATGAACATTATTTTTTTTTTTATTTGGGTAATTTTGACTTTTTAGGAAAAATAAAATCACTTTGGGCAAAAATTGCAGATGCTAAGTGAAAATTATGTTGCTGTACTGTAGCTTCTTGAAGGTTTGAGTGGCCGTGACTCCAAACAGATTTGTTGGGCCAGGCTGTTCTGCAGGGTTTCAGCTTTTATGAAAGTTCATTTTCCAGTCTTCCGTCTCTCGTCACCTCATCCTGGTCCCCAGAGCAAGTGAATAAACAGCATCTAAGCTGTCTGCAGAGGACAGGGAAGTTGGGAGGCACTGTGAAGTCAAACTTAACAATAGCACTTACAAATTGACATTTTCAGATGTATATATATTTTTGGTATTTTGATGTGGGGAGATGAGAATCCTGGGCATAAGGTGGAGGAAGGAGCTGGAGTGAGTCCATGGCAGAGATGGGGACCTTGAGCTGCCTGAAGCAGGAGAGCAGCAAGCAGAGACTCAGAGGGGCCCTTTGTCCCACCTGGGATAACCTGTCTGGTCAGAGAGACAGGCAGGGATGATGGATAAAGAGGGAGAGAATGAAATTGCTTTTTTTTTTTTTTTTTTTTTAGATAAATTAGGCAGATTAGGTTGGGCTATCTAATTCATAATGGAATGATGGATGAGGAGGAGTTTTATTTCTGTGCTGCATGTGGATAGGAGATGGGATTTTGGTAGGTTTTGCTGTGAATTGGCTGAAGAATACCAAGAGCCTGACTTATGTGAGAGCTGAATAGTGCCCAAATGCGCTAACTGGGAAATGAAGGAGGAGAGATTTCACATGGAAATCCTTTGAATGCCATAATTATACTGTGTAACAAAACCAGGTAGAAGTAGGACAAAGAGGAAACAGTCTGAGCCACAGGCAGGAGACAGGAGTACAAGAAGATGGGGCAGATGAGGATGTGAATATGTTTTAAGTAAAGATCTCTAGCATTTTGAGATTGCCAGTAGCTGGATCCTGGTAACTAAATGGCTGATCAGAGAGAATGTGGCACTTAGAAGAGGTTGTTTCTCATTAAACAGCAGCTTTGCTGACCTTCCTGAGTGTTTAGTCTAAAACATGTAAAATTTCCAATGCCAAAAGATAAATGTGTATTGGTCAGACTCCTCAGAACTGATTTTAAAAGAGTAGTTTCTAAATGGAAAAAAAAATACTTTTTTCAACTTATCCTGCATCATATCTGTGTGTGTTTTCTAGGTGGCAGAAAGAAAATACTAGGAAAAGTTATGTTATTTGAACCATACCTACTGCTGCTACTTTGATAAAGTTGTATTTGAAAAAGAGCTACAAAATAGCCTAAAATCTCAACTACAACTCCTCTCTTCAGTCCAAATATCTATAGGTTTGAACTGGTGCTTAGGGTTAAACATCAGAATTAATAATCTCCTCTGGGATCTGTCAGCATTTCCAGACTTTGATAGAGCATAAAATGCTAAAATTAACTATCCAAACCTTCCTAAGCATGTAAAAGCACCAGTTCCCGTTGAGGTCAAGTGAATAAATGAAATTTAGACTGAATTTTTCAAGCTGTTACAGAATAGTGACAATCCAGAAAGGCTTTACCAACCCTTCTTCAATATATGTGTGTGTCTGTATATGTAAAATAGATTGAATTCTGATTGGTCCTGCGTGGATCCAGGAGTTGAACTCAGTGGGTCATCTCCTACTCAGGATATTCTGTGATTCTCTGTTTTGTTTAACTGTGACAAAGACAAGTAACACTTGCAGTATGCTCAGTCCAGATAGAAAGTGTATTTCTGTGTTGGTGGTGTTTTTTGTTTTTTTTTAAGGTGCTGAGAGAGTTTGAAATCTCTGTCAGCTTCAGGCAATGCTAGGCTACACACTACAGCTCTGTTGGTTGTTTAGCGGATCCTTTTGAAGGTGCAATTTGGTTTGTTTGAAAACTTAAGGAAGCTTTCAGAAAGTTAAAAGAATGTGTTTATATGTACCTACACACAGTAAACGTGCATGAAAACCAACAGTTTTATTCACTTACTATATGGCCTTGGGTGAACTCCTGACTTAACCATGTTCCCCTGTCTTTGAAAATCAGGTACTTCACACCAAACTTAAGCACAGTCCTGTAGCTTATGTGTATAAGCCTTTTCCTTTTATATACTCCATCTCATTAATATTTATAAATAGTATCACTGACAGTGTATAAATAATGTGTCCCTGACACAACACCTAAAAGTGAACAGTGTTGAAGTTTTAAAAAAAATCTACTTACATGTCACCAAAATTTTGTGGGTCACGAATACACAAATGAATATCTATTTCCCCCTTTTTTTCTTGCAAGATCTGCATTGTATCCCATAACCTTATTCATCCATCAAGATCCAAATAGGTCTCCTCTAGGAGACCACCCAAGCTTGTTTAAGGCCCTGATCCTGCAAAGACTTAAGTGTGTGTAGAACTTTGCTTTCAAGTGTCATCCTTTGAAGTCCAATGGACTACTTCATAAGCACAATTGCATACATTTAAACTACATGCGAGATTTGAGCCTCTAGTTGTCTAGAAAATGACCGGTATGAAGCAGCATGAGAAATGCTGTCCTCCTGGAGTGTGGAAGGCAGAGTGAGTCAGTGCTTTTGGGAATATAACCTTACAGCTTCATATTTTTTGAGAGTTATTAATATAAAACTTTTTATTTTAAACTGAGTTTTACAGATACTTTATTTCTTTGTAGTGTAGAGAAGTGGCAAGGATAGAAGATTATTGTGGACAATTATGCAGACCAGAACTGAGCACTTGTGTTTAACAAACAGCTTTGAATTCTAATTTTCTGCAGTATACATAGTGTGGGTACAATTTGTAGTCATTACTGTGTATTAGGAAAGTTATTAAAATTCTTAAACTTGTTGAGGCTTTCCACAACACCTTCCCCAGATTTTAATTGGTTTTATCTAGTTCCATAAGAGAGCTCTTTAAAACAAATCAAAGTGCCTTAAATCATATGTGTTACCTGTCGAAGGATAGAGATATCCCTCTATAATCTGGAAATTTTCCTAAGAAATGAAATCTGAAGGTTCTCAATGATGAATTGAGAGACTTGGCAGCAGATAATTTATGTGCCTTTTGATAGGCTCAATTTCAAAATGACAAAATAACAATGTTTTGTAACAGAAGGGTTAAATCTTAATCTCAGAGGTTTACAAAGCTGCTAGTCGCAGTCTCCTTAAAATTTAATATACCTCGTTAATGCTTACTTGCAAACACTGAAGGATTTTTATGATTATAATCATGTGTTACAGCACCTAGTACTGTTTCTAAGCAGCATACTAATCAGCTTAATGAGATATTACTGCACTTTTTGTTGACTAAAGCAAAATCCCTTTTATTGTTCTAAAGCTTGTCCTTTACTTTATTTTTTCCCAAAACATTATCTTGTTTTATTGTACACCAGTAAATATCATACCATCGTTTTTTGTCAAATCATAAAACTATCTTTCTCATTGTAGAATGTGTAATATATAGAATATGGTTAATGGAACTGAAAGTTACAAATGGATTTCTGTTTTTGTTGGTGTTATTTTTTGTTTTGTTTTGTTTTGTTTTTGCTGGCTTTTCTGATGGAAATGGGAGAAATGCATAACATTTCTTTTAGTATAGATTTAGAAACATAAACAGGTGCAATTTCACAAGAAGAAAGACAAGGGAGATGGTAGAAGCCCTTGCCCCTTCCGTAATAATTAGATTTTGAAATTGTAGCATAATTCTAAATAGTAATTAATGTTTATCAGTAAACATGCAGGATGATGAAAGCACATATATGATCACAATTGCATAGCACAGTTGGCATTTAATACACTTTTTATGGTTTTTACACTAATTCCTTTGCATTATTATGAGTAGGTAAAACAGAAAATGCAAATTGTATGTCAGTGATTCAATGCTTGTAACTCTTTCACAGTCTGAATCTAAAATATCTTCTGATTTTCAGAGATGGAGGAAGCTAGTTTGTGCCTTGGTGTTTCTTCAGCTGTGCCAGAAGCTGACGCCCATCTCAACAGCACTATACTCAATGGGCAGTATTCAATGAGCCAGAAGCTGCACCAGATCACTTCCCAGCTCAGCCATGCCTTCCCAGAGCTCCAGAACAGGCAGAATCCAGAAGAGAAGGCATCAGCACCACTAGAAGACAAAAGCCACATGTCCATAGCAAACCAGCCCATCAGCAGTCAGATGGCACTGTTAGCAAACCAGCTCAACAGAGAGGTTGACACCAGTTTGAATGGGCGCGTGGATCTGCAGCAGTTCTTAAATGGACAAAACCTAGGGATTATGTCTCAGATGAGCGATATAGAGGATGATGCCAGGAAAAACAGAAAGTACCCGTGTCCCCTCTGTGGAAAACGCTTTCGGTTTAACAGCATCCTGTCGCTGCACATGCGCACTCATACTGGAGAGAAACCGTTCAAGTGTCCATACTGTGATCATAGAGCAGCTCAGAAAGGCAACCTGAAAATACACCTGCGTACTCATAAACTTGGAAACCTCGGCAAAGGTCGTGGAAGAGTCCGAGAAGAGAACAGACTTTTACATGAGCTGGAGGAGAGAGCAATTCTTCGGGACAAGCAGATGAAGAGCAGCCTCCTGCAGCCACGACCTGATGTGAAAGCACAGCAGCATACTCAGCCAATGCCTCTTGCAAATTGCAACTTGTCTGTGCCAGCTAATCACAGCACACCTGATATTTCAAACCCTGTTCCCTCTCCAAAGCCAGTCAGTGTCCAGGAAGAAGTTGTTGCTCAGACAGCTGGGTTCAGATGCACATTTTGCAAAGGCAAGTTTAAAAAGCGAGAAGAGCTGGACAGGCACATAAGGATCCTGCACAAGCCTTACAAGTGCACCCTATGTGACTTTGCTGCCTCGCAGGAAGAAGAGCTGATCAGCCATGTGGAGAAGGCTCACATAACTGCAGAGTCAGCACAGGGTCAGGGCTCTAACGGGAACGGGGAGCAGTCCACCAATGAGTTTCGCTGCGAGGTATGTGGCCAAGTGTTCAGCCAAGCCTGGTTCCTAAAAGGCCACATGAGGAAGCACAAGGATTCCTTTGAACACTGCTGTCAGATCTGCGGGAGGCGATTCAAAGAGCCTTGGTTCCTTAAAAATCACATGAAAGTTCACCTGAATAAGTTATCTGTCAAGAACAAATCTCCTAATGATCCTGAAGTACCTGTCTCCATCAGCAGTATGTCCCAGGAAGCTCATGCAAACTTGTATTCCAGGTACCTGTCCTGTTTGCAGAGTGGGTTTCTTCCTCCTGACAAAGCGAGCTTAAGTGAACAAAATCAAATCTATAACAAAGGAGACATGCCCATGAAAGAGAAGGAAGTCTTGGGAAAGCTCCTTTCACCCATTTCTGGCATTGGCCACAGTATTGCTGAAGGGGATAAACACTCTTTATTGGGCTGTCTCAATCTGGTGCCTCCTCTGAAATCCAGCTGTATAGAAAGGTTACAAGCTGCCGCCAAAGCGGCAGAGATGGATCCAGTAAACAGCTATCAGGCCTGGCAGCTTATGGCAAGGGGAATGGCCATGGAACATGGCTTTTTGTCTAAAGAGCAGCAGATACAGCGCAGCCATGAAGACACTTTGGCAAATGCTGGAGTTATGTTTGATAAGGAGAAGCGGGAGTATGTGTTAGTAGGAGCAGATGGCTCTAAGCAGAAAATGCCTGCTGATTTGGTTCACAGCACTAAAATGGGCAATCAGAGAGACTTGCCAAACAAACTAGACCCTTTAGAAGGCAGTAGAGATTTTTTGTCACATGGTATGAACCAGGGACTCGATTACAACTTACAAAGTCATGGAAACGTAAAAGAAAAGCCAACTGAATGCCCGGACTGTGGGAGGGTTTTTAGAACATACCACCAAGTGGTTGTGCACTCAAGGGTCCACAAAAGAGACAGGAAAGGAGACGACGAAATAATCCAAGGGAGTCTTGATGAACGTCGTGGGTCAGGCAGCGATCAGGAGTCGCAGTCTGTCAGCAGGTCGACGACCCCAGGCTCCTCTAACATTACTGAAGAAAGCGGAGTAGGTGGGGGTCTCTCGCAGACGGGGAGTGCCCAGGAGGACAGTCCACACCCTTCCTCACCCTCCTCTTCAGGTATGATGACTTCTCCTTCCCTCTCTGCACTGAAAGCGTGGTAGCTCTATTTGAAATCACAGCAGCGAAGTTGTTTATGCATTCTCTGGTTAGGTCGTTTTCTAACAGTCCACAGAGACGTGGTGTTATACGCCAGAACATCTGTGTTTGGGTTCCCTCAATGGCTTTGAGGTTAATTCTCGGTTCACCCTCTCTCCCCTCCAAGGGCAGGTTTCCTAGCCTTTCAGCTGCCGTTTCAGCCACGCCACAGGCAGCAGCATGCAGGGTCTGTACGTGCACCAGTGGGAATGTCACGGCAAGGGCCTCTTCCTCCACGTTTTGGAGGGCTTTTTGTTTTCCTCCTCTGTTCATGGTTTTTCTCTTGCAGACCTTTCTCTTCCTTCCATGTAAAAGGTGGAAGAAAAATGCCTTCTTTGAGCTGTAGGTCAGAGAAATATGACTAATAAGAAGTGTTTTGGCTAACTTCTCTGATTTCCCTGATTCCCACAACCTTATCGGTTGCTTAGCTGAAATATTTGTTTGCACCTGGCCACTGGATTGATTGAGATGAGATTCAGGAAATACAAAGCACTAACTTCTTGACAATCTTTTAACTTGTGTGCACATTTTCACATGTATGAAACCTTCTGCTTAATTTGCATCTGTTTTGGAGTGCAGGAAAAGTAGAAATTGAACTGAAACATTTTAATTGAACCGTATGTCTTGTTAACTTGCTGTGTATAAAATGGCAAAGCAGATAATATTTCTTTGGAGATGTCTATAAAATATTGAGCTTCCTGGTACAATTTTTAAAGTTACTAGCCTATGACTGCTGAAATAAAATCTCCAAGTAATAACAGGTAAGATTTCTGGCCTCATCTATATTTCCAAAGTCACTTACTAATGGATAGTAAATTGAAAGTTATATCTTCAGCCCTTTATAAAGAAAGCACCTCACTAATACTGTAATCATTCTGCAAGTCTAACAACAGAGGAAATCATGCCATAACAAATACTCTGTTACTAATGGCAACATTGATTTCTGCAATCAGCCATTAAGTCTAGAAAATGAAAGACAGTTTGAGGTACCTTAAGGCATTACATTGCCCACTGTTAAAGAGCTGGTAGCAGGCTGTGGAGGGTAATTCTTTGTAGTTTTTCTTCCCCAGTTTCGATAAATATTTTAGTATCGGAGGCAATTCACTGTTACAGTTATTAAGTATGTGCCAGTTTATTTTTGTTGTTCTTGTCATGCTCCAGTATACTCTACTTCTGAGGCCAGATTAATATAAAAATAAAGCGTTAGTTTGCTGGCTTATTACAAACCAGTAAAGAAATTGTTAAGACACATAAATCTGCACTCCACATTCCACAGATTCCTATAGTACTTAATGCTGTTGTTTAAATACCCATGAAACACACTGTCTACTCTTAGAGTCATAGCCTCGTTTACAATTTATTACTGGTGAGACACATTGCAAAATTCTGTGTAGGAACAAGAGGAACAGGCGAGAGCTAATTTAATACTATATTTAGTTGTTTGGAGTGTTTTAAGAGGATTGAAAATATGTCAGGATGAAGGTTCTTTTTGTGATTTCACTTTTAAAAATCCTAAACGTGGGGGGGTGCCGGGCAGTAAAAATGCTCTTCTTCAGTACAGAAAGCATCACTTTTGTTTTGCAATGCCACAGAGGGAAACAAAGTGTCTTTAAACCCGTTAAATTCTGTCCAAAGCCTTCCAGAGCTATCTAGAAAAGTTTGCAAAGGAGGGACTGAAGACTGGGTGCGGGTGAACTGGTACAGATTTAAGAGGATTCAAAACAGTCCGTGTGAAAGTTGGTGTGTTTTGAGTGCCCTGAAAACTTTAATTCCGAGTGTTCTGCTTCGTTTAATGCATTGTTATGGGAGGCTTTTCTGGTCATCCGAGGCAAAAGATAACACTGCAGTGTCGTTGTCTCTTTGGCCACTAATTTAAAATTATTTCTGACTTCAACTGCGATGTATTTAAACTATTTATTTTCATGCCTGATACATTTGGATTGAAGCAGATGAAAATGAAAGCAAAATGTGCGCAGTAACTGTTGCTGGAAGCACATTAGTTTTTTACAACAGAAAATCCCAGCGTTTATATCAATATCTGATTGTGTTCTTTAGTCTGGTAGCAGTAAATCTAGGAGGGTTCTCAGTATCAGGCGTCCTATCGCAGAAAGTGTGCGAGCTTTTATAACTTCTGAATCGGATGAAAGGAAGATAGCATTGCATTTTACCTGAACTAAATCTAAATATTCTTTTGCGGTTTAAAATTAAAATTTATTGCAGTAATTCTGTCGGAACTTTTTCATCATTATGAAGTGTGTGTTTTATCAGTACCTGTGAAAGATAAACCTGCAGAGTATAAAGGAATCAGATTTTTTTTTTTTTTTTTTGAGGGAGAATTAAGTAGTCATTGAATCTTCTATTAAGAAATTACCGCAAAACACAGTTTTACAAATTTCTCAGACTGCATAACAATGTCTCAAAACTTAATTTGCATCACTTGATTCTTTTTTTGTTGAAAACTGGGT
>JALIRH010000016.1:7340000-7360000 GCA_023055505.1 Callipepla californica brunnescens
TCATTTGGAAAGAATTCAAGGAAAGAACAGAACATTTTTTGGTTTTGATTATTAATTGGAAATTGATGTGCATGTGACAATTTTGTATATATAAAGAAGAAAAATGACAGAAGTGGAAATTGGCTGTTACTGTTCTTTCCTATATTCCAGTGCCTTTATTTTAATTGTGTGGACCCGGATATCTAATTTTATTTGTCTGTGTGTGTCTTTGATCAAGCAGATATCTGCTGTGATATCTTTTTCATGTTATTCTGTCAGTGACAAAGTAGGCAGAGTTCTGAAGGGGAGGAGTTGGTTTATCAAGTATTCTATTATAAAATAATTTTATTCATGTTCTTAAAATAATTATAGAGCTAGTACAGTGAAGAAAATTAAGTTAACATGCGACCACATTTACCACACTGTGGTATCAGGGTCACCACAGTTATTTCCTATTCTGTATAGAAATAGTACTGTGGTCGCTTGGATGCTAGCATCTAGTAACTTTATATAAGTGGCAACTTTGTGATGATGACCACTACAGTACAATTATAATCAACTCTGTGAGAGGGATAAGGAATGAAGCTGGAAGTTACTGAAAGGGACAAGCAGTAGCAGAGGGCAAGTGCAGAGCATTTCATAATGCATCATTCTGGCTTTTTCTTTTAAGTCTTAATGTTCGACACACCAATACTTGTCGACAAAAGGCAAACTCACTTAATTCAGTGATACTGAAAGGACAAGGGGATGTGACTTGGGCATCTTGGTACTGCAGTGTTGGCTGTGAAGTGCGGCCAGAAGAAAGGTCTGAAATTTAAACAATTGTACAGGAGAATCTGTGTTTGTTACTCATCTACCAAAATGGCCAAATAGGACCTTTTAAATTAAAGTTTGGCACAGCAAGTTTGTCTGTATTGAAGAGAATGTCTAATTGAGGCTTTCACCACCTTTCTTGCTCTACTTTTAAGTTTTCTCATCACTGACAGTTTCAGTAGCTGCCTGAATGTGGGAGAGAAATTGAAGCCAGTGAGACTGCTGAAATAACACCAAGGAGTAGTCACCATTTCTTTTGCCCTGAAAGAGCTGTGAAAAGACCTGAAACAACGTTTGCAGTAGCCAGAGCTGAAGAACTCACAGCTGTAGACACTGTTGCTTCCCATAAGTTCCCAGGCATTCTCCTCCCAGCTCCCTGATGGTGAATAGCAATTTTTTTATTTTTTTGCAGGCATATCTTAAGGCAAGAAAAGATGCACAGTAGTGACCCTAGTGCAGGCTCTCAGCGTATTGAGAAGAGTGATTAATGCCAGCATTAGACATGCTGCAGATACCTTGTCTTTTATATGCAGCAACACTGAAGTGATCTCATCAACTATCTGAACATTCAGCAAGTCCAAAATCAAATGCTTGTGTGTCAGATATACACAGCTGTATTTGTACTGTTGCTCTATCTAAAGAACATGCCAATTGCTTTACTTAGAGTGAGTTGAGAGAGAGCCTCATTACTAAGAGCATGTATAGCATTATCAATGAAAAACATTATTGTTCTTTTCCTCAGTGGTTTTAGTGTCCTCGGTTTTCCTTTTATAGGAGCCCATGCTAATACATCTTCAGACAATATGGGGCCTGATTCAGTACTCCCATGCACACTGTGTCATCATTTACACCTCTGCACAGTGTGTGGGAAATAAAGACATTAGAGTAGTAACACTTTGTACTAGTATATATGTGTTTTGCAGAAATAGGAATGTTTGTGCAAGACAGTGGAGAATCTGAGTGTGTAAGGCAGTGTTTTTATTTTATTTCTCCCCAAAAATGTGGGAAATGACATCTCATCAGACAAATTTGAGCAGAACTAAATATATCAAAGTAATTTCTTACAGTGAAAGAAGGATGTCCAAGCTATACTTTGACATACCATAATTAGAAGGTGAGTGCTTCCTTGTCCCGTGATGTTCTCTTACTGTGCACTTAGTTTCTGCCTTGATTGGCATGAAGTTCCTACAGTTTCTGTTGAGAGAATTCTGACTGATTAAACAATTTTATATTTTTTTATGTCCTGATGTGTATTTAAAAAGCAGTGCTGGCTTGAATTTAGCTTGATGAGGTTAGTAGGCCTAGAGATGATGGCAATTTTTTCAAGTTAAATCCTCAACGTGCTGTACTGCTGTGCTTGGTCAACAGCTGGGTTTTAACAGCTTGAGTCAGAATATCAAAAGATTCCTCGGCCAAAGAAAACACCAGACATTAAGTTGCAGAGGGCTTTTTGAAATTTTAGAGTAAATGTGGGCAGGCACAAGGGCAGCATTTCAAAACTGTGTTTTCACTGTGGCTGACTTTGTTCACAGAAAGTTCCATAGGAGATAAACCAAAATAGAAATTCAAAGTTATTAAGAATAAGCATAGAAAAGATCAGTTAAAAATAATAATAAAAAATGTTGAACTGTTTAGCAGAGATAGTTTCAGGCACTGGGTTCCATTCAGTTATTTTCAAAACAATCCCAGGTGATAATATAATAGGGACAATTATAAGTAATATAATAGGAACAATATGAAATTCATCGGATGAATTTAAAATAATTCTGTAAATTTTTGAATGGAAATAGAAAAAAAAAACTCCAACCACTTTTAGGTGATCATGAATGTCATTTATTTATATTACGGACAGAAAACAGCTTCTTTAGTGTTTTGTTTTGTTTTAAATATTTAACTAAATGAATAAAGCTGCTTAACATCTGCACCTGTAAAACCCTACTGAAATTCAGGGACTTTGAGGAAATAGATTGCAATTGTACAAACATTAGAGGCCAAAAAATTTTATTTTCAAAATACCACAAGAAAATGAGTATCCTTCTAATGTGACTACTGCATGCAAAAATTGTGGGATGGTTGGGCTCTTTCTCTAATGGATTATTTGAACATCAGTTGACATTTACACTGTTTAATGATGAGTAAGCTGTTGAGCATCTGATAGTTGTTACGTAGGTGTTTCATTTATACCTTTTATTTTGCTATATAGTTAATAGTTCAGTTTTTGTTTTTGTAATGTTAGGAATAAAGGGAAATAGTTGTGAAGTAAGAATGGTGTCATTTGCTGTTCTAATATCAGTTAACATCATCTTTTGAAGTATAAATTAGAAGGGCAGAAGTGTGAGCTAAGAGTGTTCCAGGTTCGTGGTTGGTATTTTGTCAGTGCGGCCCTGTCTCACACCACTGATCAAACTCAGTAGGCATTTAACACTGAGCTAACCAGGTTTGTCTGTCTATGACAGTGCCAACAACGGTAATGTCACTTTCTTAAAAACATGCAAAAGTGTATGCCAGGAAAGTGGCACTGCCCTTCAGACTGATAGGAAAATGCAGAAACTGTCCATCGACTCTGTGGCATTCAAAGAGTATGCACAGAAGTCACATTAGAAATAGCTTCTGCTGTCACAAATAGTGCATCTACTATTTTCTTAAGCTCTTCCCATTTGAAGAGCATTCTGCTGGTAAGCTGAATGCAGCCTACACATGGGGAGAGAGATGTAGAAATAGATGACCTACTCTGAAGTATTTGGCTTGTAAGGTCTTCCTTTTGATTATCTGTGTCTGGATGGGGGAACAAAATTCAGAACTTCCCTTGAGGCAAGTAACATGCAATATTTACTAACATGTTTTCTTCCCTTTCAAATATTCCTCAGATTGTGTAGACAAAAGACAGATTAGGCTTTGCATCAGATTTACTTGTGCTCTACCTCCTTGTTTTGGACTCCAGCTTGCATTTTACACTTCTGCCTGAAGTTGCTGAAGAATTAAGCTTGTGTGTGCACTCTTTGTACATAACAGGCTTTCCCAAGTGACTACTTAGCACTATTAAAAAACAAAACTAAGACTGGCTATAAGGTTGTAGTAAATGTAAATGGATTCTATTTAAAAATGGCCCGTGGCATCTTTGTGTAATGACCATCTTTTTGCTGCACGTAGAGTGCTGGTGGCATTAGCGAACTAAAAACTACAAACATTTTTAGAGGTTTGGTCCTGATTTGCATTTACAGTAAAGATGTTTTGCACCACACCAGCAATGATGTGGACTTAAAGTATATGAAGAAATACATTACAGGCATAGCTTTTCTAATGCTGCGTGATGTATAAATCCAAATTCTGGTAGATCACTTTGTTATAGTCAGTTGCATCAGGTATGCACAGTGACTTGGAGCCAATCCTGAGAGTAGTAGTAATTCCTTTGTGATCTTGTATTGCTCTGTTTTACTGTTGTGTTTTCAGATACTTCTGTCCTCAGTGCCCGTAACGTGTTTTTTAAATCATCATCTTAGTTTTTATTTTTTATCAGTAGGAATAGAATCAGTCTCTCTGTTTCTAATATTTAATTGTGTTATTTTCTTAGAAACACCCTAGTTTCCATGCCCCTTTAAATTTCCTGCAGTTCTTTACCTCTAAACAATCTTTCATTACCAAGTTGTTTATCTGAGAAGAAAGTGAGACTGTCTTTTTGTATTGCTGAATAACATCACTCTTTTTCTCGAGAAGTCATTACACACTGACATCGTATTGTTCTTCATTAGATGATCTGTTGTCTGAAAGTGTCTTGGTGACACTGAACTTGAAAGCAACAAGAGTACAAGTGCTAGGATGCCTGGAGAGCAGAGACTGGCAATACCTTGCTCAAGTAAATATCCGAGATAATTTTAAAAAGGCATTAACAAATACAAACCACCCCCACAGAGGTAATTTTCACCTCTGAATTTTTGCTTGTTTCTTAGTCCAGCCCAGACTTCAGCCATCACCGTTCCAATGCTGGAAGCCAAGTCCTACCTAGCAACGATGGCCATGTACAATAATTTAAACTTAAAGAAAAATAACACAGCCGCTGGTAGAGTAGTGTCCAGAGATTTCTAGGTTCTTTTCAAGAATGGAAGGGTGATTTCTGTCTTGAAAATATATGTGTGGGCATAGAAAAGACCTTCAGTGTTCACAAAGACCACAATTAGTGCTGCACTGTAATTGCTATTCCCTGGCTAGCTGGAAACTTTATATACTCAATGGGTATTCTTTTTTATGTTTGTGTGATATGCTTGCAATATAGCTGTGAAATTTGTGCCAATGTTTCTCTGATGTGTGCTGTTTGACAGCTCGGACTTTCAAAATTCACCTGCCTTTGACAGGATGCATAGCTCTGGTGATAAGTTTTACTATGGAGACTTGGACAAGAGCAGTCTATAAAGTCTTTGTAAAAGTTTGACCATGCAAATTAAAATATAACTTTTCTTGAATGTATTATAATAATCTCTTTAATTGTACTGCTCTGTGAAATAGTCCAACCATGCATTTATTTAGCGTAGAAGAAAGGAAGAGAAACACAGACTTCCAAAGGGGCTCAGAAAATTCTCCACATTCTCTCCAGACCTAAAAACTCTAAAAAAAAAAAAGGGAAAACATTGTGCTTGCCTTGCTTCAATCCACAAGTGGTGTCACTTTGCTAGAGCAAATCTAAAATGGCTGCTGTTATCTCATACATAACTCTGTGATCACAGGAGTTCTTTTTTCTTGGTTCTTTTTCTTTCTTTCTTTTACTTTTCCCCAAATTATTATTATTTTTTTACTTACAATAAAGCAACAGTGAAAGAGGTAAAATGCCTTCCTCTTCAGAAGCCTAGTAGGGTTGGTGGAGGTGAAGGCAGAGCAAGAGCTGTGTGACTCAGAGCAGTGTTCATAGTTGTCCTCCTTTGTTCAGTATGTTTTAACTATCGCTTCCGTCTCCCTCTTCTTCTGATCACCAGCTGTATTTGACAGACTTCCAAATCAGCCATGCCTGTGGCTACCAAAAAACTACTTGTATTGAAGGTAATATTAAGCAGCGTTCCTACAGCCAATACCCTTTCCAAATACTTTTTGAATTACGTAAAGCCAGAGCAACATGACTTGTTAATTCTGCTCAGATTACCAGTAAGGGCTCTGCCAGCCATGGTGGTGCAGAGAAATTCCAGCTTGGGAATCCCTGGTACACAATAATCAAACATAGAGCTTGAACGGGTAATACTCTGTTTGCAGATCCTATTGGATAACTACTGAAGTTGCATGGGTGAAATAGATAAAGTTGGGAAGTCTGCAGTAGAAGTGTTTGCCTTTATACTTATTTACTCACTGTTGTTGCCTTTGTACAATAATATCTTTTCCCCGAAGGCCTTTGAAAAATTCGATCACAAAATAGAAAAAGAGTATGTTTGTTCTGGGTAAAATTTGGAAGCATTGTTCTGATGACACCTGTAAAACATAATTATAACTCCCATAGCTGTTTCCTCTCATATTTAGAGAGGAAAATTCTTTCCCTCTAATCTCAGGTGCATACCTGTGGAAGTCTTAGATTCCTTCAAGCAGTATCAAAGTAATGATAACAGTGTGCAGCTGCTGACTGTCTTTTCCTTGTTGTTACTCACCCAGCTGTTTAGAGGAGAAGAAAAAGAGAGAGAATATCTCTAATCAGCCATATGGCACAAAGTTTTATTTGCCATAGTAAGTTAAAACGCATGTTATTGGTCAGCATCTTGAATGCAAATGTTGGCATAGCTTTTCAGGAGTATCAGCTATAGTGGGAAAGAAAATCAGATACATTTAATTCACATTATTTAGTATTATGTACATAAACTCTTGTTTCTATATCAGTGGAGTTTCCTTGGCTGCAGTTTGCCTTAGCTGAAGGACCACATGAGTCTGGAACACGGACCTCAGCCTCTGCTTTCAGTGCTAAAAGGTAAATTTAAGAACTGTTGAGGTAGCAGTTTAGATTTCTACAGTGTAGAGTCAGTTTGCTTACATTGTACATTACACAAATTAGTATTCTGGATCAGACCACTGGGCCATGAAATCTGGTATGTGTCTTTAGGAAATATCGATAAATGCTTTTAATGCATATAGACAGTAGTTTTTTGGTTAGGAGAGTTTGATTTTGTTCTCATTTTAAATAGAACAAGAAATGTATGGTTAAGTATGAAACAAATGTTTTTTTCAAAGAAAAAAAAAAACACCTTCTCAAGTGCAGGGGAATGTTAGCAGAGAATTTAGGGGGAGCTTCACTTTGAGAGTTCTTTTTAAAATTCTTCTATTTCTTGTGTAACTCATTTGGTTATTGACATATAGGCTTCAAACATCCCGTTTGTGAAACTCATGATTGTAACAAAATGTAGAAGTTAGGCACACATCTGTGTATTTGGGATTGGGAGCATGGCTTTAAAAGGCTTAAGCTGAGGGAGATTGTAACCCTATTTATATTGCTTATCAGAATACTACAGGAATACCTCGTGCATTTCCAAATTATTTAAGAATACAGATATATTTTTTTTTCTGTTTGTAATGTGCTTAAAAACAGAAATAAAGAATAATACTGCATTCTTTTAAGTATCTCTAATACATAGATCTAAAAATATAAAAATAAAAAATAATTAAAAAAAAGCTCTCTTATCCCTGATTTCCTGCCTAATTGATCATGACACTATTTATGTTCTTATATTTATTTATGCTAAATACCACTAAGCTGGAGATATTAAGATAGCAGCCACTGAAGGCAATTTTTGCACCAGTCATGTTCTGATGGGTAGGATGGGTATTTCTGATGACACTGCGTTGGGGTACTGCTTTGCAGGGATACTAAGCTGGATAGGAAGTACTGTGGTTGGTAAACCAAAATAGTATTTCTAATTGATGCCATAAAAATCACTATGCACTAATGTTATTTAAAAAATAGAAATATTTTTTTTCATTTAGGTAATGCTTGTGGATTGTATAATCCAGATGAGTATAGGTCTCCTCCTTTTATAAAGTCTTCTTTCTATGACAGTTAATGTCCTTTGACTTGTGCTTAATAATGTACCAAGAAATGTTTCAGATAAGAATCTTGTTTTCTAAGAACAGCCTCTTAAGTGGTTCTGTACTGTCTTACAAATTTGTAATTTCAAATTGTGAGAAAACTTCACATTTTCTCTCTTAAAAAACAAGATTTGACCCATACCATCAGTACAACTGTTGTGTCCTTTTAGAAGTACTATAAACACACTATCATGAGAGGGCCATCTCTCTGATGGCCCATGCTTCTGTTCTCACAATTTCTGTTTCTGTTACTTGAAAGAGTTTGGCAAATATAATAGATTTAGTGTAATGACTGTTGTAGGTCACATCCAGAATATGATATTGTGCAATTATCACTTTCCAGTGCTTGTACTTTATCTTGGTACCAGCTGAAATTAAGAATAGGAATGTTCCTTCCTTAACTCACCAAAACTTTATGGAAGTATGAATGTAAAAATAACATTGCTGTAATTTGTTCATCTAAAATTCATATTAGGCCTTTTTCTTCCACAGTTACTTCATTAGGAGTTATTTTGTTTTAGAAACAGATATACAAAAAATAAAAAAATAGTAACATGTTCTTCTGAGAACATTACTGTGCAGTTGGGAGTATATTCCACGCATGCATTTTTTCAGAGGACAAGACAATATCATTCACAGAAGAAACATCTAAAATTTACATTATCTGTCCTGTGTTCTGTAGTAATAAATTTGGAACACAAAAAGCTGCACTACATCGTCTTTTCACTACTCTTCTAAAGTGTATAGTTACATATCTGCAGGTTCTAGATCTGTGCATGCCCCTGTGGCAGAATCTGCTTTTCTGCCTTCCTAACCTAAGATGCCTGTTTTGTCATTTACAGTGTGGTTATTTTTTTTCCTTTGGTGAGTAAACAAGAGCATAAAGAGCTGGAAAAAATCAGAAAACGTTTTTTGCGCTATTCCTTATTTTCTCAGGAATAACAGCTCTAGGGGATGTATGTTCTGTTGCAAATGACTACCATGCATGTGATGAGAATACCATAAATAAAGTGATATTATTATGGGAATAAAAAACCACAGTGAGGTAAATGAAGTTATGTAACTTATCCAAAGTCACTAGTGTTTGCCAGTATTGCTGGCATTTCTGAGTGCTGTATGCTCCCTGGGTGGATCTTCTGTATAACTTTGTCAGGCAGATAAGCCAACAGCTCATGTGTCTCTTGCCCAAGAACCTCATGACATTGAATTACTTTCGTGTCTCAACTGTTTTTTAAGATTATGGAGATCATCTGCACGTCTTTGCCACCAGTAATCTCAAACAACTGGCTTAGACAATGGGATTTAAAATGTATTCCTCTACATGTTTTAACTTTCAAACAAAACTTGTGATCCTTTTTTGTTTGTTTGTTTGTTTTGATACTGAGTAGCTAAAACTTTGCTCTGATCTGTGAATATACATTGCCACCTTGGCCTTGTCTTTCAAGCCCTTAACCAGAGTTGACAAAGTTTAAGATCTGGCCTGCCTTAGCCTCCTAAATCTGTTTATTTCTGAGATGCTCAGTCTTTGATCATGCACTCCACATTTAATGCAATTTCATTGATGACTGCTGTTGCCAGAATTACTGAAAATTGTTGAAAAAAAGTTAAAAATTTTGATTTTGCATTGTCAGAAATGAAACTGGATTCTGCCTGCTGTCTGTGTTGCTGACTTTCATTTTTTGCAGTATCAGATGGAAGCACAGTTTCTGTTTCTCCTGCTGTTCATGTTTTCAGTTTCAAATCTGGGAAGGTTTTTAACTTCCCCTTAGAATATTTCCTTAGCTCTTATATTGTTTACAGTCAGTAGTATGTGATACTTAGAAATCACCCAATACCTTGCAAGAGCTGAAGATATGTTCTGTATGTTTCCTGTTGATTCTGCATGATGTCAAAGCTCCCTACCATCCTGATCAGATGTTTTGGTTGGTGTGCATAGTCCTTCTTAGGCTTTCTTTCCAAAATTATATTGGATTCAATGAAAGCTTCTCTGGGAACTCTTTAGTTCCAATGAGAAACTTAGTTTTTACTGTTGGCATCTTCTGATATCCTAATGATCCGAAGGTGCCAGGAGGTACTGTCAGTGGATTCTGGTTATTCTATCATGTCTTCTAGCGATCCTACTGATTCCATAGCTGTTGTCTTCATTTGCATGGGATCAAATAACTCATTTAAAACAATCAGTACTTTTCTCTCTTGTTTCGTTGTTTCAGTTGTTTCTTTCTTTCAGTACTGAAGAAATATTTCAGACTGGAAGCCATTGAGTTTGTAGCTTTTTATTTATTTCCACAGTTTCCACATCATCTCAAGTGAGTACACTGTTAGAGCTGCCAACCAACTCCTGAGTGGTAATAGCTGTCTTTTCCTAGCATGTAAAATTACCTTTTAACCATGAATCTTGAAGTAGAAGATTCTTTATGATATTAACAGCTTCTGCTATCTCATTTGGTTGGAACTGGGTAAAAGGACAAATCTTTACTCTTACTTTGTAGTTTTGTAGTACATGTTGTTGTCTAACTTTATACATCAACATGCTGCTTACGTTGAATATTGCTATCTGTGTTTTGTCTCCCAGCTGAAATCTCGATGTGACGATTTGTAAAACTTTTTTATTTTCTTTTAAATATATTTTGTCCTTACTCTTCTGGCAAAAGCAACATTTACTGAGAAGCTAATCACTTACATGTCTGATAGCCAAGAGCCTTTGGGCAGGAAGTATTTCAAGATAGTTATTCTTGGAGAAGCATTAGCTAATGCTGTGATTAAATTCTAGGCTTTATGAATAAGTACAACAGGTCTTAACAAATGTAGTTAATTTCTCAAATGCCAGAATACCTGGATAGAATCAACCATTAGAAATGGATGCATCTTTCTTCTACTCAAAAATGAGTGGGTCAGGTGTTTGGCTGTCACTGCTTTTAGAGTATGATGGCTGAGGGAAGCGTGTTTGACTTTCTTGGGGTAGCATGGATTCATAAACTTCAAATGTTTCTGTGTGTACATGAGTCTTTGTAGACGATGTCCACTTCACATCAGAGTACTGCTCACCTACTTGTTCTTGATGAAATCTGTGCTTGCCTTCTCTTTTGGTGTTTCCTGCAGAGATTTGTGTTTTATTACAGAATGGACAGATAATCTTTATATAAACTTATTTGCAACTATTCTTAAAATTATAAATATTTAACTACTGTCTTTTGGCCAGCTTCTTTCCTGTCTAATGGATAAACAGCCAGTTTTTATGCAATTATTTTTTGTTGGTAAATCTCAAAATAATTGAGAAAAGGTGAAATATTACTGATTCCATTTGATAAATTGCAAAACTGAGGCAGGAAAGGCAAAAGAATGTGCCTGAGGTCATTTGGTATTACTGTGGAACAGTAAGTGGAGCATCTCCCATGTTTCAGCCCAGTGATTTATATGCTAGCCCATACTGAGTTTCTGTAGTTGAATTCTGGGGTTCTTTTTTTAGAAATTTGCGGATTTTTCTACAGCCAGCATTCATCATGAGTAGATCCGAAGTAAAAGTATTATTGTATCAGTCATCAGATAGGTTGATAACTCAATATTTGCATTAGTCTTCTTGAACTAGCTGAGACCATTTTCTCCTGTCACATAGCACCAAAAGTTGAGAACATTAAAATAGATGCAATTAAAATAGAAATTAGTGTGACTTTTTAAGAAGGCAGCTTTAATAAGTAATGGCTGTTAAACTATGATGACTAAAGCAGTACTAGTTGTTCACCTTACACAATTCATGGAATATCTTAGAACTATTTGACTTTCATATGTCGACTAATGAATAACCATAAACTATCTCTCAGACTGCTAGAACACTTAAGTTTCCATTAATTAAAGGATAGATATATGTGATGTTCTGCATTTTGGAGAGGCCTCTAATAACTTTGATGCAGTTGAAGTGCTATTCCCTAATGCCACCTCTAGATCATTTGCTCCTCTAGCTGTCCAAGGTGTATCACAATATATTCTTTTACAAAATCACAAAACATTATTTTATAGGATCACTGCCAGGTGGTTAACCAGTTGCAGATTAACATGAATATATTTGATCAATTCATGCTAAGATCAAGAAGAAACTGGATCATAGAGATAAAATCAGTTGTTAATTGTCAGAATAGATTCATTTATTCAGGAAAGAGAACCTCCATGGAAGACTATAGTATCTGATGCTGCATGGGTGGCCTTCCAGCCATAAGCGTGACAGAATTCAATATTTATTCCAATTTACCTTTTAATTTCAATTATCTTTGAACTTTTCAGATTTCCATTCTGGAAACTTGGGGAACTTGCTTCTTTTCATAGCCTGAAAGGAACTGCATTGTAATCAAAGCTGTAATTTCCTATTAAATTCTGTATCTGATTTTCTCCAAAGTTATGGCATATTTTATCAAATGAAAATAGCGGTAGCATCAAACTATGTCTCAGCCCATAGCACTGTTTTAATCAGGTTTTTTAAAGTCCAAGAAATTGTTCTGTTTGAGAATTTTGACTTGGAAAATGAAACATAATACCAAGTGGTAATGAAGGCCCAACCCAATCAACTTCATTGGAGTCATCAACCCAGTAACTAATGATGCTCATGAGTTCACAGAGCCTGATTAAAGTTACAGAGTGTTCTTTTATTAACCTTATGCAAGCAATTGGCAGTTCTACATAGTTGAGATGAATACTTTGCACGTATTTCAGAAAGAAGATACATATTGATATTTTAATAAAGCGTAGTCAGATGTGTTAAATAGTAGCGTGTATGTGCCCAAATACAGATGACAGTTCTCAGGAGTTCATGTATCATTTCTAGGGGATACTGGGTGAACAATTTCCGGAATTTATTTTGAAAGGCTACTGTCTAAACGCAAAGAACGTCCACTGATGCTATTTATTTGGGTGTCTGTAGTTCACCTTGCATTTTGGGAGCCATAAAATGATTCTTACCGTGAATAACCCTTTGATTTGGAAGATGCCACTTATATGCGCTTAAAACACTGGGGTCCTAATTTCTGGCATTACTTTCTCTCCGTGGAGCCTGCTGTTGGATTGAAATCTGTTGTTTGGTGCCATACAATTCCTGCTGGGTTATCAAGTTGTGTGCTGGTGATTCATATCTAAAATTATTCTCCTTTTTCTTTGTTTTAAATCACACTTAAAATTATGAATAAAGCTACTTCACATTTTCTTATATGTTCCACTTCAGTTGAAGCAAAACATCTCTTTTGCTGCCAGTACATTGTAGAGATTTAAACTGGCATAGTTCCTTTGAAATCAACAGCCATTCCATTGTACCACAGATCTGGATTGGGTCTTTGCTTTCACAAATCTAACAGATTTTAAAAATAAAGAGATAAGAAAAGAATGATAGACATAAAAGGCTTATGAGAAATAAAGTAGCAGTATATCTCACCTAAAAAGGTGTATGCCAATGAAGCCAACTACAGCAGTCAAAAGAAATAAACAAAACAGAGCAACAATTCTGTAATTTGATGTGCTTACTTGAAAGGCAGTACTCCTTGGAGCAGCTCTTCTGCTGCTGTAAAGTGGCATAAGAATATGGATCCTTGTGGGGATTCGTTGTTTGTACCCACAGAGAATCTTGTCTCTGTTATTTAAAGTAGTGGTTGTATCTTACATTCCTCTGTATATTTGAATAAGCAATCCACTTATGAATTAAAAAGCTTTTGGTGTATTTCCATAAAACCATGCCGGCGATAGCAAAGGTTACTGTTGAATCCAGGCATTTTTTTCAATTGTGAAACTTTTCCTACTTGCATTTCTAACATAATTTGCTGTGGTTATATTTTAAGTACCAGCCATAAGAAAAAAAATAATAAAATTATTTATTCTCTCCTGTGGGTCAGTCACCACTTGGGCATTTCTGAAAGAATCAATGTATATACTGTCCAAAGGGGTTTGGTAGGGGGTAGATTTGAATCACAAAAGTGATTATGTTATTTTACTTAGGAAAAAGTCTTTTTTTTTTTGTACCTTTTTCACATAAAATAGATAAAATCCTGTGTAAATAATACGTGTTTTTCCTGTAATGAATGTTCCTTTCATTCTGCATTTCTGTATAATATTGGAAATTGTGTTTTTATTAGAAGAAGCACTGGATGGAAGCCAAAATTTTTTTCTTTTAACTTGATATTTTGGGCTCTGATCTTTGTTAAAACTACAATGGCATGTATCTAGTACAGTCAGAGGTCATTTCTATAGCTACTACCATTTCCTATCATTTCTGGGGAATGTTTGTTTTCAAAACAAAGAATTGGGTTAAAGCTTAAGTATCGTATTTCAGAACATATTTCAAACTGAAATTAAGAATGCTAAAACCTTTCCTTTAAAGGTCAGATGATATTTATTATTATTATAAAAATGATCTGTGATTTATGAATTTAACTTCTCGTAAACCTCCTTTGTAACAGAATATGCAGTCAGAAGCTTAACATTACATTGTTTTCCTTTGACAACGTATCCACGAGACCACTGCAGCTGTTCCTTTACTCACAATAGCAGATTAATTAACACAATCATATGCTGTTGGCTCCTACTCAATGAGTAGGTCTGCAGTGGGATAGATAGGTAAATCCTTTAAATGTGTATGAGATAAAGGATATACTATAGTAGTTTCATAACTAGCCAGTTTTGCTTCTGACTAGTCAGCCCTATCAGCAATGGTTCACTGACTACAGAAGCTGTGAGCTTACATTTCAAAGGCAGCCACACCTATTACAGAGCAATAATGCCTGAATCATTGCAAAACTCAAAAATGTAAAAGCATGGGAACACTCAGAAATCACCACATTTTGCTGAAATAACAGGCAATCTGCTTCAAGCCTTTATCGAGGAACTGGAAAAAGAGAAAGGGTCATTTTTGTTGGTTGCTTTATTTTTTCCTTCATTTAAACTTCGGTCATTGCTTCCTTAAATATCTTAATCTGGTCTTTATTCACCTTTTGCCCACTGTGTATTAGGAATACTTGTAAGCAGCATCCATGGCATCAGTTTTAAGCACCAAAAGAATTTTTCATCCATTTCTCTGTGTGCTAATGAACATGTGAGCAGCTAAATCTCCTTTTCCTAAACAAACAGTCATCAACAGCATGTAAGTATTTATTTGGCAACTTTAGCTGACATTTTAGTGGATGCTAAAACCACTGTTATCAGCAATATAACTTTTCATTTTTCTTTCTTTCTTTTTGTCCTTTTTGACTTCAAAAAGAAATGTACCCTTCTGAGGAAAAATGTTTGCAGCAAGTTTAAGAAAATTTCTTTCAGCTTTCCATTGAAATCCACAAGGAAAAATAATTGTATGCTTTGTTGCATCATTTGCACAAAATCTGAGAAAATTGCAAAGTACTACATTAAAATTGTCTCAATTTAGGGACAAAGAAAACTCATTGTGAGATGTCTCTTCTGGAGAGGCTCTCACTAATTTAATTTCCCTGAGATTCTGTTATCCATGTTTTATTGCTGTTGAAGTTAGGTGCTTTTACATATTCTGTGTTTTATGTAATTATATAAATATGCATTTTGATAGAAAAAAACAAAAACAAAAAATGGGGAACATGATTGATTTTGATGGGGGCTTTGCTTGCATAGGAACAGCAGCATTGTACCCACAAATAAGAGAGAGTGAAATTCAGATTTCTTTTGTGCAGCACATTATTTGAAAAATTAACATGCTAATGACACCCAGCCCTATATCTGAGAGGTCTTTTTGATAACTAATGCCATTTCTTTTGGAGAGGGAGAAATAGAGCTGTTGAGCTGTCTCCAATTCAGTCAAAAATGATAGCAGAGAGATTTTTGTGGAGAGGAGTTGTATAGAATATTTCCTTAACTTCTCTGAAGTACTTCTTCTCCTTGATGCCCGGTGCTTAAAGCAGAACATGCTCAGGTCTTTTATTGTTAGTTTCCTGTCAAAAATAATTGCAGGAAGAGTTTCTGCTTCAGCAGAAGTGCTTGCATCATGCTGCAGATCCATCCCCTGCAGAGATGATGTCTGCAGCATGTTCTCCATACGGCTTGCTGGGAAGTCCTCATATAACTGAATGCCAGCAAAACAAGTAGCATTTTGTAGTGTTTGAATTTGTATGTCAAATATTAAGCCCTTTGTGAAATTTATCTAAAGAAGAACTCAGAATCTATCTGACTTCTGTCCTCCCAACCCAAATTTACTATCTGAAAAACTTTCCTCTTAGATCGTCCTTGTCCTGCCTTATATTTACTACATTTAAGGATCTCTCTGAACTTAGGGTAGTTTCCCATTTTGCAGAAGTTGAAGTCAAATAGTCATAAATGTCTTTCCTGAGTTCTGTGATGCCACAACAATTTTTTTTGTTGGGATTGTTATTCAACAACGTGGAAAACCATTGGCAATAGATGGAGCTTCCTGGCATTCCTTCAGGCAATGGGGATTGCCGTGTAAGGATTCCTTGAGAAGTACTTTGGAAGGTACTTGATAAAAGAAAGCAAATGGGCAACTTGGAAATTATATTCAGGTAGAATTCCTTCAGTTTGTATCTCCACAGCAAACTGTGGATTTATTTTAAATTAAGATGTTTATTTGAGTCAACTCCACTCTGCAATTATAAATATTTCATTCAGTGTAACTTGGCAGGGGTGTTGCAACGTACATTTCTTAGAACTTGGTGTATGTGGAGTGACACAGTAGTACTGATGTGTGTGATAGCTTCTACCTGGGACGTTTGTCTTTTAGTCGATCAGGTCCGCTGTGCTAAAATGAATTGTACATGTGCCTTTAAATGTTTGGAATTTCTATAGACTTCTTCAAGGCTGTTTCTGATGCTAATGGGATGGATAAGATTGGGAGTAAGTGAAACTGAGTTTCTTCCAGAAACTTTTCTGTATGCCTAGGCAAGTAATTTTGGCTTTATATACTCCAGCTTCTCCTGTTTGAAAACACAGATGAGCTTTCTTTATTGAATACATGGAGATCTGTGGATAAACATTTGTCCGCAAAAGAGAAATAGTGGTGTTGCAATGGTTTGTGGTGCGCTGAATTCGATGAAATTGTGCTGAGACTCACTCCTCTGCTTTTTAATATTTAAGTAGGATAGTCTTTTTTGAACTATATTTAATAATATTCTCGGAGTTTGTGGCAGATGAAGTAGTTCACACTTTATCATCAGTTATCCAAACTTCAATTAACAGTAAATTCATACTGCAAATGATGTATGTTCTGTATAGTATTTTTTTTCTTACGAATGGAAATCAGAACACTGAGTTTGTAAACTTTTCAGGATTCTTATTGGCCTTTGGATAAGGAAATATAAGCTTTTTATTTTACTGACATAGAACAGATTCTCACACTAAAACAAGGGGAATTTATTTAGCTATAAATTACAGAACTTGGTCAAAAATACATTTTTTGTAACCAACTTTCCAGAAGTCTCCAGAAATACTTCTAAAATTAACATTGTTATTCATAATTGGCAAAATTCTCAGTTTTCTTCAAATACTGAAAGTAATGCCCAGACCTGGAAGGTATATCACACAAAAAGCATACATTTTTTGAAATGTACTTTTACAGGAGATTTTAAAGATGACTATGGAGTTATTGAGTCATCAATGGAAAACGATTAAGATTCCCACAAAGAAAATGATTAGTATCTGGTGGTGACCTTTATTATAAATTTGCATTTTATCATGACATTTTTAAGATGTGGTACAGACTTTACCAGTTTACAGCCTGTTCCTCACCAGACCAGAAGAGCGCTGTCTGTGGCAGAATCACTTCACAGGTACATTGGGTTCTGTGTTTGCTATAATTTCTATCTTGAAAAGTAAGCAAATAATTTATTTCCCTAACATTATTTTTCCCCCAAAAATAAATGTGAAAGTTGTTTCTAAAAATGCCCCAAACCTATTAAATATGAGGTAAGCATAGACTGGGAGCAATTGATTTGAGTCTAGTTTCAGGAATCGAGGTTTGCTGCTTGCTCTGCCTTGAAAATGAATTTGTGCCTGAAAAGCAGTCCTTCTTTTTCGAGTTATGTTAGCTGTTTCAATGTTTTTATATAAGCTGTTGCTTCTTGCAGATTCTGATGTGCTTCTATCCTTAGACCATCATAGCTTTAACAGCATTATTACTGTAAAATATGGTAGAGAATTACTGTAAGATATAGTAGGGAATTGCTGTAAAAATTACTGGAACATGGTCTACTTTTACAATTGGATGGGGTTGCCATTGACATCAGCATTAAAAGGCCAAATTGAGAAGATAGCATTTACTGACACAGAGGAACGTTTTGCCTTTTTTCATAGTGCGTTATTAGTGAGGCATGCATTGTACATGTTTCCCCAAGGAGGCCAAAATTTCCTCATGTTACTTCCATTCCCAGCTTCTGCTTTCTGGAAATCCCACTGCGTTCAGCCCAGGGACCCCTTAACAATTCTTGAAGCATGTAAGTTTCCCAAAACCAAATCCTTATTTTGCTGAGCTCTAAGCAAAAATAGGGCTGAAGCATTCTGCTGGGCAGTGACTTGAACATTAAAAGCTTCATCCAGTTGTCAGTGTTAGAGAAATAATTGTTCCCTTCCTGAGAGATGGGTTGGCGTTCAGTTTGTGAGCTTAGACAACTTTGCAGTAAAAAGCTGGTGCAGATAATAACTTTGAAGTAGAAGAAGAATTTTTCATGCCCATTGGCCCAGGTTGTGAATGAGATATACCTGGTGATCTTCACAAATGTCCCTACAAGAAGTATCCCACCAGCCCCACAAGAGAAAGAGCTGACTGGACAACTAATGTTAGACTTCTTTATTTCTGGAAATCAGTGCTGCAGGGCTTCAGCATCAGCTAGAAATTTTACTTCAAAAAAGTTTTCATGGATATGCCATTTAAACACATAGCCGTATTTTAAGGAGATTTTTATTGTGGAATAGTCACCTTGAGCTAGATGGTTTGGCATTCTTACATTAGTATTTCCATCTTGATGTATGAAAAGGAAACTGTTTGATGTACCCAATGAAGAACAGTGTTTGCATCCAACACTACAGAGCGTCACAGAGATGAACAGCTTTGCTCTGTGGCTCAATGTGGTGTACAGTACGTGTTCCAGAAGAGTTTTGTTCAGGTTTCTTAAGGGGCTTTGAAAGGTTGTTTGTAGCTTCATAACAAATTTGATTAAGGAGCTCAATGGAAGAGTCTTTATTCAAGTTTGAATTTGAAGTCATGGTCTTCTACAATGGAAGCAAGGTCCTCAAATTAGCACCTCTAGAAATTAGCACCTCTATTTGATTATGTTCTGAGTTTGTGATTGTTTTCCATGCAGATACTCTGAGAAGTAAAAATGAATAAGCTGCTCCCTTTGCCATCATTATCAATGACAAAGATTTTATTTGACTATAATATTACCAATGCAATCATAGGCTGTGGCATCTTTTGCTGAGTGGTACACAGATCTGATTCAGATGTAGTTGGGTGATGTGGGACTGCCTTAACTCTTCCAACTCCAACTCCTAACCCAACAAAGACTTAATGGGGCCACAGGCTGTGAAGGAGCCATGGAGGGAGCATGTGTCAGGAGATGCTTCCATAAACTTGACCCCACAAGAAATAAATGAATGGGATAGTGCAGACTTAGACAGGATAACTGTATCTGTGTTACGGTGCTGTACCTCTAGAGCTGCAGCAAGTAAGAAGATTAAACTAAGGGCCGGGAACTGGAGAGAACTGAGCAGAGCACATGGTGAGCAGGGAGTGGGTAAATGTTCTTGGGATCTGCAATACATACAGTGCTTAGAGGTTTCATGTTTTTGAAACATTCCTTGCCTAAATTCTGTCCTTAAATGATAAAAAGGAAAACTGGTGAGGAACATGCCAGGAAATAGGAACAGTTCATATCCTGGATTAATTTGCTAAGACTGTTGAAGATAATGCAGTATTTGATTAGAGCTGTGAATTACAAAAAAGATATTTGGGAAGTGCTGCTTAGCTGAAATGGTTAAATATTCAGTTCCATCTTCCTCATTACTTGAGGATTTTCATTTTGTTATAGTAGTGGTCGGCAACAGCTCAGAACTTGATTTGTCAAGACAAGTATGCTCTGCAAACAAATGATTACATTCTATATGAGGGCATTATCACTAAATCTAAAAAGAAAATATTACAGGCAGAAAATATAAGTAGA
>JALIRH010000016.1:7365000-7405000 GCA_023055505.1 Callipepla californica brunnescens
TACCACCTCCTATAATATAATTCTTCTTTGACCTGTTTTGAGTGACATCTTTTTCAGGGAATATTTTCAATAACGCCTGATAGTGTGAAGTATTCTCATCCAGAAAACTTGCAAAGGATCACCAGGATAAAGATAAATTTATGGAGAATCACAGTGTTTGGTTTCAGCTATTGTAATGGCTGTGATTAAAATGTTGCCAGTTTGGATCTCAGTTTTAATTTCAAAAGTTACAGTCATCATAGGTGGATTACGTCTGTGTCATTTCAAATAGATGACAAAATATACTTTCATACTGTCTTTCCCTAAAGAAAAAAGTGAGAGAGAGGAGATGCAGGTAACATTGCAACATTTAGTTGTCAAGCTATGAATGGAAATTGCCATCATAGAGACTGAGTGTTTATACTCACACCTCAAAAAATAAAAAATGTGATGAAAGTGTATACAAGAAGAAAGTATTTTCCTACAAATTCAGTACCTTAGCAGATGAGCAGTGATTCAACATAACTAAAGCAAATATTAATTGTAAAGGATCCTGCAATATAGAGTATGAAATAGTTTGTGTTTTGGTGAACAGCACATGCTTCAGCAGTGTGCTAGCTATTTTCTTTCAGCAATTCTTTCCTGGAATGCCATTTTCTCCAGTCTACAACACTCACCATTGTCCTGTCTGGTATCTGAGCTGCGTTTCGTAAGTTGTATCTTCCCATCATTGTTTATTTTAAATACATAATGCTACTCTCTTTGTTATTGTCATTTGGTTGCAGTTTTATGATAAAACTTATTACAATAGCAGTATAGAGTTATTGACCGTGAAGCAGTGACAGTGTTCATTTGTTCGCCCTTTATTAAAAATATTTCACTGTGTATCAGCAAGCTCTACTGCCCAGTAGTCAAGAGGATCCAGCTTTTGAGACAGATACATACGACTCCCAGGAGCAGGCACATATCTGTAGCAAAATGTCACATACCTGTAGCCAGAAAAGGGGCAGTACTAGTGCAATACTTGAAATTATTTCAGTTTTTTCAGTTTTGATCACTTTCACCTTTTCTCAACCCCTTACATTACTTTTTAAGGTTGGCCAGTCCCACTGTAGGCAGCTTTCAAATGTTAACGGTTGCAAGCCAGTTTGTTATGTACCAAATTCTGCACAGCCTTGCCAGCCTATTGGAGTGGCTCCCACTCGTACCATCCTGAAAAAGCATGGAAACATGTGTCTCCACAAACGCAGTAGCCTGCATTCTCAGAGTTTAAATTAGTCTGTCGGTTGAGATGGTATTTATTGCATAGTGTCTTAATTTAAGCTAGTAGTTGGCCAGAATGAAAATCTTAAGTCCATCTGAATTGTTCAGTAGGAGTTTGTGTGTAGATTTCTGTACTTATCTTCGTGCTTTTGTTCATACTTTTCCAGATTCAGAGGTTTATTTTGTACACTAAATTCATAGGTGGCTTTGTCTCAGCAGACCAGTGTTTCAAAAGTTTCTCTTAAAACTATTAGTTTTACTATCTGTACAGAGTGTTTATTGGATCGGTTTGATGTTTTTATCTTATATGCTGCAGGTAATTTTACTTCAGAATAGTGAAAAATTGTGAAAACCTGCTCTTTCTCCATATGCTACAGATTTTTCCAGTATATACTTGTGAGACCCCTATCATCACGTGACCCATGTCTGTAATTCTTTCTCAGTAAGAAATGCATTTTAAATTAAAAGTATGTCCACTTTGTAAGTTGTGAAGTTGCTGAGTCATTTTCTCTAAGTCAGCACTTCTTTTAAGAGTTAGGTTCCCCAATTTTCTTGCCCTGTTTCTGACATAAGATCATGTTCTGACAGCATATGATGTTCTATGAGCATCCAGCTGGTAATTCCATGTTGCTGAGCACTGCATGATGGTTACAGGATTGGTCAGTGATTCAGAAGACATTGATCAGAAAGGTTGCCACTCTCGGCAAAGGGAATCAAGCACTCTTCAAATTGGGGACTAAAAGACGTTCTGTATTTGTTGCTGCTTTGGGTCATATGGGGGAATAGTTACATCTCCATGAATGTGAAAAAGGCGGTTTCACCAAAGCCTCATATTTTCCTTGCTAGTTGCCTTGAGATTCAAGAAATTCTTTTGAGCATTTTGATGCTGAAGGCTAAGTAGAATTGGCTCTGTTCACTTTCCTCATTCTAGCTGCTTACTGTTAGGAATTTTGGTTTACTGAAAGCGAGCACTTATTTAAGATAGTTCTATACATGTTTAACTCTCTTAAGAGCATCAGACAGTACCAGATACACTCATCTGACTGCAGTTATTTCTTCTGGCATGGATTTAATTGTATCATTATCCACAGTTTTTTTCAGCCAAATGTGTTTCCTGTACTTTACCATACACTTATTAATATATGCGACTAACATCCACACGGTGGTCAGAGTATTTCCAGAATGTTTTCCTGTATTTCTGTTTTCCAAGATGGTCAATAGCTAAGCCTGGCCCTTACAGGCATGGCAGAGGAGCTCATGAGGACATTTTGGCTAAATACCTGGCAGTGTTTGTGAGGTAAGTGAGCAGTGGCTGTTCTGCTGCTAACAGAGAGATAGACTAATTCCAAGGCAAGGAAGCTTTCAAAATCAAATGAGCATCACATCACTGTATGTGTCTAATCTAAAGAGGAAAAAAAAAAAAAAAAAAAAAGCAGTCTCTCTGCAGTGTAGAAGTGAAGCAAATGAATATGGCCTTGAATACACTTTTTAATTTTTCAACACTGTATTTTGCCAACTTTAGTTCACTTTGTTGACTATTCAGTCAGACTGTTTTTAAATTAAAAAGGAATACATGGTTGAATTATTTATTAAACAAAAGGTGCTTCTGTGCATGCAGACTACCTGTTTTTGAATTTCTTTTACCATTGGAGTTTGAGGAAATAGAATTTGAGAAAGTACATCACTAATAAGCAAAGAAATGGAATAACGCTCCTTCTTCTCAAATACGTCTTTCTCTTCTCTGAGACAACTAATAAACTAAATTGTGTCTTGCTAGTCACAGAAAGAAGTGCTAGATCTTCATTCAGATGTGCAATTTTGACCTTATTGTTGTTTCCTCAGTCTGGCAGGCTTCATGAAGACAAAGGGTTATTAATTTCAGGGAGAAATATAAATGTGGGGGAACTGTAACCAAGTGGAAGGAGGCACACAAAAACTTTGTTCCTTGTTATAGGCAGCATGTTCTACTGGGTCACTGGTTCCCATTAGAGTGGTGATGAACACTTTGTGCTGCTACCTTTGTTTTTCTCAGCACTAGGTAGTGCTGTCTTTGTGTTGATGCTCCAGATTTAAATGCCGCCAGCCTTTCATCCGTTTTGGGGGGGAATGTGGCTTCCTGGTACCTGATCTTTTCTCATCCCCTTCTCCTAAAGAAAACACCTTCTACCCTTTTGTTTGGACCGAAATCACTTTGCTTTTCACCTGAAAGCACTGTTCAGTGTCAGGTTAGGAAACTCTGAGAGACCTTCCCTAAGTCTGTGAGCTTAGTTAAAAATTAGCGGGCTGTTTACCTAGTATGGAAAGAGGAATTAACTCACTGAATCTGTGGGACCATCTGTCTGAGAGGTTGGTATTTCTCATCCCTGATGTGGCACACGATAGCTACGTAGGAAAACAGTGATACAAGAACTTCAATAGGTGCAAAATGCCAGCTGAGGCAGAAAAGAGGCTTTGGAGGAAGGCTCATGAAGCCAAGAGGGCTGTGAGGAGCTCCCAGTTGCACTGGTGTGGAGGGAGCTGCAAGGCTGTGGCTACCGAGCATTCAGCTCCAACGTGGCCTGTGGCAGAAAAGCAGCGAGCAGCAGCGAGTGACTGGGCACACCCTGGCTTTCATATCTACAGATGGAGACCTAAAAGATTGCAGGGCCACAA
Organism: Callipepla californica brunnescens; assembly: GCA_023055505.1. Taxonomy (NCBI): domain Eukaryota; kingdom Metazoa; phylum Chordata; class Aves; order Galliformes; family Odontophoridae; genus Callipepla; species Callipepla californica. Next base: position 7,368,895 of record JALIRH010000016.1, read on the forward strand.
TCCAACACCAGCACATGTAAAATAAGGCTCAGGATTTAGATAACTCTGTTCCAGCATACTGACGTGCGTGGCCACGGTCCAACTCCAACACATGCAAAATTAGTTTCAGGATCATTCCAGCATACTGAAGCCTATGCCTAAACACGTTATTGCCACTAGCTCAGCTAAATCAGAGCTAAATCAAAATAGTATTTTTTCTCTTTCTTTACCAGGATAGTTCCATTGAAACACTATATTTTCATGGTATAAAATGGAGATTGGATTATTGATATATCAGCTCCATATGCAGCATTTCTTATTTTTATAGTGCAACAGTAGCATGTTAATATTAGTGTACTCGAAGGCTGTTTTACAAAATGTGGGTACAAGTTGACCTACTAATGTACTTTTTGAGATACATCATTAGTATAAAAAAATTAATGAGCCCATTCAGATGACACCGTGTTTAAAGACATCTTGGTCCCAATATGTCCGCAATCCACTGTGAAACCAGTGAGGAAAAAAAAATACTGAGCAGTCAAAGGATCCCTTCTCAGGATTAGAAGTAATGAATTTAATCAATATTTTCTCAATTTTAGCAGAACTCATGCAATTAACATATTTTTAGAAAAGAAAAGGTGTTGGTAAAATATATGAAATTCTCATAAGCGTTTCTTCAAATACAGATCTTCTTTATTTCTTTTTTTTTTTTTTTTTTTTGGGAAGTGCTGCAAGAAGTTATGCACTTAAGTGGCTTGTACCACTTAAACAGGAGAAAAACTACTGAGCGGTCAAAGCTGTCATTTAGTTTGATAGCACTGGAAGGTAAAAAGTAAGAAAATACAAATAGTGAAAAAGTCTGTGCTGTCGTTGTCTGTCCATGTGTTCTGTCATATGCTGTGACATTATCCACTTTTTGGAGACTCTGTCAGCACTTCTGTAATCAGTAATCTGTAAACAGAATGACAGTCTTTACTTCTCCTTTTTGTTGAGGGGAAAACTTGTAATTTAGCCATGCTAACCCATACAGGTGTTTTGCTTTTTTTTTTTTATGTGACTGATTCTAGTGTTGGTTTCTTTCTTTCTGGGGTCTACAGAAAGAAGATCCTGTGACATTTAAGTAATTTGCATTTTTTCTTTATTAGAAGAATTTTATATAAAATCTGATGACCTGCTACTGGCCCTTCTATCCTGACTTTACCACTCTATAATAAGATAATAATTATGAAAAGGGTTCTTCTTAATCAGTAGTTTGCAAAAACTTCTGCAGTGATACCCCGTGCCCCACAACCTACTTACAATGTGTCTGAGTCTGTAATTCTGGCTTGAAAATATTATGTATGTGTATACACTGTCTAAACCCAGCAACTCAAGGCAAAGCTTGACCAGTGCAGTTAGTAAATGTTTCCATACCATTACTCAGCAGATGTTAAAAGATATTTAATGGATTTTGAACATTGTGTGGAGCTGGGTGTTAATTTGTGCTTTTTAGACTCTCACAGACTACATGTCATTGGGCCCATGGGAGAAACTTAAGAGAAAAGGATTCAATATTGCTCACTTCCACTTGGATTTGCCATCTTCTCTACAATTTACTAACAGTCTTGGATTTTTTCCTAGCATAGCCTGTATACTGTATGAAACAGTTCTGTTTTCCCACAAATGTGGTTCGGGAAAGAGTTATAAAGGTCATATAGAGGTACACTTTACCTGTTTGGTTTATAGATATGTAGAGATGCTGAAATGTGGAAGCAACAGGGTAAGTATGGAAGCAAGAAGGCAGTATATTCATCCACAGAAGTCCAGTTAGTGGTTATTTTAGTTGATTAGCTAGCAACTTATTTTCTCCCTCATGAAATTGCCTCCACAGATCCTTACTTCTGGAGCTTAATCAGCAGTAGCAATCCATCCCAGGAGTGGGAGATCAAGAGTACTTAATTAAAGAGGGACTGTAAGGCAACTCTCCCAAATTGGATATCTGATCTAGCTTTGGCATCAGGAGAGCAATGCTAGGTAAAAGTGTTTATCAAGCTCCATGTAGACACTCTGCAAATCTCAGAGATGGGAATATGATGCAGACAGCCTGTAGAAGCTACTATAACGTGAGTACTATGGGCTTTAGGGCCATCTGGTACCTGAACACCTGCCTAGAAATAGCACATACAAATCCAAAAGATGGTCCAGTTTGATAGCTTCTCTGCTTAGATTCCCCACTGGAATTTTCACCAAAAGCAGTAAACAGTCTGTATGAAATGTGGGAAGACTGCATCCTGTCTGGTCAATATTCAAGTGCCTATTTCAAAGCTAACTCAACTGAATTTGGGTAGGAAAATGAGTGAGATTTACACATGAACCACAGACTCCTATTAGCATGAACACTGAGTAAGTGTCCAGGATGTGCTAAACCTGTTTTAAAATTAGGAGGAGAAAACTGTGGAAAGGTCAGTTATGTAGGTTTGGGAGCTCACATTACTGTCAGAAGTACAAATGATGAGAAAGAACACTGACAATATAGTAAGGAGAGATCCGTAGGTACATGTTGAAGCCTAGAGCAGCTGATCCAAAGAATGTTTTGCTTGTGAAGAAATGTGCTCGGCAGAAGAGTACAGTAAGGTGTTCTGGCAGCTCAGATGTGCACTTCTGAAGAAAGCAAGAACAAACAGAAGCTCATCACTGAGAGTAACTAATGTTACGTTCAAGACAGCAAACAGATCTGTTGTTCAGTAAATGAAGTACATCCTGTTCTAAAGCATCCACTTTTCCTGTGGAAAGATTATATATGAAAACTAGTGGAATATCACGAACCTTATCAGTGATAACAGCTTAAAAGCTTTGTTCTATAAATCCAAATTAAGGAACTGTGTTGGCAAAGACATGGTACTGAAATAGCAGAACTGGAAAACCAGTGTAGGGGTTATGTAGTTCAAAAGTCTTGCACGCAAAGGATTTAGAAAAGAAAATAACAAGATTTTGAAAGAAACTAGCTAAGATGGTATGGTAGAGAACACTTATGTGATCCATGGCTGTTTTCTTTGAAACCAGCGCTCATTAGCTGGAGCTTTCAGGGCTGAGCAGTGATGCCATGAAGCTAAAGACGAGGCAACAAAAAGCAAGTATTCTCATGGCCAGATTTTGTGTGTTCCTGATGCTTGTTTATTCCAGTGAAGGACTTTGCTCTGGTCTGATTGCATAAATTGCACCTTAATCATATTTTTAATTATAATGGTGCATGTGCATAAGATTTCAGAACGGCCTAACAGTCAGGAGCACTGGAAATGAGCTGAAGATGTTTGATACGTTTGCAGATGCCTGTATTAAAAAAGTTTCTTCAGTACTCCTTCCACTTTCATTTTGATTAAATGTTGGCAACATCAGTATTTCAGTAACATGCTAAGGCCCTGATTCAAATCTACGCGTTGAAGCATCACTGAATTCTGTGGGGTTGAAGAGATATACAGCTGCAGGTTTAAAGTTTAAAGCTTACTTTCTTCTTTTGGAGAGCTAACAGCATGTGTGATATTATTTAACTGTAAACTTCTCGGGGCACATGCTGCATTCTGTTGATTTAGTTCAATTGACGTAGTATTACTCGTTAATAAAGCAATACGGAAAATGAACTATTTTGTGCTTTATTGACAATTTGCATTTTACATAGTATTTCATTTTAAGTAAGTATAAAATCTTACCCTGAATGGTAAGATGTAATTGCTGATCATGTATCTCTTTGTTCCAGACACTTTTATAAAAGTGTATGTATTATGTATGATGTGACCTTCAAATGTCATGAATGCGTTGTGCAATAAACTGTCAATATTTGTGGCTATAAGGTACTAGATGACTTTTACAATAATTGGAACAGCTTTATTAAAAGCTTGGATCACTCAGCTGGTTAAAGAGAAAGACACAGGCCAGTGTTTATCTGTGAGTTTCCTTCTGCCAACTGTTAAATGAAAGATGTTTTAAGATACTTAAAATGTCCTCTTTCTTAAAAAAAAAAAAAAAAAGAAAAAAAAAAGGGGGGGGGTAAAAGGATCTATTGGTAAAATTGTTCTCTCAAAAAAATCTTTTTTAATAATACAGATTCTCATTCCAAATGTCCAAGTAGAGCTTTGTAAGCTAATGAATGGTAAATAAGCTGGGAGGTTGGACTGCATGATCTCTGTAGGTCCCCCCCCCAACCCCTTCGATTCTGTGATTCTATTTTTTTAGTTCTCTGTCTGATTTTGCCTTTTGGTCACAGGATTCCTCAAACAGAGACAGCTAAAAAGATGAGATTTGAAACAGTGTCTGAACTTTGATTATCTCAAAAGGTTTAAAGATTTAAAACAATTTGCAAAGTAAGACTACTAAGAACTCCAAAACAAAAACTCCATAGGGAAATTGATTAAAATGAAATGAAGAGGGCAAGAAACATTTTGTGATAAACAGCTTAATTTTGGTTAAGTGTCTATTGATGTTTCTTTATGCTATATATATAGCCACTTACGTGTTTCTCTGAATGCTTACCACAGTAAAAATCCTTACTATAATACCTGAAATATGCATACATGCTGTATTTTGCAACCCATTGCGTGTGAATACCACCAATCATCCTGTGTGTCATGTGTCCAGAGTATGTGCTTAGGGATGTATGTACTGCCCCCGAGTCGCCAGTTAATGAGAAATTGCTTAGAATATTCTGACTGCTCTTCTGTTGTGCCTGAAATAACACCTATGGAGCTCCTCTGTAGCCAGAGGTATTGGTGATGGCTGCCGTGTGCCCACTTCTAGATGTGGAAATCCTTACCTCGTGTAAATTATGTGAGCCTTTTTCTTCAGTTTAATTTAGTTTGTACTTTAAATTTAAATCTGCTAATGTACTGACTGGTAGCACAGGCAGTGCAGTTTGTGCCTTTTGTTTGCTTGCATGGGTCAAAGGGCTGAGTGGGAAGTCTGATGTCAGAAGCGCTATCTCTTTATTTACCAGTGGAACCTTTGGTATAATCTTTATTTCTAATAATACAAACAATACGAATGCTGTTTTCTCACTAGTAGGCCTCCTTTCCAATTCTCGTCTAAAATAGCTCTCTGTTTAAACAAATTCTCTGCCAATCCATATTAATGCTCAACAGTTTAAGATTCCCATATATGGTCATTCTAAAACCTAAATCCTTGATGAAACAATAGAGACAGCAAGTTGTTCCTGACCTAAGACATTAGTAAATCTTTCCGGAGGCCTAAAATATAACTGTAATATTTAGTAATATTAGACTTTTATTTTAAGCCATGAACTTCACTAGAAAAAGTGTAGGAACATCTGCTAAAAGGATTCTAATTTCAAATTGTAAGCAGTGGGCCAGATTCTGGGCCGTTTTCGTCTAAGCATATAAACTGAAGCTGCTCCAGGTAGCTGAAAAAAATGTCATTAATAACATCCCTGTTTTCAGTATTATTCAAGCTTTCTGTAAAGAAATGAAGGTAAAGCATGTTTTCCCAGAAACTGTTGTGTATCCTTTACTGCTTTCCAGGGAATGAGGTGGTCAGAGTCCAGGCATACTTGCATAATGATGACAGCAGTGACAGGATTAAAATGTCGACTACCTTCTATCTTCTTGACATTAGATTGAGAATTAAAATTTTTCCTGCTAAGGTAATGGTATACAAAGTCAGCTTATCCAAGTGGTTTATAGATCTTTAAAAAATGGCCTCCTCGTGTTGCACCATGTTTCATTAACTTTTGCAGGCGATTCTAAACAACCACAAATATTTTGAAATTCTGAAATACACAAAAATGTGGGATCATGTGCAGCCTTAAAAGATTCTGGACATATTTTCAAAAGGTTTTTTAATAATGCCTGAAAAATGTGCAAGAGCAAACACATATTTGTAAGTGTGATTACCTACTTTGTGAGCTGATTACCTTTTCCATGTGATTGCCTCTTTTTGGCTAATTTGGCAATCCTTGAGTCGACCAATTCCAACTGACTTCACTGATAATTTAGTCTGTGTGAGGACTGCAATTTACCTCCTTTGAACATGAAAGTGCCTGTTTGTGATTTTTCATACATGCAGCAGATTTCTCTTCCAGAATTTAGAAGCCACATATGTAGAGGATCCTTGCAGAAAACTTGGGGAAATTTCAATTTCTTTTTTTTTTTCTTTCTATTGTTTTGTTTGGTTGCTTAATTTTCACTTCAGACTATGTGGCAAACATGTTTGTCCACGTTTTGGCCAAATTGGCCCTTTGGTTGTATAACTAATTAGTGCCTTCCAAGGTGGATGTTGAAGTGAAGCCTTCCTTGCATTTTTCCCATTAGGACATGGGGTGGTTAAGTGCACAGCTGGGCAACTGTGGCTTTTCAAGACAAAGTCACTGGCAGTTGTGTCTGAGTACTTGGTCACCATTAAGGTATGAAGAGCATTGTGCCAGGCCTAATTCCTTTTGCTGTTTGTTTGAGGTCCAGAGTGCAGGTGGATGGCCGTTCTTGGGTTGGTGTGACCTGCCTGCCTTTAAGTGAGCCTCTGGCCTTGAGACTGACTTGGCTTTGTGGTCACCCAAGTTGTGGCACAAAGACTGGTTTCTCATTTAGAACTGTTTCTTCATACTGTTCTGCATGTGCTGTGAGCGAAGCAAAAGGAAAACTGTGAAAGTAAGTTCGGATACAAGCTTTGGAAGCCTCACATCTAGCTTGTACATCTATACAATATTTCATACGTGGTTCTCTTATTTCCTGCACTTGAATCAGGAAAGGTAGGAATGGGTCGGAAGACATTCAGGACATAGACCTGCCTGTAATGGAAGTAGGTAGTAAAAAAAGAAGTCTAATTTCACGTGCATCAAGTGCACATCATGTAGACCACATAACTCGGTGAACCACAATGGCTGCAAGATAAGTAACTGTTCTCTTTCCTTCCTGATCTTTTATCCTCGGAATTGAGCAGCCTGAAAACCATCGCTCAGATCCCAAGTAAATCATAAATTAGATGGACTTGGTGGGGATTATCCTAGTTCTGCAGGTCTGTAAAATATTAGCAAAGTGTTGCACGCTTTAACATAACTGAGAGCTTGCACTTTGGAGGGAGGTAACAATACCAGGGGAAAGGGGCACACTTGAGGTGCAGAGTTAATGAAAGTGGAATGTTTTTCATTTAGCACGTACACTGTTGTTGCCTTAGCCTGCATTCATCAGTTTGCCTCATAACTCTTTCCGTGCTAATAATTTATCCTTTTCCTGTTTTGTGACTTTTTTTTCCTTCATTTTCCATACCTTGTTTTAAGAGAGTTATGATTAAAATAAACTTGATAGCAGTGAGATGTAAATGCATTTTAAAATTTAAGCACATTTTAAACTTAAGTGCTTTGACAAATAGGTTCACTTTGTGAAAACAGGGCCCTAGTAAGATGGAGCTGAGTTAGTGTTTGATGGGGACAGGCGACAGCCTTAAACATATCTTTTCATGTTGGAAATAAAAGGACTTAGATGTAAAGCTGTTCATTCAGGTAGTGATGGCCTCCAGTGCTTCGGTGGGCTTTGTAGGCAGAGGAATTCAAAAGAAAACCCCTCAGCCCAGCTTTAAAGTCTTAGGAATGCTTTCACTGTGGGAAGAAAAATTCTTCAAGGTAAGGCCCCTGTTGGAGTAAAGCCTTTGGAGCTATCTACTGTATGTCTACTTAAATCTAAAAGAAAACTCTTCAGACCACCCACATCTTTCTTTGCTTCATTGTTGTTTTCAGTTTGCTTTTTCAGAGGGATTAGTGCTAGAGTAAACTCCATCGTCTCGCTGCCTTGAAAAAATTCAATTTTGTGTAAAGTGAAAATTAGACTCTTAAATCTGCAAAGCGAGCTGTTTATCTTACAAATTTATTCTTTTTTATTGGGCCACACATATTCTAGATAGAAAGATAAAAGGCAAATGGATAACAGGCCATCATTTAGAGTGACATATAGCAAAACATAACCAGTAGACTTATTCTGTAAATTCCTCCTGAGTGGCTTGTTAGCTTTATCTATATATTTGTCTATAATGCTCATATAGTATTTATTGAAAACAAAAATAAAATCCTGCAATTTATCATCATGTGTTCTGTATTTTGCACTTCAGAAATGTTTTTAGCAGTCAAGAATTCTCTTTCTCCCAAAGCAGCTTAAGACATGAATATATACAACTTTGGAGGAGAACAATAAAGTGGAAAATCTAAACTCTTTAGGAAACTTGGAATTATAGACTAGCACCTATATCTATTTTCCTGGATCCTGAAAGACAGAATACACTCTGCATTATGTTCTTTTACATACTTGTGAATAATTCAAAATGACAGCTACTAGCCCTGTAACCTAAGTAGTGTTCTGTAACCCGCCAGCCTAAGAGCAATAAGAAAATATTAAACAAGAATGTCAATTTCTTGAATGAGATTTTGACTTTTGAAAATTAGCAATAACTTGATGTGCATGAGTGGGATAAGCACTGATACATTTTTTTGTCACGCTTTATCATCCCTCATTTCAGCTTTAAGCAACATTGTTTAGAGTGGCCATTTAATAATAAACAATGAAGTGTCTGTTAGTTTTACCTTTTCCAGCAGCATGGTAGTTGGATCTCTGCTAATTTGTGAACAGTTTTTATTAGAGCAAAATGTTTAAGTCTTTCTTACATCCATCACTTCCATTTAAAAGGAAATGCTGCGTAAACTGCACTGTGTTTCCTGACAGCTTTAGTTACATATCAGATGGGTAGAGACTGAGCGTTTTCAGTCCGTAGTTCATGGTTGAAATAATCGAGGCTCTACATGCAGATTTTAACTATATACTCCCCTCTTCAATACAGACCATGTAGCTCAGCCTTTGCGTCCAGGGCTGGTAATGTGTCCACGTGTATTGCATCCCCATGGTTGTAAATCCATTTCAGAATTTCTGTGTGCTCCACGGTACTTTTCGGTGATAACATAAATTGATACCTGTATGTGATATAACATGACTCTCTAAGTACAAGATGATAGCTGAGTCTTGTGTGGTTTGAGTAATGATTTTTTAAAAACATTCTGAATTTTGTAATTTTTATGCCCGTTTTTTCTAAGTTATTTTGTCTGTAGCCTACTTGAATAATAGCAGCTTCTTCAGAATGGCTGAGAATTATGGCTTCTTCCTATCGTGAGAGAGACAAGATGTCCTGGAGTTTCACCCATTGTATTGCAATGCAAAGAGTAAGTGTAGCTATGAAGATGGAAGGAGGAAGCCTGGTAGCTGCGGGTGAAGGGTCAAAGGAGTCCCCCCTCATCTGACCAGATTTGCCTTCGGCTTTCCCTTGATATGAGGTCACTCACCAGCTCACATGTTGTTTCTCTAATGCGGAAGCATTGCAGAAGAAAGTTGATTAGCTTTGTGTGTCGGCATTGCCACTTCTGTTGAACTGCCTGTCCCTGCGATTCCATTTTTATGGGGGGTTCTAACATGCTGATGCAAACTTTCTCCCTCTAAAAACATGCATATTTTTACAATACTTACAAATTAAATAGACTCAACAAAACAACAGTTTAAAACTTTTGGGGGAAAAATTAATAGGAACTAAGCAAAAGAAGAAATCAAACCAGCTGCTGACGCAGCTGTTTCTTTTCTTGTATAATTCAGTTCAATATAAAGGTACCATATGCTGCTTAAAATGATGATAGGAAAGATGAAATAATTTAAGAGAATAACAAGAAAATACATGAATTGTCAGCATTCTGTCAGATTTAAAGAATGAAATAGACAGGTGTAGTATTGACATGTTTAACTTTGTGTTGTGTTAGCAGTTTTAGTGAGAAAACTTCTGACATGTGCTGAAGTGATGTGAGAACATTTCTGTGTTGCAGACATTGGAGAAGAAGCTGGGAGATCTGTAGGAGTCCAGCAGCCAGCTTTACTGAGAGACAGGAGCCTTGGTTCTGCCATGAAAGACTGCCCATATTGTGGAAAAACATTCAGAACATCACATCACTTAAAGGTCCACTTGAGAATACATACAGGTGAGAGGAACAACAGGAGCGGAGCGCTGTCTGCACATGCGATGTGTGTGTGGGGGTTAACATACGATGTGGCTAGGAGCCTTAATTCCCAGGGTAGGTTTGGATTCATTAGCTGAAGAGAGTCTTTTGAGAAAGACATATGACAGTCTTAAATAAAAGCACAAGGAATGTGTTGTTGGATAAAGACCACTTTAATAGAATCGTCTTTTCCCAGTTGAGGTTATTTCTGTCTCCTTCCCTGCTTCATCACTGTTTCCTTCAATTACCCTTGTCCTTCAATAGGCATAAGCCTATTGGTTTCAGACTTAGTTATACTAACTGCTTCAAAGGCCTTCCTTAGCATCTACTTAGGGATTCTGTATGTTTTGCTCAGTTACTATTTTTGTTCCATTTAACATGCTCATTTTTAACCTCTCACTGTTCCTATGAATACATCAGCTTCATGGATCTGCTTTTTTTTCTTTCTGCACTAGAACTCACTCAACTTACTACTTGTCTGTTATAAAACTTACTGTCATTTGCAACATGGTAAAACTTTCTATGTTTTATTTTAATAACAAAACCTGATTTTCTATCCTATGGAGACTTACTACTGGTCTAGATTCTTTCTTTATTTTAGGGTATCACTGCTCTAGATTCTAGAAACGTATAACCACAGCGTTTTAATTATAATTCTATGTTTGCTTAGAAGTACATAGTTGCTTGTAGAGACACAGTATAGATTTAAGAACTGCCATTATATCTGTACTTAAAATCTATCACAGAGTTTTAGTATCCTCAGATCTTGCTGATGTCATTTTTTATAGTCAGTCTGATGCTGTTTTCTTCCATTTCCTAGATGTTGAGAGTAGAAGTGTGCTAAGCTGGAGAATTAGGATGCTTCTTTTTGTAGGCAGGCACAGTGGGCACTGTAGATATGCAGTCATTTTATTTTCAGGATGTTACTGTTCCTGTTACTGTGGAGTAGGAGTTGACCACCATGTTTTTATCTAAACTTTAAAATTTAGATGTAGTACTATTAGATATTTTTAATATGTAGTCTCTGTTTGGATTGCAGTCTGTTTAGGTCAGGAATATGCTTTTCTATGTCTTGGGATTGGTAGGAAAAATTTAATGCAGTACAAACTCTATGTGTGTGCTCTCCAGCTTTGTAAAAATAAAAACATAGTTATTTTATTAGGAAATAATCCTGTGACTGTGAGCTTTAAACAATTTGATATTTCTACTAATGGAGGAGCAAAGGAAAATTCTTTAAAATAACCTGAGGATAGCCATCTCTTTCTTTTACCTTATTACATAGAGGTCATTCTGTTGTTGTTTTAAAGATGACAGTGATCATGTGCTTGGTGTTTGTGCCTTAGAACTAATGGAAAGTGAATTAATCACAATGGAAATATTCCTTAAAAATGTATATTAAAACTTACTAATCAAGATTAAAACAAGAACAACTAAAGCATGTAAAGTATCACATAAAAAAGAAAAAGAAAACATCATACAGACTGTCAAAACAACATTTGCAATACATTTAAAAGGCAGTATAATTTTAAAATAGATAAAGATCAATTTCCATTAGGTTGAGAACAAAGTATTTGTAAATAATGACAAGAATATGTTTAAATGGAACAGGGTTTTACATATTGGAAGTAATCATAATAAATATTATAAAAATGTAAATTGGCAAATTACTACAGTTATTAAATAAAAATTAAGTTGCTTTGCGCTAAATGGAAATGATGTAATAGATATCTGTTATTAAACAAATATTGGTTAGCTCACACTAACAGGGACAGTTTCCTGCTTTTTATGTCATACTCTGTCTTTATTATATGGCTGGATCATATAACTGACTGATAAAAAACACTTTACTGTGTTTCTCCACTACATTAACTCAATTACTGTTCTTGTTCTCACAGCACCTGTTTGTTAGAGAGGAGCTCAAGCAGTTCAGCAGAAGTCAGGTTCCTTCGAACATCTGTGTGTTTGGAGGCACATGAGTAGGTTGGTTTGGTATGCATGCCAAGACAAGACCCGAAGTCTGATCCAGCCAGGAGGTGCTTCCATGGCAATTGGCCCAAAAAAGCTAGAGGAGCTGATTAATCCTTCATGAGCTGAGGGTGCTATGCTCTATTTTAAAAGCATTGACTAGTGACTTAGGTTGCTTCTTTTTTCTGTTGCATATTATGTGTATGCAACCTTCCCAATGCTGGATCTCAGTGTCTCTGTAGTTCGTTATCACATAACCTTCTCAAAACCAAACCAAACCAAAGCAGCCGCCAGAAACTCATTGGAGTCCCAACCTACAATTATACAGTATCTCAGACCAATAATGCGCTAAATGCTAAAGTTTCCAGTTTCTGCAGGTTTAAGGTTCCATCATTCAAGGAGCTGATCATCTTCTTTAAGTTCTTGATCACTTTCAGTTCCCACCTAAACCAACGAGACTGCATGTTTTTTACTTTGTGTACCTAGAACTTAGGACAGCACAGAAACAGTTAATGTGAAAAGTTAAACTGTTGTATGTTCTGCTTTTGGCAAGCTACATATGATGTAGGGGCCAGTCTTCAGATTAGTGCTAGCACCTCCTTCTGCCTTGCATTAGCACTGAGGATCCGCTTCAGATGTAGACCCCTTTGAGTCTGTGTGATCATTAGGTGCTCAGGTATATTCCCAGTGTGACTGACACAATTAAATCCCTTGTGTAATGAAAACACTTTGCATGAGTGAAATACAGCCCTAAAGAAGGTTTGGATCATGCAAAACCTAAGAAAGATAGAATAGGAAGAAGCAGCTTAGCAAGGCTGCATCAGTTAATGGAGAGGCTGTTTTGATATGTGTCATATGTATCTTACACGTATTAAATACATTTTCAGTGTTAACTGCATTTTTCCTTGGAAATGTGATTGGCCAATTTTAAAACATGCTTAGAAAAATTGATGAAATACGGTAAAAATGGTGCTGTTTTAAATGAATTCAATTCACATTTTCTTCCTAAAAAAAGACTGCCTGTTGCCATTCTCTGAAGGCGCTTGTAGTGGGATGAGCAATATGAATAATTAAGGAAAATGGGTATGTGTGCTCCAAGAGGAGACAATTTTGGTATTGAACATCCTTTATTCTTACATTTCTAAGATGAACTAAAAGGACTTTTCATTTCTCTAGATTTCTCCAGATTTCCCATCTTTAACACTGTACAGCATGCCTTTTCTCCTGTCTTAATGACATCCCAAACTTTTGTTGAAAATAATTGATTGAATTTAAATTTCCTTAAAAGTTTAAGAGGTAATGTTACAGTATAAATTTCCTACCAAACACTAAGTAGGGAAATATCCATTAGTGAAATTAACTACAGTTTCTAGGTAGCTAACAATGTGCAGTATACAGTAGGGCATGGCTAATGAACACTGCAGTGGGTGATATTTCATTATACAAATTAATGCTCACATTTTAATGGGAAAGTCACATAATGAATCTCAGCTTCAGTGACAGCAATTAGAGACACAGATTGTCCCCTTCTGGACAAGGCACTGTTTAGCAATAAGCAGCTGTGTAAAAAGTCTTCAGTTTTACAACATATATATATATGCTTTGGGGGAATTAGTGTACAGTTTATATTAATGTACTGAATCTTCCCTGCAAAGGAACAACTGTATTTATCTCTCTGCATTTTAACTAAGTAAAGACGTGTAAAAAGACTAAATAAATGTTGTAGATGAGATATAAATAAATGAGAATATTCAATTACAAAACTTTATAAAAAATAAAATATTTTATTGTAGTACCTCATGCACAATTGAAAAATATTTAAGACACTGAGTCGAAAGTATCTGTCCTCTTAAAGGATAGGACAGTTTCATCGTATAGAATAGAGAAAAATAGCTAGTAACGGAAAGCGGTAAAGAGAAGAAGTTAACTAGTATTTCTGACAAACAGATTAATTGTGTGGTGAAACATGTGCAGGATCCAAAAATAATCCTACAGAACCTTTGATATTCCATTTGGTTTAAAAAGTGTGAAGTGAATGATTAGAATGATAAAAGAAATTACCATGTAAGAATAGGCATAATAATGAACTAATTAAACCATACAGCAATTCATTTCTAAAATATGTACTGCACAATGGATAAAATAGGTTATCAGTAACTGTTTCAATGGTAAAATAAAAAATGCTATAAAATGTTTTCAATATTTTCATTAAGCAGTATTCTCTGGAAATGTAAGATGCTTGATTTCAGTTGCTTTACATAAAGAAGACTATCTTGTTTAGAAATGTATAGGATCCCACCGAGACTTCCATTGTCCCCGTGTGTCCATCAAAACCTCACTGCTGGCTGTTGAAGCATTAGGTATGGGGTGCTGGTGCTGATGCTCAGCCCTCACTGTACTGAGGAGCAGAGAGGCACAGTGCATAGGCAAACTCCATAAGAATAGAGTTTCTGAAAAAAGAGAAAGGGCATTAATTGGGGAATGGATGTGTAGAAGGCATTACAGATTTTTTAAAGGGTGCATGTTAACTATGTTTAAAATAAAAAATAAAGGAGCTCATAGCAGGAAATGCAAATGGACAGTTAAGAAGTACAGAAGTAAAAGTATATGTGTGGATATTAGGGTTTCCGAGAACAGGGTAAATTCTGTAGATCTGGCCAGTTTAACACTTGGTATCTTACTAATACTGGATAAAAATGGATAAAAAATTATCAGACATCGTAGGGAAGACTGAATACTCTTCTACTCTGTTCTCAGAAAGAAGCATTATGGGTTTTATAAGTATTTTCCAGTGATGCAGTTCAGCCATTAAGTAGTGAGGCTGTAATGCTGTAGCCCATTGCATTTTAATATTTTTCAGAATGAAGGAGACTGGATAACTTGTAGATAAAGTCTTAAAAACCCTGGCTGAAGGGCCCTCAAAATCACTGAAATTCATTAGGGAAAAAAAAAAAAAGTATATATAAAGAAAAGTATTTGAAGATGGAAGAAGTTCCAGAGCTATTCCAGTTTTTCCAAAAACAGAGACCAGTGAGACCCTTGTAAGTGGACTACCCATGTAAGTTGTGTATTTTGGGTAAAATTACAGAACTAATTTGGTAAATAATAATTAAGATTTAGTAGCATAGCTAGTGCCAAACAAATTTACTTTATGAAAGCAAGTTTTATCAAGTTTCTCGGGTTTCTCTCGAGGCTTCTGGAAGTAGCTTGTTCTATGTGACAGTGCCCTAAAAATCAACAGTGTGCAGAGGTGAAGTGGCATATAACCCATCAGTCCCACAGCAGAGCTCTCAGCTCGGTCTATTTGGTATTTCATCATTATTTGGATGAGTGTATAAAATCACTGTTGATAAAATTTACCAATGGCACAAAAATGGTCAAATGCTAAAAATCACGGAGAGGGACTGATTAGTTGCTTAGTCAAAAGGGTTCTTTTCAACGATAGGAATTTTAAAACAGCAAAATGTAAAGGAACAAATAGTAGAGCTGTTGATGAACCGAGCCTAGGATTGTGCTAGAGAAGCAACAGAATGTGTGCTGTTAGCTGATTGCTGTAGCTACGGATGTAAACAGTCTTTGTGTAAGAATAGCATCAAGTTGAAATTTCATCAAAGCTTTAGTGGGTACCTATAATTTAAAAGGACATTCAATAATTGGAAAGGGTGTTCCACTCAGGAGCAAGAGAAGTTGGTGAGGTGAGGGTAAGTGCCTTCCTCATGGAACAGATTTTTGATTTAAAAAAAAGTGTTGTTTAATGTAGTAGGGAAAAAGAGTCACGTGGTTCAGTGTAGGAAACAGACTTGGGATAAGTACAAACTAGAAATGAGGCAACTGTGAGAACAATATTTAATATGTTTGAGCTAAGACAGGTATGGTTTGTGTCAAATTGTAGTTGTGACTTTGATGCAGGAATTACCATGTGAGGGTCTTTGGCCTGTTTTGTACAGCAGATCAGGATAGGTGATCATAATTGTCCTTTCTGGTCATAGAATCTGTAAATGTATTTATAATCAGTCTGTGGTCTCCCTGCAGAGATAATTCATATGACTGGTGTTACTGGACTGCATTTTGAGCATGACTGGTAGTAGACTGAGTAGATTATACTTCGGCAATGTTTCTGCAACATACTATACTGAAAGACTTCACGCTACTGGGTAGCATGTCTGTTTCCAGTTAGCTACCAAGATTTTGTGCAGATTTTACAAGCAGCATTGAATTTTATTGTTTTATTGTATCCTGATATAAAATGGTTCTTGTGAGATGTCTTATGTCTTGTAAAATCGGAGTGGTAGATAGATCAGAACTGTGATTATGTTGCCTGGATAAGTTACTCCCAACAAGATGCTTCTTTTTTTTTTTTTTTTATGCTACACATTGGGACATTTACTCTTTCTACTCCACTGTGAAAGGATTTGCAGCGATGTAAACGTGGCCAGAAAATTAGCAAGATTAGGATGATCATTGCCTTTGTGAACAATGAAAAATGACTCTTGGATATGAAATGCAGAAAACTATTTTGAAGAAGTCGTGTTCCCTCACTCTTACATGGCAACCTTAATTTATGTGAACTGATATTAAGTGTTAAATAACTCATCCAGACACTGCTTTTGGCAGTATTACCTGGGTAGTCATTATATAGGATGAATTCTCTGAAATGTTTCCTCTAAGTGCACGATACAAACAGGTTGTCTTCTGAAGAGAAGCGTGCCCTAGCTCTCTCATCCCCTTTAGTATTCTTTTAACATACACAATTACAACTGTTGGTAGTGTCCTGGAAATTAGGAGTCCTTTGGGTTTTCAATCAAAACTGGATTGGTTTTTAGTTTGTTTGGTTTAACTTAGGTTGTTCTTTTTTTCCCATTGTAGATTATAGCTCTGTTTTGTCGTTTATACAGTGACTTACATGAGCACTGCTGGTTGTTAATCTGCATGGATTAAATGGTGCTAAGTAGTCTTCACGATTCCTGAATTTAGGAAATAGTGCAACAGTAAATTTCAAAGATCTAAAGATGATTTACTCAGTCCTTTTCCCTTCTGCAAGTGCCTGCCCTTGAAATAGCAACAGTTAAGATTGCTTTGAAGTACACTAATCACTGCCAACATTTAGATCTAAAAGAAAAAAAAAAGATTTGGAGTACTTCCCTTTGAACGATGTTATTTGGCCAGTGCTGTAGTGTAAAGGTTGCACAGTGTGTTGCTACACATTGAGTCTAGTTGCAGCCCTTCAGTGTTAGATCTCATTTCTAGCAGTGCAAGAGGTGGAAGCACCACAGAGGCAGTGAACCAAGGCAAGGAGATGTTAGCACTTTTTATCATTCCACCTTAGTCTGTGGCTTATTTCAGTCCAGTGCACGTGGCATTTGTGCTGAGCTGTGCCCTGATCTCCGTTGCTAAAAGAAAGCTCGCTCAGTGGAGGGGCCTTCAAAAGGAGCACATAATAACTTCAGGGCTCTGCAAATAAAGTAAGAGTACATTGCTGTGTATGGTACTTTAGACTGAAGGTACTTCACGTATGCAAAATATCCATAGTGTCTCCGCTAGTTAGCTTATTTTATCTCACTGAAACCCATTTTTAAACACATCTATTGCCTTGAACAGCTTCTGCATGTTTTTAGCAGCATTAGCAGGTTGGAGTAGACAATCTTCAGAGGTCCTTTCCAACCCCTACGATTCTGTGATGGTGTGATTAGAGCAGCTTATATTACAAAATTATCTTCTTTGCTCTAGGAGCATGTTATCCCGCAGTTGACTTAGCGCCTGCAATACTGGGACACACTTATTAATGGTGTCACTTGATGTGCAATGCCAACACACACCGAACTATCATTAGAATAAAAGGAAGTGATTAATACAGTTATGTTAAAGATTTCCGCATAGGGGATGCTGTGGAAGAGCTTTTCAGTTAAGAGGAGTGAAAACTCAGATGTGAGATCATTTAACCTTATAAAGTCTTCTGTTTGTTTTTCACCAGTCTGACTGCTTTTAGGTAATGCTCGAAATACCTAGGTTGTGTCAGAGATCACTAGTGACTGCTGTGTAATCAGCAGGAACCGGTGGGACAAACAAACAGCGCAGAAAACAGCTCAGAAACACTGCAGTATGTGCACGCTGTAAAAACAGCATTAATACTTATCCACATGACAGCTGACTGGCAGCACAGCTGCCAAGGTTTACATGCTCCCAAAAGAGAAAAGTCTGGGTGGATGTGACCCATCTGAGGTTAGCGATTCCTGCCCATCAGAAGGAGTTTGCCTTCGCACAGCTCCCACTGAACGCAGCCCTGCATCTTGGTGGAGCACCAGAACTTAATTAGGTGATAGCAGACAACTCGGAGTTGTGCTGAAATGCTTAAATCCTATTTCTTCCATTAAGCTGTGTGGACCCAGGCCTAACATGTGAACCCTGCTAATTCCTACCTCTGCCTCAGCTGAACACCTCCTGTTTGAGGTGCTGCACTTTCCTGCTTGAAACAGGTCGATTGACGTGGTTGATGTAAGCCCTCATGTCTCACCGTTTAGCTTTGGGATTACATGTGGATTTAGGATTTCTACTCCTTATAATTCACTTGAGCCTTGTCTGAGTTACAGCACATAACCACGTTCCTGGTCAGCAAGCTGTATGGCCAGCTTGAGGGTTTTGTGGTGCATCTCATTAGTAAGTTCCTGTGATCAGTGCGAGGAGCAGCTTCCCAAGTATCCAACAGCCTTTTAACTGAGCCTGCAGCTTACACAAATCAGAAAGTTGGAAAGCCTTTCAATTTTGTTTTAAGCAGATTTTGAGGTTATTTGAAAACACGTGACTTTCCAGCTGGTTTGGTAAACTCCAGAATATCGGACAGCTTTTATTTTTATTGTTGTTATTATTATTTTGTTTGTTTGTTTTCACTCTTGGAGAAAGCTTTTGAAGAACACTTTTCCACTACAGCATTCAGGAAAGGTTGGTCACTGTCTTTTGTAGAAAAAGCTATATAGAATAAACAATTTCTTCTTCTCGTTGAGCTCCCTGGTAGAAATAATTGTCAGTATTGACAGCTTGCAGGTCTTTCACATTCCTGTCTCTTCCAGTGAGTATTTCCAAACTTCCTTTTAAAGGAGCTAAGCATTGCTCACAAATATTCCGCACAGATTTAGATGTATGTTTGCCCAGGCATGCATTCTTTTTGGATATATATTTATGATTGTATGTGAATATTTATTGCATGTGTAATCTCTTCTACCTCTTTTAATTTATAGGAAAAACAGTAAAAGTTTATACGGGACTCAAACACTTATTTAATTCGTGAAAATCATCTTATATGTTTTAAACCTCTATTCAAAGTAATCCTAGGAAAGTGCTTATGATAGGTAAATTACACATTTTACTACCTGAGCATTAGAGGTACCATTAGTACAAATTTAAAAGACTGCAAAAACCAGTAGATAATGCTAATTTCAAATACAGAAACTAAATATATTTTGTACTTCTTTATTTCTCTGTTTCTTTTTCATTGACTGCTTTTTATTTTAACTATATGTTCTTACATGCTGCAATCATAATGTAGTATAACGATATTAATATTTTATAGAATCCGTATTTATAGTTCTTTATTTAGAAACAATGCAGTAGGTCTGCAGATCTTTGAATCCTTCTGGAATGGTGCCCTCCAAATAATGATAAATTACTTGTGCAGTATGCCATTTGCTAATTATATCCATGATTTACTGCAGAGCAAGACTTAAATCATTCATTTCAGTCTTGCGTAACAGTGCCATAAAATTTTTAGGTTTAAAAATGGTTTCCATGTGTATAATTTAAACAAATTTTAGGGCAATTGTATACACAAAATATTGCAACCATCCATTTGTTACATTCTTCGTCTCTCTTTTTTTTTAAAAACTTGTACTTTTAATGATTACTGTGGTTGAAATTGTTATGCTTCATTTTCATAATCATAGTTTTTAATTCTACAACAGTTTTCTACATGTTAGATGAAGAGAAAGATAGCTAATTGTGTGTAGTTACCATGTCATTCTAGAATAGCCCCACATTCTGAAGACCCATTTCAGAAATATTCAGTTTTTGAATTAGTCTTCAATGAAAGGCGTTTCTTTTTTAAAAATGAATTATTAGCTGTAAGATCTTCTTGTTTTCGAGAAGCTAATGATGATTTTTTTCTTCACTCATCCATGCACCAAAGTGCAGTTAACTCTCCTCCTTTATATTTGTCTTTTTATGCATACGCATAGGTGAGAAGCCTTACAAGTGTCCGCATTGTGATTATGCTGGTACTCAGTCTGCGTCCCTCAAGTACCACTTGGAGAGGCACCACCGGGAGAGGCAAAATGGAGCGGGACCACTCTCTGGGCAGGCTGCAAGCCAAGAACACAAAGAAGAGACATCAAGTAAAAGTTCTGTGTTTATTAGACCAGACATACTGAGAGGAGCCTTCAAGGGGCTTCCTGGTATTGATTTCCGAAGTGGCATGGTCTCGCAACAGTGGACGTCAGGAATGCTGACTTCTGGAGATCAGCAAGGGCAAGCAGCTGGCATGTCATCTGAAGTATCTTCAGAAAATATGAAGGGTTCTGACATATCTTCCAAAGGAACACACTTCTCTGAACTTGGCCGTGCTTACCAGAATATGGTTGGGAACGGCGTGAACTTTCAAGGGTCTCTGCAAGCTTTCATGGACAACTTTGTCCTAAGTTCTTTGAAGAAAGAAAAAGAAATGAAGGATAAAGCTCTATCAGATCCACTTTCAGCAAAATCTCTGGGCTCAGATGGAGGTGAGGAAAAGATCAATAGCAAGTCCTCACAGCGTAAAACCGAGAAGTCGCAGTACGAACCTCTTGACCTATCCGTAAGGCCAGATGCAGCCTCCCTCCCAGGTTCATCTGTTACTGTGCAAGACAATATTGCTTGGCACGGCTGCTTATTTTGCTCCTTCACAACTTCATCTATGGAGCTAATGGCTCTGCACCTCCAGGCCAATCACTTGGGCAAGGCTAAACGTAAGGACAGCATCATAGGGAACAACAAAGAGCAATGTAGAGAAGCTTCAGCCTCAGTTAACAAAGTGAGCTTGCTTTCTGCTTCTGTGCAGTCCAGCAAAGAGGCTGTAGTTTCAAACGTGCTTAGCCAGCTGGACTCAGCTTCTGAGAAAATGACCCAAGGACAAAATAAAGAGACCCTGGGAGAGCAAAAGAGTACCGCCTGGCCCAGCCACATGGAATCCACTTTTTGTAATTTTACAACAGACTTCTATAAGCAGTTTGGTGTTTATCCTGGTGTTATTGGCACAGGAACACAAAATTCTTGCACCAGTAATGAGTCTGAAATAAAACAACAATCTGAAGATGACCCAAATATTCTGCTCTCTGACTCTGTAAATAAAAGTGCTACTGATGACCTTTCTGACATAGCTTCATCTGAGGATATGGAATCTTCCAAGGAGGAAAACATTGAAGATGAGGACATTGAAACAGAACCAGACATTATGAGTAAGCCGTTGTCTGCCCTAAACAAGGAAAGCAGTGAAGGAGGCGACAACCTACAAAGTGTGGTCAGCTCACAACCAGCACAAGGGCTCGTATCGCCACTGCCACAAGCATCAGAAAAGCAGTGGCACAGTCAGAATCTTCTGTCCTCCCATGAAACTGCACAAGGAGTGATGAAACCTGAACAAGTTCAGGGTCCACAGGTCCTGGAGAAGCAGATGAACATGTTGTCAGTCCTAAGAGCTTACAGCTCTGATGGCTTAGCAGCCTTTAATGGACTTGCAAGTAGCACAGCAACTAGTGGATGTATCAAGAGACCTGACTTGTGTGGTAAGTTTTAGACCTTCTTTTAGACCATTTCAGAAAACACTTGTGCAGAATCATGAAGCTGCTCTTTAAATATACGTAGTCATGTTTGTTAGTAATACTTTTTTTTTTTTTTAAATGTTAAACCCTGTGGGCCAAATTCTAGTCTTACATGTGGTCTACTCCATTGAAATCAGCAGTGCTGCATGCATATACTTAACACAGAATTTTAGAAAGAACTTGCTTTTAAACCATAGTAGCAGCAATATAGACTATCTGTGCTAGTGGCATCTGAAGGGGATATTTACTGCTTTAGCATACTCAAAGGAGGAAAAAATTAAAAAAAAAAATCACATGGTAACTTGCAAACTTTTCGGTATTTTGATATTAAGTAGGAACCCAAGACAAACACTGGATGCTTTGCCAGGCAAGCCTTGCGTGTTCTCTGTCTCTCTCTGTCTCTCCCTCTCTCTGTGCTTTTCCTCGGGGTGCATTCAGTTTCCACGATATTCATTAAATCAAAGGCCAAGTGCATGGAGTGCAGCTACCTTTAGTGAAGAGGTATTCTTTTCCTTTATTCCCCCTCCCCCCTTATTTTTTAATAATTGCATTTTCTGATTTGCTTCAAAGGCACTTATGCAGTAGTTGCCTTTAACAGTTTTCACTGTCCTAACAGGGGTTGTAAAATTGTGATTTGCTTAGTAAGAATATGCCTCCAAGTAATTAAAACAACAATGCACCAAACAAACAAAGCCACCTTTTTTTTTTTTTTTTTTTTTTTTTTTAACCTTGTAGTCTCTGATACAGAAAATTGACAAAAAGGAAAGATAAATCTATTTAGAGCAAGCAAGATTGGGGACTTTTCAATTTATCTCCCATTTTGTAAGGATAGTGCTTGCTTGAAAGAGATTTTAGAATGTAAATCCTTTGAAAAACAGTATCACTTTAAAAAGCAGAGTCAGCAAAGGACACAAAAACTTCTGTAATGCTCTTGTTTTGTTTAACCTTCAAAAGAATCAGAAAACTCATTGTCAGAGCTGAACGTGCATAAGAAAATGTATTCAAGTTTAAAAAAAAAAGAGGAAAGAAAATGTGTTCGACAGCTATAAAGCTCGGCAATTTAAAATGAAACCCTAAGCCTGCAACCACTTAAGAGTAGTTACCCTGGTTAACTTCAGGTTGTTAGGAGCTTTGTTTGACTCCACTGAAAAGTGTATGTGTTTACAGCCCTCAGCTGCTCCTTCGTGCCCCTGCTTGTTTTTTTCAAGTGTATTACTAGATCTGATTAAAAAAAAAAAGTACAATTTCTCTACATCTTCTACCATCGTTACCTAAACTGAACCCCAGTCGCAGGTATCCGTCTGGTCCTACTGTAAATTCCTGTGTCGCAGTTCACTAAGAGCCAATGAAAGGAGTTAGAAATATTTCCAGATTCTTCAAAATCAGTAGTTAGATTTCTGATCTTTTAACATAGTTGATACTTACAGTTAGCAGCTGGTAAAATCCTTGTTTGGTTGTTTTTTTTTTTTTTCTCTCTGTATTTGAGGATTACAATCAATCGGGTACAAAAAATGCATCAGAGAAAACAAGAACTGAACAAAAAATCGGAAAAATAAGATTAGTTCCTTTGTACAAAATATCTTTATACTCTTCTCAGACATAAGATTTTTAAAATGACAAAAAAAAAAACAAAAACCCTCTAACAGTATTATTGAAATGAGGTCATGTTACTTCCATTAGTTTTTTGTTTCATCTTCCAATCAATTCAAGAGACGTTTTATGATGGCTAGAGGTTATGTGATTTTAAAGACCATATCCCTTTCACAAGCTCTGCCCAGTGATAATGCGTTTGACTTGAAGTATGAAGGAGAAAAAAAAAAACACAACAGAAGCTTGTCTGTTCTACTTTTTAAGCCATTTTAAAATGGAAAATGCAGTGCGAGTCCTCCTTTCTCCCCCCTCCAAAAATAGCTTTTTAAAATTCTTACTGACATTCTGTTGAGTATTTGCAGAACATGAGTATTAAGGTTGAGTATTTAAGTATATCGTTTCATTTTTCTTGATATCTCACAGCAAAAATGGATGAATGTGAACAATCCCCGTGTCAGTGGTTCTCATTTTATTCCATTGATTTGGACACCAACCTATTGAAAGTAGTGTTTTTAGGGAGTTTTCATTTTCTCAGTGACATTTTGTACTGTGAAATCACACTCCATCTGTGCATGCTAGTGTGGGGAATCTCACCTGATGTTTCTGCACTTGCAGATTAGCCAGCAGGAGCGCTTTGCTAATTTATTAGCCTTCCTTCCCTCTTGCACAAAGCCCATGACCCGAGTCGTGGTCCCTTTGTCTCTCCTACTCAGATCCAGAAGCCTGAGACCCACTTCCAGCACCCTGTCCCAGGACATGATTCCTGTGTCAGTTTGTGATTTAGGAGACTCTATGCATTTGCCTTTCGTTTTACAGCCAGTGATGGGTGGGTGTTGGCATCTCAGGAGAGATCACTGATACCCTTGATAACACTCCTTGCACAATCTCGATGGCGTGGTGCCCTTTGCACAGTCAGAACATAGTTGAAACAAAATTCTCAGTCAGCTGAGATAGCATCTATGTTTGGCCACGTTAATTGCACTGAGTTTCTGGCTTCATTACAACAGCCTGGGATTTTCAGTGATCTGTGCAGATCATTTTTAGTTGGCAGATTTTACCTTTAAGATAATGGGTCCACTTTTGAGCACAAATCTTGGTTTAATTTCTAGAGGGCAATTCCACCAATACACATTGTTGTTCTGGGACGTTCACCACTAATGGGGGAAGTAGTCCTCAGTTTCCCTGTGTATAGAGTGAGAGAGACTGGAGATGTGTCCATAATTTGTTTATGTTCCCATCATGCTTCAGGCTGTAGGGATGAGAGGCGCAATTAGAAAAGAAAGAACTAGAATTACTTTATAATACAGAAATTTCCATGTCAAAATACTGCTGAGAAAAATCACAACATTTTTGTCACTTTCTCCTTTGCGTGTCTAAGCAGAATAGGAAAGAACAGAAGGAGAGGAAATAGTATAATTGATGAATTTTTAGTTTCTCCTGACCTTTTCTAACTTAACTGTATTTGTTTCCAGAGCCTTAAGTAACTAAACCCAAGAGCTGATCTTGTTAATCTTTGCTACTACGCAGTCTGTAAGAACAGGGACATGCCTTTCACTGCTGCTTGCAGCCAGCAGCCCAGGTCAGGGAGGAAGCCCAGGGTCATGGCTCCAGGTTTGGGAGCTTTCACTGCTCTTGCTCATTTGAGAGAGTGTAGATCTACTTTGTATTTAAGATTTAGAAGATATTTTCCATTTCTGCTCTCCCCTTTCTCTGCCTGGCTTTCGTTATACAAATAACTGTATTGCAGTAATGTTCCACCTCCTGGTCTAAGTCACTAATTTATATGATTTGCACAGCATCTGTTTATGACAAAACTCTTTCTTGTCTCTCTCCTTCTCTTTAAATCTTCCTGCTTTGTGGCTAAGACAGTAAAATATCCCTAGCATTTTCTGCTCGAGATGTATCTAGGCTTTCAAAGAACTGCCGGTGGACTACAGAACTATTGGCCAGAGATGGTCCAGGGCATTAGCTGGTTGTTTAATGGATTAGTGCTATTGAACCCACACTTAATGATGACCAAAAGTATTAGTTCCATCTTGTCCCTCTAAATCTAATTTGCTTCCATTCATGCTTGCTTTCCTCTGCAATTAGTGCTGTTTTCTCCGCATAGGCTCCACCTCCCTCACTTCTTTCACTGTATGAAAATAGGGCAGGGCCCTTCTAGTGTATGGCAGCAGCTTTGAAGTTCTTCTCCTGCAAAGGGCTGAGCACTTTCAGTTTCCTTTTGAGCAGGAAGTGTTCGGCTTTGCACAGAATTATTAAAATGTTCAGCATTGTAACTTTCTGAAATACCTTCCGAATGTGTAACTGTAGCACAGACAAGAGGGCTGGGCAAGGGAAGATCGGTTGTGGCAGATTATTACAGTTTTATTGTCACATAATTATAGTGCTGTACCCCAATGTTGAAATAGTGAATTTAGTCATTGTAAATTGCTTCTTGCCACAGGTGTCAAAACCAAAAGGATTGTAATGCTAACCCCTGCAGAACTACCACCAACACATAAAATGCAGAAAAAGATTTTTAATTGTTTGTGTGCCTTCACCTTATTGCAGCTCTTTTAAATTATAAGATCCATATTAAACAGGAGCAAAAAGTCCCATATATCCAAGCTGTAGGACAGCTTTGTGGTCATGGAAGGTCACTGGGACTGCAGCAAAGTGCCATGCTCAGACCCATTCTGCCCAGGGGTAAGCAGAATATTCTCCTTCAAGGCAGAAGGAAATGCTGCAGAAGCTTTGCTGCAGACTTTTCTGTACCCAGTGAGGAGGTTTCTTTAGTTGCAGCGCAGGGCCCGCTCTCAGTTTGAGCCACAGTGCTCCAGGGATCAGTGCCCACTCTTGTGCCGGGCTGCAGCCACTTCTGGAAGTCGCAGTGCCATTTGCATGGCAATATCAAACCAAACTCATATGGCTTGCTTCCTTTTTTTAATTAACTGGGAATGCCAGTGATCCAGTGAAGTTTGTGTTGCTGGATAAAAGGGCCGGTCTGTGAATAGCATTGTATTTGCCAAATGGTTCGCTAGTCATTTCAGTACAAACAAATGGATGGTGTCTGTAAGTCTGCAAACACTGTTGACATTTAGCCTTGTTTATGTTACTTTCCTTTTGCTGCATATTTTTGGCTAGAAAAGATACTGTCTGAATCAACATTGACTTCCTAAGCAGAAGCTAAGGACCCAGTCTTGCATCCCTCATTCTCGATGAGTGGGACTACTTACATGACTAAGGATTGCAGAATCAGGTCCTGTGTTTATTTGACTTTAAATTTAATTGCTATATTCATGTAATTTAATTTCACTGTTTTTTTTGTTTTGTTTTTGTATCAGAAATTGGTCTGACGATAAGTTCGATGTCACTGTTTTGTTCACTGTTGGAAACTTATTTCTTAGGATTTTTCATATTTCGGTGTAACACTCCCATTCCATTAATGCTTCTGGAAGTTAACCCCTAAAATATCTGATACAGCTGAGTTCTGAGTACCTTCTATTCCCAGTGAAAGTGGAGGCATTCAGTCCCTCCCAGCACCAGATCTGAAAGGGGGATTGTGTTTGCAAAAGAAGGCCTCGGTATGCGCCTCGATTTCAGACATCAGTGGCCAGCCGCACCAGGGCAAATCCCCAGCACAGAAAGGCTTTTCTTTTCTTTGCAGAGACAAAATAATGATGTAAGCTTAGAGCCGTATGATTTTGCTCTAGGTTTCATCTCCCAAACAATATATTCTTATTGTTTTTGTCATATCCAGGTCAAATTTAAATTATAATTTAGGATTAGGCAGAGGCGTGGAGATGTTTCCAGATCTTTCCAAAGTGAGACAATGCTCTGGTTTGTGTTTCGGTTCAGGAGTACATATGCTTGTGTCTGAGGTATAGTATTTCCTACATCTACACATCAAGGCGAACAATGTAGACATCCTTTTAAGTCAAAACTAAGTGTACGATTAATACCTATTACGAGGCCAATTTTAAACAATTAATTTGACAGCAATTGTAATTTTATTTTACAGGCTTTCGGAAATAAATAACCAAATTCATCTTTGTAATCTAAAGAACTTAGAATATCTTTATGCTGAGGTGATCTTGTTATGCATAGTGTTGCATATCTGGGATTTCTGGGGTTTTGTCCCTCGTATCTAGATACTTGTAGTGCCGGGGATGAGTAATTACCTGAGGCTTATTAATTGTTTCAGCAAAGAAAAAAATATATACCTTAAGTGTAAGCATTACTATATGTATACACAAAACATCCACAATATATAACAAACCATCATAATAGTACAAAAATAGAGGTCCTGAATATGTTCTGTTATTTATGTGTTTGGCAAGGTTAGGGAATGGACTTTAGTATGAGTGAAAATTCTCTTAACATTTTTAAGGTTATTTATTGTCATTTCTATTTGAGTTTTTAATGGTCCTGTATTTTGTAATGCTTTAGCAGGAAAAAATACTGTAGTTATCTTTTTTCATATTCTTTAAGCAATATTTCTAGCTTAATATATTGTGCCAGGTTTTCCAATATTAACCAAGAAAGACAGTAAAATTCAATGAACAGCACTCTGACATCCACAATTTAAAACCTGTGACTGAAGTGAAATGTGTAAACTTCTAGTGGGTTATCATGTGCTTTGGAATAGAGTATTGTTGGAAGTAATTAGAAAATATATTAAGGTTTCCTGGTAATGAAGGTATGTAAGTTTTAATAATTGTTGCTTTCTGAATAAGTGTCAAACTATATCTTTAAATGTATATGGAGTTACAAGTTAGGTCACTTCTGAATGGAATGTAAAACAATACTAAAATGCTTCAATAACTTATCTCAGTGTTGCTAATAAAAAAAAAGCTGTTAACCATTAGTGCAGTTTTGAGTCATTTTGTTAATTCATTCAAGAAAACTCCCTGCGAAGCTGTTTTATCTTTTGGTAGACCGAAGACCACTCGTGCAGTCCATGGTTGGCTCGTGCTTTGAGAGACAGACTCCACAAAGCAGCTTGCTGGCCTTTTTGGAGCGTGTTCGTTAAAAATGCTGTGTCTTCTTAGAAGTGTTTTGCCACCAGAAGAGCCCATCGTGTGGTTAGACAGGCTAGATTTGTTTCCTTCGGCATAGAAAATTCCTTGGGATGCGGGAGCTGTGCCCCCTTTCTCACTGGTGAAATCCAGTCGACGTTTCCATGGAGGCCTGTGGGTTAAAAATGAGTGATGCTGGATGGAGCAGGTGCGTAAGTCCTGGTGCCTGAGTGCTTGGTCAGGGCGGGCTGCTGTGTGTGGGCCCTGCCCATCCCACAGAGCAGTACCATGAGCACGCGGCCCACCTGCGGCCTTTCTCAGTTCATCTCTCCCGGTCTTACGTTGTTGCAGTACTGCCCCTAGTGCTTAACTCTGCTTTTTATTTCCCATGGAAGGAATGTGCGGCAAACATCCCAAGATTAGCCTCACTCCTTCATGTATGGTGCACCCAAGGTAAAGAAAGCATAGGATAACAGCAGCCGGCCGCATCGGTGCCAGTAGTATCGCTCAGGCCTCTGGTAAGTGTCTCCAGGATGGGACCCGTAGGAGGTGGCCTATTGTTTGCTGCACCAGTTAGTAGGCAATGGAAGTTAAAGGGGGACATGGCTGAGGCTTCCAGTGTCACATCTTCATTAATGCTGTCAGTTTTGAATAGCATATTGGTACTTTTTATTTATTCCACCGAAACACCATGAGTCAGGACCTGACATTTCAGTGTTCTGTGTCATACTGAGAAAAATCTGTAGTTCAGCAGTAGGACAATTATATTATTTTGGAAGGGCTAGAAATAATACAGCATTTGTGAGACAACTGTAACATTTATCCAGACTCAGTGTGAGATTGTTCTTCCTTTTATTTGGAGAGCACTCCCAAAAAAGGATCAACTAGGAGCAAAGAAAAAAAGACATGAAAAAGTGGCAGTTATGAATCCATCTAACCCCCATAGGGTATAATCTCATCTTGTGTAATACTGCTGGATGTTATGTGCCCAAACTTATACACAGTGAGCTGTGAATATAGTCCCTATTGTCCTGTGGGCAATATGACTAAGGAAAAATATCTCTGCGATACAATGGAGCATTTGTCTGAACGGCATAACCTAAGGTCCATAACATCTAATCTAAAGTTGTAATTATACAGCTGCAGTCACACCACTCAAGTGAAGGCTGTGTCAGCACTTGTATTATATAAGAAATCCTGTTTTCAAGGGTTGATGAGTCATATGCAAAAAACATTTCTCACTAAACAATTGTTCTGGTTGTTCCAAAGCAACATCTAGGTACCGGCCTCCCCCCTGTAGGATGTAGTCGTGCATTCTGCAATATGCCATGGTTTAGTGTGGCAGTTTATTTTGCTAATGAACATATCTCTTCCAAGCCAGGAAAATGCCTTAAATGTTTTGGTTTCTGGGCATTTTTATTATTGTCAAAACACAAAATAAAGAGCAAAGAAGTCCGGGGCAGGCTAGGTTTTCACTGACGAGGATTACAATAGGTGAAAGTTCTTCCTTGAGAAATGTAGAGTTAGGATTTATTTTCCAGTCGGTCATCCCCAAAGCTGATTTAGTTCTCTGATCCTAACGATTTCCTACAAGACTCCTATCACTTTTATTTATTTATTTATTTTTATAGACAGGCCTTAAAATGGACCCTTTCAGGCCAACAGGAGCTTGTGTTGCCATTTGAAGCAGCCACACATTTGCTGGCAAAGAGCAAAGAGGAAAGAGGTTTGTTTACTGCAGCAGCACAAAGGTGGACGAGGAGCATCCCTTCAGCACAAATGTTGTAGGAACACTCTTAGGTTTGAGAACAAATATCAGAAATCACAGCAGTTTTATGAATGCATGAAATTCCTAGATATGTATTCTGAATGAGAGCGACCTAAGATAGCAGATGCATCTTCCTCTTACAGACCAGAGGAAATGGAGCTGCTCCTGCACTGACTCCACTGCAGTGTCTGTGGGGTGTGAGTGCATTTCTTCCAGCCAATCTCTGAGTTTCTGCAGGGCTGCTCCCTGCACAGAACAGCCGTTGTTCAGCAGTTCAGAGAGGGAACTCTGCCTTAATTATCTCTTACTGAAGGAAAAACCCAAGACGCATCCTAATATGTGCCATAAGTGGTGGGACACAAGTCTTTTAAGAAAGGTTTGAGTTGGAGAGCTCACACAGAATCTGACGGTCCTCACTGCTCCTGCAGGTCTGACGATGGGAAAAAAATAAGTTTTCCTCTTTGGATTCTCTATTGTGAAATGGAAAATCATAGTACTTATCTCCCTGATAGGAGTGCTGTGAGGATAGATTAATTAACTAATGTTTCCAAAGCACTTTGAAGATGAAGAACATTTATATAAGTCCTCAGTGCATAAATGCTTCCTTCTCTGATACTACAGTAAGTTATAAAAAAAAAAAAAAAAAAGAAGAAAATGAACACACGTAGAAAATATGCATTGAATGTGGATATCACTGTCTTCCTGCCCTCTGCAGGTCCTGCTCGGGGCTGGGGACCTGTCATGCTGTTTGCTGCTGCCTGTCCCCTCCATGTCCTTGCCAGTGTTCTCCTCAGTACTTGGCTCTGCTGTGATCTCGGTGGGTGCTGGGGCACGTAGTCATGCTCACAGATCTGGGGACTGGAGGTGCCTGTTGTAAAGTTTTATCTGAATGGCAGTGACACCAAATCACTACTTCCCAGTTCAAATTTTTATTGCTTGTTTTCCAACATTACCATCCTAGATTAGGCCATGCTGTTTATTTGATTGTTTTTTTTTGTTTTTTTTTTTGTTTCAAGTCAGGAAGTGCATTTGGTCCAGACCATTTCCCATGTATAATGAGGAGCATTAAAGGGATTCGGGAAAGGAAGACCAACACCTCAGCCATGTAGAGATGTGACATTTATCAAGAGAGACATATAAGAAAAGCTTTATGCATTAAAATGAACAAGTTAAAGACCAGATCCTGGCTTTCTCTAGGGCCACATAGATGAGTTTGTGAACCTTATGAGAAAGGTTCGTTATAAGACACATCAGCCCCAGTCGTGTCTCATTCTGCTCATCCCTTTGCACAGCTAGCCATTCTCCAGCCAGTGCATTGGTTTTGGTTTACATCCCTGGTTCAGCAGCATGAGGGTCAGCCCCGCTTCCCTCTGCTCTGCTCACTGCCACTTGCTGCCAGGGGCAGCTCTGGCTGGGGGAAGCCCACGGCTGCCGGTGAAGTGCAACTACGTGGAGGTGAAAAAGAGAGAAAAAACAAACCAAAAAGCTTTCCCAAAGGATAGAGGTGGCAATCCCATTAACATGACGGCTCCCCCTTTAGTTGCCAAGATGACTGACAGCTGGATAAGGTCAGAACGTGAAAACCCAGCCATGGGGGACAGAGCGGGCAGGGGAGGGGCCCAATCAGTTGAATAAAAAACGGAGTGTCAGTGCTGGGGAAGGAGAAAACAGGCACTCCCACCAGAAAAATCCTCACCCTCTGCTCCCCTACTGTTTGTTTGGGGAAAATGCTGCAGCTTAATCAGAATTATTTACAAGATAATGGTCCATTGTTTGTAGTAAGACAGATGCTGTCTGTGGGAATTTGGTGTTTTATGCTCTGTGCATTACAGTGCCATTGCTGTGTACAGATGGGATCACAGTGGTATTGTTGTTATCCACTTTTGGGAAATTTGGAAGATCCTTACCGTGAAAGAAAGATCCTTAAATAGGAAAAGAGTTTTCTTAGGCCCAGAAGTGGGATTTCTCTTAAGGTAGAAATGTGTTCTTATGTGTATGGCAGAGGAAGAAGATGAAGAGGAAGAAGATGAAGAGGTAGAAGTGCTGTGCTCAGGGGTCCCTAGGCTAGCTCATCTTGGTGGTAGTGGACATGATCTTAGCCCAGTAGTGGAGCCTGTGTGCCTGCCCAAAGGGAAGAGATTCTGGTGGGGTATGCATGCCAGTGTTGCAAACAGATTTAAAAAAAAAATCCTAGAGAAAAATCTTTATTTCTTTAAATCAAAACGAGATAATATGATTTACAATTTGTTTAATGGCAGAGAAATGCCATCTCCCATAAACATCCCTCTCTGGCCTAAGCAGCCAGTTCAATATGGAGGCCCTGAGGCTGGCAAAGGGACTCCTGGGTGGGTGGCCCATGACATGTCAGGATCACTGCAGACAGGGAGAAGCATCCATGTGTCCGTCCTGCCAGCTCTGTCTCAGCACTGTATGAGGACCAGCAGCACACACAGATCTGCCCCGAGCCTGAGATGAGGGGACAGGCAGCACAATGCGGGGCTCTGCAGGCCGTGTGCTCCACAGGGCCGTGCCCGTGTCCCACCCTTTTCCTCTCTGAAATCACCAAAACCGGTGGGACAAGAAGTTCCTCCTTTGGTCGCTGTGTTTTGGGGCAGGACCTGCTGGCACGGTGCAGGACGAGGGGGTGGAGGGCTGTGTGTATGCATGTGTGTGTGTGTCTGTGTGTGTGTGTGCACTGCCTCTCTCAAAAAAATCTGCTTTTAGTGTGAAATAGCTCACATATTACCTCGGCAGAGACCGGTGTGCGCCAAAGGCAACCAAGAGACGACAAATCACCAGAAAGGCTCCAGAGGGGATTTTGAACATCCACGTCTGGTATTCCAAGATCCATTAGCTTTCAGGTAAAATGGAAAACAATGACCGTCTTTTTTTGTGTGCTAGATAATTAAGCTGTCTTTTCATCATTGCAAAATATTTGAGTTTCCCTGGAGAAAGCAGAGGGAGTAGGGATGGTGAGCAAGGCAGTGATGGGAAGGGAATGGCTCAGTTGCACTCTTCGTGGCACTGCACCCATTTTTTGTGAAATATAGTTCTCCAAGAATCTCCTTGATAGAACTAGACTGGCCCGTGAGATGTAATTCTGAGTTATTTCACTTCTTCTACGTGGTTCCAGTGGGGATCTGTGTGGGGAAATCCAGTTTTTTTTTTTTCTCCAAGTCAGCATTTATTTGCAAAATCTTAATTCCGTATTTCCTGACGTTTAAACTTTTCAGCCTAATGTTCTAATAAGGATTCTGTCTGTCTATCTAAATAAAGCTTTGTCCTAATGAGGACACCATCCATCTCCCTAGATAGAGCCATAACGACTTCCAGCTTCAGTGTAATTTTAGCTGTGTTCCTTCCCCACCCTCTTCTCCCCACAACTCTTTATTTGGGGTGTAAATTATCTGTTTTGGGATGAAGTTGTACAGAATTTCATTTTGGGTCAAGTGACAGAGCTATTGTGTGAGCCTCTGCTTTCTCTCTGAAAAGGGGTTTTCTCTCGCTCCCAGTTGTGTGTTCAGTGTCTGCTTACTTGCAATTTCTGTTCATAAGACTGTGGGTTTTCGTGCCAATGATTTTCTGTTTGAGTTATTGGAGTAGGGAGGTTGTGGGAGCATGCCAGTGTCAAAGGTTGTCGCTTGAATGATAATTAATAACATTATCAGACTGATTATGTGTTTAGATGTCCAGAATCAGGAGTGAATTGAACTTGTTAAATTTAATTCCTACCTCCGAATATCTGACTGTTTTCCGGGGCTGGGAGACTGGCGTGTTCACAAGTCTCACATTTGCATAAAGGACAAAATTGTGAATTTAAAAGGGCAACAGCTAATGAGGGTTGCTGAAATTCCAAGCTTCTGGCTTGTGTAGGGCTTCTCCTACCGTGTTGCTCGCCAAGCTTTCACCAGGGAGAAGAAAGCCCAGATCGAGTGCACGATAATATTTATGGACCCCCACCTCATTGTGTCAGCATCTGACTGCGACGTTGAGTCATTGGTGATTGGAGATTATGTCTTTTGAGGTCTCGAAGAGCCGTCTCACATGTGACCGATTACCTCTGTCAGAGGAGGGAAAGCTGGGTCCCACCTCGGTGGGTGGGATTTGAACTTGTGCTTTCAGAGGTCAATAACAGGGTTTTTAGACCTTTGTGCCTCTCGGTCCCTTATAGCCAGACCTTTTCTGTTAAAACTGTTTAAATTACAAACCAGTAATAAAAGGATCATATGTGTTTCCCACTGAACAGGTTCTTTAAGGCTATTATGATAATTAAAAACATATGGTGCCTACACAAGTCGGAGGGAAACCACAGATGTACAAATTAGGTATTATATAAGGTTTTTCTTTTTTTTCTTCTTTTTTTTTTTGCCCTTTTAAAAACAAGCCAGAGAAGTACAAAGAGAGAAAGATGGGGATTTTTCTGGAGATGGTGGGTAGCGCTTTGGATTTTAATCATGAAATATGTAAACCTCTTTTCTTATACATAATCAGAGCAAACTCTAATACACAGGAAGAAAAAAGCAGTAGCATAAGACTGCAGTATTTATGGAAGGAATAAGGAAACACTTTGTTTCATGCAAGTTATTGGAGACCAGGAAACCTTTTGCATTTTTTATGATGTTTCCCTGCACAGACATGGAGGATTATATTTATTAAATATTGAATTATATTGAAATTGGATTGATGCAGCCAAAGAAGGACATTTCTTTGTATTCCATTTTTTTTCCCCTTTTTAAAAGGGAAATGTACTAATATTGATTGCAGCATGAGTAGTCATTTGTTTTAATTTAAAAATATAGGATTGATTTTGAGAAGGTGATAAATACTGCTAATAAAAAAACTCAAAATGGGGATTTATAATGATTCTCTGTTAAGTCAATGGTTTAGCGAGGCTAACTTATAATAAAAGTAGAGACGTGCTGAACTATCCATAACTAATGGGTTATTTGCCATTTGCTAGCGCTGCAAACTTCCCCTGGCTTGCTGGCTCCTGCTGCAGGTGAAATTTACATCATCTGGCACTACTTCTTTGCCTGCCCGTGGGGGATAGCCCCCAAATAAACCCTTAAAAGAGTACCAAAGTGTCATGAGGAAGGAGGAAAGGGAAGAGCCTGATGCTCATCCTTCAGACTCCCGGCAGCTGAGCAGGCTCTGCTGAAGAAAGGCTTTTCTTTTATTGAGTGAGTGATAGCAAACTCAGTGTTATTTCGCATGTAGGTATTACCATTTTAACTTTTACTGAGGTAAAATAACACCTTGTCACTCAGTGCAAATACCAATCACAAAATGAATTAATTGTAATAACTGTTGTCAACAGAACAAAAGACTTGTTGCTTTCCTAAGCAGATTTCAGTGCCACTGATAACTATATACAGGGCTTCCCATTGGGCTTATTCAGTATATGTAGTCAGAACATAATTTCATCTGTCTTTCTCTGCACTTTGTTGCAGAAGTCTTAGAAATTGAGTTAAAAAACCTGTATTTTTTACATTTTGCTAAGTATATGTTTTTCCAGCGCTTATGCTTTCTTCCTCAAAACTCCCTATACATTTCCACTACCCAGCTGACACCTTTCCTTGCCTAACCTATTAAAAATTAAGGAGATTCTAATTAATAGAATCTGTTCATTCACCTCATGCCATGAGGGACAGTTGCATTCAGTGAGTGTGGGCAGTTTTCTTGCCGTGCAAAGTACAGTTGTGGTAGCGTTTCCTCTTCAGCCAGTTGTCTTTATCCAACAGGAACAGTGCCGTAGATTGGTGAAGTTTCTTTTCTTCTTTTTTCTTAAAAAAAAAAAAAGTAAAAAAAAAAGTGGGGGGGGTCATGAGAAAAAACAGCCAAGAGAAGCAAAATTCCTCAGTCTTGTGTTAGCCACAGATTTATTCAGGCTAAGTTTGAAGTGGGTGGGGGGAGAAGTAATTACCTAATTTCACAAAGAAACCTCAGTACAGCAGGAACCAGT